>CM022951.1:7733342-8286176 GCA_012931725.1 Litsea cubeba
ATGGTCCAAAATCTTAGTCGAACAGGCTCAACATTTCTGCAAGCACGATGAACGACCAGGAGAGGATCAAGGTTTCTCAATTTTGGATCCAAACTGAGAAATCTAACTTTTAAATTTTTTTTTTTGAAAAGAGAAGAGTGGAAACAAATTTGAAGAATTAGAAATTCCAAAAAAATCTCATCTCATTTTTTTTAGATGCGGAAATCCAACATAGGCCACCAATTAGGAAAGTAGCCAAGGAATCCAGAAAAGAATGTATAAGCATAGAGCAAAAAGATATGAATATGCAGATATTTCATTCTAGCATCGTGTTTTCAAATGAACGAGCCCCCACCGGTGTGCACAGCTTGATGGACCGCGCATTCATTGCTCAGTGCTACCAGAGGTCGGCGGACGGGGAGTCCGTGGGGTACGACCCTTTCGCGCCCGCGGGGCAGAAGCGGGTATGAACATTTTTTTGTGTGGGTGTGCCAGATTTTCTATTTTACTTGGAATTGCAAGTGGTGATCCAGAGATCGACCTTCGCAGATAAAAAGGAAATCAACTTCTTTCAAGTTTTCCATTGCACATATATTTAAGAAAAGAGACAATTTTCTTGATTTGCTGTGAAATGCGATTTTTTTGGCATTTATAGCCGATTTTGGCATTTATAGCCGATTTTTTGCGTTTATAGCCGATTTACAATTCTTATCAATAATAAAAGACAAGAGTTGTGATTTTTTTGTCTCTTTTAGAAAAATACAAACTAAAATAAAAAGCAAGAAAATGAGGATCTAACTTCTCAGGAGATTGTGGGGGACTCGTTCAGATTGACGGTCGCAAGCCATATGTGGACTTCGCCATCATCCATGCAGATGAGAACAGAGGATGCTCTTGATTCGCTTGGCTTGGCTATATCCTTAGGTTTTTAGAGGAGAAAGACCAAAAGGAAGTCCTATGTACAAAAAAAAAAGCTAAGTAGACGGGCTGAAAAGCCACGTCTAAACCATTGGAGGCAGAAGGAGAAGGCAAGAACCTTGGGGGGGGGGGGGGGGAGGGTACCCCCCAAGGGACTTTTGTCACCTTGTAGCGGTGGCCGGTGTAGAACTTTCGCAGAGTTTTCTTTCTTCTTTCTCTCGGATTTTCTGTCTGTATTCTTCTGGATTTCCGATCTGGAATTCTTTGGAATGCTCTCCTATTTATAGGCTCTTGGTAGCCATTTAGGAGGGTTTATGGGCTTTTATTGTCATTAAGACGCATAATGGGAGGAGTTACAGGGTTTAATTCCTTTATTTTATAACTCCTTTTTCTTGGCTTCTGATTGGCCTGAGGATATTAAGGGCATTTAATCGCCTTTAATCGCCATGATGGAAGGAGGTTCATGGGTTAAATGCCATAAATCTCTTGGCTTGTAACTCCCATTTGCTTGCTTCTGATTGGGCCGTCCAAAGAAATGAATTAATGGTTGCAATAAAGTTAACCAATTAATTGCATTAAGTGGTCGCCGAGCAGTTGAAGAGTCGCGGGCCGTGCCGTTTCTTTTGGGATTCTTCTGGCGATTGATCGTCGATGGATCTTCATATAGATCGACATCGGATGACAATGTAACTTTAGGCATTGTTTGCCAACAGCGGGTCGGTGTCATCTGTCCTGTCGATTTCTCGATATGTCGGGTAAAAAGCACACTTTTTTGGTTGACCGGCTGGAGATCGATGTTGATTTTGATATTCTTGACGATTGACCCGTGATTTGGACGGACGTCAAAGGATTTGGCGCCTCAAAAGTACGAATTTTGAAAAATCTCAGGATTTGGAAGCTTCGAATCGCGAAAAATGACAAAAAAGGGGCCTTCCGGGGCGAACCTGACAATTCCGGTCTCCATGGTCGCAAGCGACCATGGGCCAGGGTCGTAGGGGCCTGTGACCCTGGGGGGAATTTCCCCCCTTTTGTCCCATTTTGCGGCCGTTTTTGATGTTTTTTTCTTCTGTATTTTTTTTTGACATTTTTTATCATTTATTGGCTTGATTTTCCTGTAGAAAACTTGACGAGAATCCTTGCATTTTGGAGTGCAAAGTTTCCAATTTTCCGGGAAAATCGAAGACTTTGTCACGAAGAGCTGCCGGTTTTCCGTCAGAAGTTGAAATTGGGACAAACGATGTCGGAATGGCCTGAAATTTGGGGTGAAGCCTCCTGAGTAATAAATAAGACCAATCATAGGTTTTTGTTTGAATTTTGAAGCCGTTTAGGGTTCCTATCGCCAGTAGACTTGCTTTTGTCGCGAGGGGGATGTCGCGGCTTGATGTGCGATCAACCGATGCCCAATTGACTTGAAATTTGACAGAAAACCTATTGGAGTCATTTTGAGATGATCCGTAGGCTCTGTCTTGGAAACCATGGTCCCGGGGAGCTTCGCCGCCGAGAGGCCTGATTCGGCTTCCGAGCGTCAAAGTCTGGTCAAATGTTGTCGAAATGACCAGAAACTTGACGTGTAGCCCTTTGTAAGGATTTTGAAGCCGTCTATGTGCTCTGTCTGATGAGTGATGGCCTCGGTCGTTCTCGTCGCCGAGAGGCTTGATTTAGCTATTTGAGAGTTGATGTAGGGTCAAACATTGTCGGTTTGACTTGGAACTTGACGTGGAGCCTTTTAGATGTATTTTGAGACCATCCATAGGCTCTGATTGAAAATTTGGTGTCTCCGATGCTTTCGCCGCCGGGAGCTCCTTTTTAGCTGTCGGAGAAGCGAAGTTATGTCAAATGATTTTGAAATGGCCCGAAACTTCTTGTGTACTCCTCTTTTGATTGTCTTGAAGGGTCTTGTGGTTTTTGTTTGATTCTGACAAGATTTGGGTTTTTGGAAGTAGCATTGCCTATTTATGGCAGGCTGCGACTTCATGTAGCTTTCTTGAGTTTGGAGAAACAAAGTGACACACATTTTTTTGTATCAACAGTAGAGGTCTAAAATCAGTTGGCTAAAAGATGGAGATAGGAATACTAAATTCTTCCACCAGTCTGCCAAGTCTAGGGGAATATTGAACCGCATTGATAGTATCTCAGTGGGTGATTCTGTCTTTGCTGATGAAGATCAAATTCGTGACCAAGCAGTGATCCACTATTCAAGGTTAATGCAGTGATCCTCGGTTTGCCCTTCTGAAGCTCTTTTCAATCTAAATGGTCCCTTGGTCTCTCCTGAGAAGAATCTGATTCTCTTAGCAGTCCCTTCTGCGGATGAGATCCATGATACAGTTTTTCATCTCAAGAGGAATAGCTCGCCTGGGCCTGATGGGTTCTCTGGGATCTTCTTTACTAGCTGTTGGCATGTAGTTGGGCAGAATGTTATATCAGCTGTTACCCACTTCCTCTCCACTGGTAAGCTATTAAGAGCCACTAATGCTTATTTCCTTTCTCTCATCCCCAAAAAGCAGTCTCCGGTATCCTTTGATGACTTCCGTCCTATCAGCCTTCTGAATTTCTCATATAAAATCATCTCTAAAATCTTGGCTAAAAGGCTTTCGGACATTCTTCCTCTCTTAATTTTGAAGCATCAAGCTGCTTTTGTTAAGAGGAGATTCATTCATCATCCTGTGGCTCTCGCGCATGATCTCTGTCAAAAGTTGAACTCGAAAGTCAATGGTGGATTTGCTTGTTTGAAGTTGGATATCTCTAAGGCTGTTGATAAGCTTCAATGAAACTTTCTATTCAGAGACCTTCAGTTTTTCAAGTTTTCCTCGGTTTGGATCAATATGATTAAAGAGTTGGTTAGCATGGGCAGAGGTTCTATTCTGATTAATAGAAGCCCCTATGGTTTCTTTGGGTTTTCCTGTGGTTTGAGGCAAGGTGACCTTCTTTCCCCTTACCTGTTCATCCTAGTGGAAGAGATTTTGAGTTTGAATATAGAGCTTCTCAGACAAGAAGGCAAAATTCATCCTATTTCTCCGGTTCAGTCTTCTCCCTGCCATCTTTTATACGCTGATGACATTCTGGTTTTTCTCAAGACCTTCAAGAGAAGTCTCAGGAGCATCCAGAGTCTTCTCAACCTTTATCAAGATTCCTCAGGCCAGTTCTTTAATCTTCAAAAGAGCCATCTCTTTGTGGGTAAGGTTACAGTTAGAAGAGCTAACTCCATAGCTAATTTCCTATCCATTCCTAAGGCTACCCTTCCCTCTTCTTATCTTGGAGTCCCATTTGTCTTTGGTAGCCCCAAGCATGGCCTCTTTGTTAAGATCCTAGATTCTATTAGGTCGAGGTTTGCTGTCTAGAAGCTTAAACTTCTCTCCTTTGCTGGCAGACTAACCTTGGTTAAACATGTGCTCTCCTCCATCCCTCTCCACATCTCTTTAGCAATTCCCATCCCTAGGAAAACTTTTCTTCTTATTGAAAGATTGATGAGGAATTTTCTTTGGTCAGCTTCTCCTGATGGAACCAAGAGCAACTTTGTGAATTGGGAGACAATATGCTTACCTAAAAAAGAAGGAGGGCTCGATCTTCGGAGAATGAGAGATTTTAATGAGGCTTGCCTGCTTAAATTGGGTTGGGAGCAGCTACTGTGGATTTTTTGTGGGCTAATTGGTTTCAAGCCAGGTACTTCAAGGAATCTTCGATCTGGTTCTCAGGCAACCCAAAAGGTGGCTCTTGTATTTGGAAAAGGCTGAAAATTTTATCTCCCCTTTTACAACCAGGTAGTAAGTGGATGGTGGGCTCTGGGAATTCTATCAGTCTTTGGTATGATCAATGGGTTGATCACCTCTCTCTCTTCTAGATTCCCTTCAATTCGGTTTTCTCCTTTTGACATAGTCATGGACATCATCCAAGAGAGCTCTTGGTGCATCCCTCTGAACTTGCCTACTGACCTTAGAGAGTTCCTGCTTCTTGCTACAAATGAGATTTTGGTCCTTGAGAGCTCTCCCTCATATTCTCTTTTCAAGATTGACTCTCCTTCTGGCTCCCTTTCTCTTAAGGCTGCTTGGCATCTTCTCAGTTCCTCTTAAGGCTGCTTGGCATCTTCTCAGATCCTCAGCTGCCTGTCTTCCTTGGACTGGCCTTGTTTGGAGCAAATATGTTAACCCGAGGTTGGCTATCTTCTCTTGGAGTCTTCTCCACCGGAAGACTCCTACAGATCTCATGGCTAAAAAGAGGGGCTTTCCTATGGCTTCCAGATGCAATAACTGCCTCCTGAATAAAGAGTCAGACTATCACCTTTTCTTTTCCTGTAACCTGGCCAAAGCCCTGTGGTCCTGGTTACTTTTTCCTTGTGGTTACACTCCTCTAGCTATTTTCTTTGTTTCTGCCATTTGGGACGCCATTTCCTTAGGAGGAGTTGCCTCTGCTAGACATCTAGCTGCTACGATCTTCCTCCATGCAATCTCCATTCTTTGGCTTCTTCGCAATGACTCCAAGTACAATGGCCGGCGGTCTACAATAGAGCGTGCAAAGGTTAGTTTTGTGGACGGAATTAGAGGTATGATCATATCCCTCAACATTGTAAAGGTTGATATCTATCACCATCCTATTTTGATGTTTTTAGGCTTGGCTATTTAGTGGGCTTTTCTTTGTATAGTCTTTACTTTTGCCTTCGTTTTCCCACTCTTTCTTTTCTAATTCAATTTTACCCTTAAGCAAAAAAAAATAAAATCTAATGCGCTCTCTCTCTCTCAAAGGTTATCTCTAATGCATTTTACTGACAAAGAGAATGACCACATTCTCTCCCTGATCGCTTACTTACAAAGGAACTTGGTATTTGGTAATTCAGTACATATCTTGACTCATTCAACTGTACTCCAGAATTTCCTAGCCGGCCTGTAACCTATTACCTATCTAAAAATAGTGCAGCTCAAGTTAAAACTTGATCATGGAAATGACATAAAGCATGACCATGTGAATGTGGAAAACTTGTATATGCAATTGGCCATGGCGTGTTTGATATTCCAAACCCATGAATTCTCACTGATTCACAAAGATCCAAAACAGTCCTCTCAAATCACACTCTTCATATTTAATAGATCTACATAAACCCATGAATTTTCTTAGTTGATCTAAGGAAAGAAGAGATGCAAAAGTCTTCCCAATGTAGAAAATCTTCTGACGTATAAGAACCGTTCTCAATGATCATTGCCATTTATTAAACCTCTTCTGACGTATAAGAACCGGTCTGAATGGTCCTTGACATTTCTCAAACTCCATTTACGCGGTTGTTCAAACCAAATTACACGGAAGTAAAGTTTTAGAAGTGGCAATGGGTCCGGTCATGGTTAGGTCTGGATTAGGTTGAATAATATGTGTAATATGTGTAGGCTCAACTTTAACCCGGCTAATTTTTTTAGTGGGTTTGAAGATAACAACTCAAACCCAATCTGAAAGTTAAAAAAGGGCTCGAATGGGGCCTCAGTTAACTGGTCAGGTCCAGGTCTGATTGGCAAGTCAAATATCAAGCATATGCACTCAACATGAATCCTACCAATTTATTCACCAGGACAGCTTTGTCAAACCCAACTCCATCTGAAGATAAAATGAACCCTGAATTTCCAGGTTGGGTTCTGGCTGAGTTGGAAGATTTCTATATTTAATAAGTATTTTTCCATTGGTAATGCCACTTCTATGGTTTTAGTTATGGGATGTCCACACTATGTTAAAATAGTCTTCCTTGTTTATTTTATTTATAAATACATATTCAAAGATTTTTTTAGGTACTGAAATAACAAATCAATCTAGAAAATCATTTGAGGATTATTGAGATACTGGAAGAAAAAGAAAAGATAATTGTAATATTTGAGCCATTGTTTAAGAGTCAAACTAGCTAGATAGGAATTGGTGAAAGTTGACTCTTGACTATATGAGATAGATAAAAATAATTAGTGGCTAGATGGACACGTACATAGATAACTAAGAAAAATAATCAACGATTAGATGGGCATATAAGATCACAGTTTTGTGTATCTATGTATGCAGGATACACTACAAGAACTTGCACTTTTGGCGATGATTTTTTTCGTCACCAAATATCATCTTTTCGTCGGAAAAACATATCACCGACGAAAATATTTTCGTCGGCCATTTGTTGGTAAAACTCTGTCAGTAAAACATTTTACCGACGAAAATTGTTTTCGTAGGCCAAAATGTCATCTTTACCGACGTTTTTTTGACCTTTACCGACCGAATTTTTCGTCGGCCAAAGGATTTTTCTTTTTTTAATTATTTGTTTTTACTTTTGCCGACGAAATCTTACGTCGGCAAAGACCCTTCATTTTATTTTTTTTAATTTTTATTTTAAATTTTGCCGACGCAATGTTTCGTCGGCAAAGGTCATTTTCTTTTTTATTTTTATTTTACATTTTGCCGACGAAAATTTTCGTCGGCAAAGGTCATTTTCTTTTTTTTAAAAATTTTTCTTTTACATTTTGCCGACGAACTTTTTCATTAGCAAAGGTTATTTTCTTTTTTTAATTTTTATTTTACATTTTGCCGATGAACGTTTTCATCGGCAAATGTCATTTTATTTTTTTTATTTTTTATTTTACATTGTGCAGACGAACATTTCCGTCAGGAAATGTCATTTTATCTTTTTTTTAATTTTTATTTTACATTTTTCCGACGAACATTTCGTCGGCAAGTATAATTCTTTTTTTAATTTTTAATTTATATTTACCGACGAAAATTTGCGTCGGCAAAGGGCTTTAAATTTTTTTTAATTTCATTTTTTATCTTTTACCGACGATAATTTGCGTCGGGAAAGCTCGTTTATTTATTTTTCTATTTTTTAGTTTCACATTTTGCCGACGTATAAGCTTCGTCGGCAAAACCCATTTATTTTATTTTTTTAATTATTTTTTAACTTTTGCCGACGACTAATTTCGTCAGCAAAAGTCTTTTAATTTATATTTTTAATTTAATTTTCACTTTCGCCGACGAAAATTGCCATATTTTCGTCGGCAAAGGTGGTTTTTTTTTTAAAAACCTATTTATTTTTTCATTATAATTTCCTATAAACCTATTTATACACCTGTTCATATACCTATATTCAAGATAAAAATGCAATGACAAAACAGTTTCTAAGTAAACAAACAACCATCTACATTTTTCATTAAATGATTCGTCTCATTAAACTAATATTACAATCAATAACGATACAGTTTGATATAAATGTCCAATATATATACAAATAAAATGAAAAAAAGTCCAACACCCCCACAAGTCTGCAACCGACCCCAAAACTCCAACATTTCGAAAAGGGTCCATCAATCTGCAATGAAAAAAACAACATTAAAATCTTTTCAATTAATTAAATTATAAATGAAACATAAACATGTATATATAAAACTTTGTTAACCAAAAGTTCAATTCACTAACCGTCAATTCCTATACGTTACTTTTGCACTGAGCATGGTACTTGTGCAGATTATTGAGATGTTCGATGGCCGTTTCCCGTTTTCAACCTACGACAGCCTAGAGTTTAGTCTAAGTATTCAGAATTAAACGTTTTTAGGTTCAACTATCAAATCGGGAGTCCTATCAGCGCACCGTCAACTCCTACAGATCTGCTTACCCTCGAGCGAAGTGCCCGTGCCGGTTTTCGAATTTTCTAGGGACCGTTTCCCGTTCCGGACACTCGACGGGCCGTTTTCGAGCCTAAGTGTTCGAAAATCACATGTTTCATCGTAATTCTCTAACCGGGAGTCCTATCTGCGCTCCGTCAGCTCCTACAGATCTGCTTACCCTCAAACGAAGTGCCCGTGCCGGTTTTCGAATTTTTCGGGGACCGTTTCCCATTCCGGACCCCCGGCGGGCCGTTTTCGAGCCTAAGTGTTGGAAAATCACATGTTTCGTCGTAATTCTCTAACCGAGAGTCCTATCTGCGTACCGTCAGCTCCTACAGGTTTGCTTACCCTCGAGCGAAGTGCTCGTGCCGGTTTTTGAATTTTTCGGGGACCGTTTCCGTTCCGGACCCCCGGCGGGCCGTTTTCGAGCCTAAGTGTTGGAAAATCACATGTTTCGTCGTAATTCTCTAACCGGGAGTCCTACCTGCGTACCGTCAGCTCCTACAGGTCTGTCTACCTTCGAGTGAAGTACTCGTACCGGTTTTCGAATTTTTTGGGGACCGTTTCCCGTTCCGGAACCCCGGCGGGTCATTTTCGAGCCTAAGTGTTGGAAAATCACATATTTCGTCGTAATTCTCTAACCGGGAGTCCTATCTGCGTACCGTCGGCTCGTACAGGTCTGCTTACCCTCGAGCGAAGTGCTCGTGCCGGTTTTCGAATTTTTCGGGGACTGTTTCCGGTTCCGAACCCCCGGCGGGCCGTTTTCGAGCCTAAGTGTTGGAAAATCACATGTTTCATCGTAATTCTCTAACCGAGAGTCCTATCTGCGTACCGTCAGCTCCTACAGGTCTGTCTACCCTCGAGCAAAGTGTTTGTGCTAGTTTTCAAATTTTTCGAGGACTGTTTCCTATTCCGGACCCCTAGCGGGCCATTTTCATCCCTAAGTGTTGGAAAATCATATGTTTCGTCGTAATTCTCTAACCGGGAGTCCTATCTGCGTACCGTCAGTTCCTACAGGTCTGTCTACCCTCGAGCGAAGTGCTCGTGCCGGTTTCCAAATTTTTCGGGGGCCGTTTTTTGTTGTGGACCCCCGGTGGGCCGTTTTCGAGCCTAAGTGTTGGAAAATCACTTGTTTCGTCGTAATTCTCTAACCGAGAGTCCTATCTGCCTACCGTCAGCTCTTACAGGTTTGCTTACCCTCGAGCGAAGTGCTCTTGCCAGTTTTCAAATTTTTCGGGGACCGTTTTCCATTCCGGACCCCCGGCGGGCCGTTTTCGAGCCTAAGTGTTGGAAAATCACATGTTTCGTCGTAATTCTGTACCCGGGAGTCCTATCTGCGTACCGTCAGCTCCTACAGGTCTGTCTACCCTCGAGCGAAGTGCTCGTGCCGGTTTTGGAATTTTTCCGCTGCAGTTTCCCATTCCGGACCCCCGGCGGGCCGTTTTTTAGCCTAAGTGTTGGAAATTAACATGTTTCAGTCGTAATTCTCTAACCGGGAGCCCTATTTGAGAACCGTCAATTCCTACGAGTTACTCTACCATCGAGGAAAGTGCTCGTGCCGGTTTCAGAATTTTTCCACGGCCGGTTCCTGTTTCGGACCCACGGCGGGCCGTTTTCGAGTCTAAGTGTTAGAAATTAACATGTTTCGGTCTTAATTCTCTAACCGGGAGCCCTATTTGAGAACCACCAGGGACCATAACTGCATCAATGCTCGGAATTCATGGATCAACGTAACTTGTTCTTATTCAAAAATAACCTAGACTCATCTCCAATATCAAAACAATACTCAAAAGCAAACAATAGCTTGTATAGTGCAATTTACTTTAGGAACAACAATGTTCTCCATGGCAGCACAACTATGTTGCATTTGTGAACCAGTCTTCTCCTTGGCAGCATCCTAAAAAACATTCCTAAACTTGTCTTCCTGAATCACATATCTCTCAATGCTTACACTATGAACTTTCCAATGACAGTAGTACTGATAAGCAATTTGTAAAAGGCTTCCAACTGCTGTACACCCTTTTAATCTCTGACCTGCATCTCCATTTATGGTCCCAATGAAGTGTAGCACGAACAACTTTAATGCTTTTCACCTTATAATTTGTAGGAAGTATGCTAAAACTTCTTAACTCCTTCAAGTCAAGCCATGTACAGAATCGGTCAAGACTCAAGACTAGTAATGAGTTCATCAAGAAGCCTATGTCATACATGCCCTAAAAGGCAATTTCTAGGCAATTGTATTTGTCACACCATAAAGCCATTGCCACCTATGTTGTTCCCATCATAGCTGGGCTTATGCCATCACCAGGAAGCCAACGCAAAAGTGATAAAGCTGGCAGCAGACACATAACAAAGAAACAACCAAATAACAGTGTATCTTCTATCCACTTTCCAGATGACAGACAATAGGTTTTTCTTATAGTAACAAAGTCACCATTAAAAAAAAATGAACCAACCAAACGCTTCTCATGTTTAGAAAAAAAGGGCACTAAACCCGCTTCTGCAACTCGCACTTGGGCAATTTGGCTAATCTCCTTCTAGATGACTTGGGCATGCCTGGTCAAATGGTACCCATGTTAGTCATATACCCCTTCAAAGTGATAGACGATTGCTACATAGACTGCTTCTTGTCAAGCATTGTTGATGCATCCATGCTCAGTGGGCTAGGAGCAATCCAGGGTCGACAGGCCCCAGCCAGGCCCAGCTGGCTCACATCAGATAGCACTAGGCCTGCTCAAGCCTGCCAGGTACAGCCAGACCCAAGCAACAGCAGCCATGCTCAGCCGAACCCTGCTGGCCCTCTGCAGGGCTGATACACACTGTCGCCCTCGTATTCCCCGATATCAAAATATTGCTGAATTAGGGGAGAGTCATATAAAGATTAGTGATAACAAAATATAATCAGATATTGTAATGAGGATCACAACTAGCATAATTTGGATAGATATTTCTTATTTCAGTTTACCTTAACTGCAGCAATAAGCAATAACGCCAAGCTTGATCCCACTATCAAGCTTCTTCCAGCCATGGGACTTTACTGGGGCAACAGCTCTAATGGCTAACCCAAGATGGTTAACCAGTAAAGGGGCATGTTCCCCTTCTGGCCTATGGCTGGAGGTCGGGATCTGAACTGGGATGCTATGACCCAGTTGTCTTCTAAGCTTCGATGCATTCTTCCCTCGCGTGACACCCCTTACGCGGGTCGGTTGCAAAGAGGGTGGTCCTGATGCTGTTAAGATGACAACAGTAAATGAGTTAGTGAACACAAATAATTAAATTGAAGTGAATTTAGGATTTTAAAGGGTCATAATATTCTCACCTACGCTGCTACCAGCTGTTTGAGGACTCAGCGGCAGCTGGGACGGCTGAGGAGGGGTCGGTAAGGTATGTGTGATGCGAGGCTGAGTCGGTAAGGGCTGTGTGGTTAGCGGCTGAGTCGGTATGGATCCTGTGGTCGGTATGGCCCCATGTGTGCTATCTGCACCAGCTGAACTGGGTGTAGCTGCAACAATGGTTTAAAATCTCTGTATCGGTCGCGGTATCGGCCGTGCCAAAAAACAGATACGTCGCAGATATCGTCGCGGATATCGGTCCGTCGCGGTCGTCGCGGTGTGAATTTTTTTTTAATCCAAAAAAATTCGCAAAAATATTCAAAAAAATCCAGAATATTATAAAATGCTGGAAAACAATATTTTTTCTTTTAATAACAACAATAAATCAAAATCTCGGTCACCTTAAGTTATGAGTCATATCTGTGTCGTTGTTCGCTTTATTCTCCAGTATTTTATATAATGCAACCATTATTGATGCTCATTATCAATTTATTAGTGTAAAATATAAAAAAATAAAGATAAGTAGATAACAAACATATCAATCATCATTTAATATTAACTTAATCATCAAATAAGTTGTGAAACTCATGACCATGAAGATAACATATTAAAATCTGAAATATGATAGTGAGATAGATAAATCAAAAAGCACTTGAGCATCAAAAGGTTCATGGTTTACCTGAAATTAGAGGGGACTAGAGAGTAGAAATTAGAGGGAGATTGATGAGTATGAGTGTATGATAGTTGATAGATTGACAGCCTAATACCAAGTGGAGTGTCGCCCAGGCTCAATATCATCACCATCATTTCTTCGGTTTTGGTTAAAAAGATATGCTTCATACTGTTGTGCAGCACTACCATACCCATGACCATATTCAGATTGTTGTTGATAAGATGATGAACTATTTTGATCCCCTGTAGATTGTTCTTGGTAATTGTGCACAAATGGTATGTAATAGCCATGAGGGGTATATAAAGGTCGTTGGGGATCATGTGGTAGTGGGGGAAGCTTCCCTTGCTCAATTAATATCTGTTCGATAGACATTATCGGTGTTGGTGAAGGGGGTACCCAATTAGGGTTATATGAATAATTCATATGCTGTCCATACATGGCACCCTGTTGGCCAACATAACCCCCTTGATGACCATGAGTACCTTCCCCCACTCCTTGTCCAGCAGCGTCACCACTACTCTCTGTCTATCCAACATGTGTGACATAGCCACGGCGAGGATCTAACTCGGTAGCAGCAGGAAAATGCTCAACTGTCTCATAAGTGACATGCTCATCATCTCTATAATGACCCTCATCCCCGGGAGAGTCAGGTGGGATTCCTTCTGATGATGAAGAAATAGAAATACTTGACTCACTCTCCTCGTCCACGTCCTGTCCCCTTGGCTCACTTGTATCAGGCGCGCACCCCTATTGCATTATCAAGTTTATTTCTTCCAACCTTTCTGAGGCCCTCATTGACTCAGGCCTATCCCCAGTCAAGTCCTCCATCAACCCCTCTAACTCTGGGTCTTGGTCTAACACCGGTTGTTCTTGTTCCTCCAGCCATTGACCTAACACAGTATCCTCTTCTGAAAAGATATAGTCCAAATTAATTGGACAAAAATAATCCCGGTGATCCTCAAACTGTCTTCTCCTTCTATTTCTACTCTAGAGCTTGAGGTTGTAGTGGATGTAGACCAATTTATTCAGCTTCAGCATTGTTAATCTATTTCTTGGTCTTGTGTGGATAAAGGAGAAGGTGCTCCAGTTTCTTTCACAATTAGAAGATGATGTTGTTTGACTAAGGACTTTAATAGCAATCATCCTTAGTGCAGGAGCACTCTCTCCATAATTCAACCACCATTCAGCTGAAAAAAAAAATAGAAATGATATTAAAGTCAATAAAATAATAATAAGTCCTTGAATAATATATAAATGACATTACAAATTTACAATCAATACCGGGATTGGTCTGTGTGATAGCTCTCCGCGCAGTCGTCGTTCCAAAGCTTCCAGCACGTACATTGTATATATCAATCTGAAGACATTAACATAATAAAATAAATTGGAGAAATGACAATGTTATACTTTTTCCCTTAATTAGCCTACTGCCTACCTGATTAGTAGCCCAAATTGCTTCATCTGTATTCGCTGCCAGTCTTTCAATTACATTTTTTAATCCCAAACGGATTTCATCAGATATACGTCCATCCGAAAATTGTGGATTAAAAAAGTATCCTGTAAAAGTACCAATGAATTTTAGTCAATGATAAATTAATATAGTGAGGCCAAATTGAATGCAACAATTCAAATATTAAAGGAAACAGCCGTCACTTACCAGCAGTGTGTAAATCATATTTCAATTGTCGTCCCCATCGATCGTCGATGATCTTCCAATACTTTTTTGTAATATCTACAATCTGCTTGAATGTCCAGCTTTGATCTCTCCATGGCCTCATGTAAGAAGCCCATTGTTGGCTTATCATTACCATCAACCAATCGAAGAACCTTTATTAGGGGATCAAAAACATTCAAAACACCCTTCATATGAGGCCAAAATTTATTGGACTTAATTGTTTTACACACTTCTATTGTAATGGGACTTGGTCTCTTTCCCCATTTTGAATTCATGAACTCTTGTGATTTTATTAATTGCAGAAGTCCTTCTCTATACTTGTAAACACTTTCTATAGCAATAAAGTGGGTGGCAAATCTAGTGATGCCAGGCCGCATTAGTTCATGGTTGTTTGTATGTGTTTTCATCATGGAAATGAGTCTATATGACTGATAAAAAAAATTGGTGATCTGCTTTATCTTACCAATCACTTGCTTCATGACTTTTCCTTTTGCAATATCTTCAAGCATTAAATTCAGGCAATGTGCTGCACATGGAGACGAAAAAATCCTTGGCCTTTGTTTCATAAGCATCACTCCTACAGCCTTCATGTTTGCAGCATTGTCGGTAACCACCTGAACTATACAATCTGCCCCAACTTCTTCAATCACATCATTCAATAACCTATTAATATATCTTGCATCTTGGATGTGATCAGTTGCATCAACTGATTTGAAAAACACCATGCCCATAGATGAGTATATTAGAAAATTCAAGAGATGACGATGTGTGATCGTCATCCACCCATCACACATTAGTGTGCAACCTCTTTCCTTCCATGCCCATTTGAAAGTTTCCACCCAAGCTTGCAACTCATCATACTCTTTCTTAACACATACATGCCCAATCTCGTAAGGGGTGGGTGCCTTTATACCTGGACCATATTCTGCAGCTACATCTAACATGGTGGTGAAATAAGGAGAAGATGCCTTGTTGGGTGAAATGCCTCCATCCAAAAAAAACTTTCCAGTAGCTCTCACTAGATTATCTCTTGCTTTACCAAACTTGCCCTTTAGTGCTTTTATGATGCCTAGCTACTTTGATGTTGGTTTTCTATAAGCAAATGGGTCAGTTGGCCCCACCACATCTGGCCTACGAGGTGCCTGTGTAGGAGATCTTTCAACCTCCTCAATGTCTGGATCTTGACGGGGTTGTTTATAACTAAATGCCCGACGCAAACTCGCTCCCCCTGATCCGGATGAACCACCCTGCTCATATTGGCTACCTTTAGCTACTGCTTCATATTGCATTCTTCTCCTTTCTTCCTCCTCATGAAGTGCCCTTACACTTTCTCTCCTAGCCCTTGTCATTTCCGGGTCTTCATCATCATCATCAGAGGAACCAAAAACCTCTTCTCTGCATGCTTCAAATTCCTCGGTTCTTCTTCTTTCTTGTACTACTTTTTTTTGTGCAATTGTCTTAAGGAGCCCCTGCATTTCAGCTCTCACATTTGGTGGCACTTTCGGACATTTTATCACCTGTCCTGATACATGTGCCAAATGTTGTTTCAATCGGGTAATCCCCCCATTGAGAACCTTTTCCCAATAATTACATTTTATTTTGCTTCTACTTCCTACTGCTTCACCGTGACTCCATCCCGGATCTATGTCACGCACCATTGTTCCTATAAAATTAGACATTCATATAATAGTAATACTCTAACAACAATTATAGATTTAATAAAATCATTTTCAAAGCCCTAAGCCTTTGGTAGTTAATGTATCATAAATATTAAATACACTTGAACAATTATTTTTAGAAAAAATTAAAGATTTAATAAAATCATTTTCAAAGTCCTAAATATATAGATCTAGCATAAAAGTATGTAAATCAATCATTTACATGCCACACAATGATCATGAATCATTAAAAGAACATATTTATGATGAAATCCCCAAAAAATGATATATTATAATTCAAAAATTATAAAATCCGAAAATAAATTAAATAAAATATAAATATAAATGATGTTTATGACAATGAGTAGATGTAGATCTATCATCTACACACTATTAATAAGCATTTAGTATCATAAATACTCTAACAATTTACAACAATTATTTTTAGAAAAAATTAAGATTTAATAAAATCATTTTCAAAATCCTAAATATGTAGATCTAGCATAAAATTATGTAAATTAATCATTTAAACATCATACAATGATCATGAATCATTAAAAGAACATATTTATGATGAAATCCCAAAAAAATGATATATTATAATTCAAATATTAGAAAATCTGAAAATAAAATAATTAAAATAAAAATCTAAATCATGTTTATGACAATGAGTAGATGTAGATCTATCATCTACACACCATTAATAAGCATTTAGTATCATAAATACTCTAACAATTAACAACAATTGTTTTTAGAAAAAATAAAGATTTAATAAAATCATTTTCAAAATCCTAAATATGTAGATCTAGCATAAAAGTATGTAGATCAATCATTTACATACCATACAATGATCATGAATCATTAAAAGAACATATTTGTGATGAGATTTCAAAAAAATGATATATTTTTATTCAAATATTAAAAAATTCGAAAATAAAAAAATTTAAAAAAAATACAAAATCATGTGTATGAGTAGATCTAGCAAGAAAGTATATAGATCTAATTTAGTTCTAAGTGAAGAATACAACACAAGTGACATTCTCATGATTTCTAATTTTTCATGCTTCATCTAAAAAAAAAAACACATAAATACATAATACCATGCTTTAAGTTGATTTTTACTTACCTTAATAATATTTTCTTGAAGAAAATATGCAAGATGGGTGTGTGAATGTGTGGCTGCTGCTCTTAGGAGTTTGGATATGAGAGGAGAGGGGAAGAAGATGAAAAATGGGAAGAAATTAGGGTTTTTGGGCTTTTAATGGATCTCGGCCGATATTTTGAAAATATCGGCCAAGATATCGCCACGGCCGATATGAACCACATATCGGCCGATATATCACGATAAATTCGCGATATTTTGATCCATATCGCCGATACCGATATCTCAGCGAGATATCGGTTCGGTCTCGGCCGATACCGGTACGTATCGACCGATACGTACCAGTATCGGCCGATTTTTTGTACCATGGCTGCAACAGTCCAAGCACGTTTGACCCTACTGTCCCGAGGCATAACCGCAACCTGGATTAAAGCAGAGTGACAGGGAACATAAATAATTAGTAGCAAAGATCAATATTATTAGTAAAGTGAATGTCAGCAACTGACATTAAATGTAAATATAAATCATTCTAGCACGAGTGTCAACATCAAAAATAATAATTTTAAACTACATGTCATGACGTTCACATAACGATTACCTCTTCCGATTGAGAAGAAGATGCCTCATCTTCTACATCATCATCTACCGTGGGAATATAGTCATCATCCTTATCAATCCCAATGACATTCTTCTTTCCCTTCTCGTTTGTCCCTTTATTAGCCGAACCAAATATAGCACATGCGGTTCGCTGGATACCTAGAGATGCAAGTTTTTCTGCATTCTGCTTAATTATTTTTTCTCTCTTTGATAAATAATTGGAAGCTTGCAATTGACGGGACAACTCTCCTGGTTTGACCCATTTTTTCCCTTTGTTTGGCATCTTTTACAACTATGAATTATATAAACAGGATTAAAATGTGAAATGTAAAAAAAATATATCAATATTTGAACATATCACAAGAGAAAATGAAATTGAAGACAATGTCATTATATAAGACAAGATCTTTATTAATTTACTTAATAATTACATGTGTAAAACCTGAAACAAACACTACATGTCATATTCTATATCTCCATCTTCCTCACTATGAACATCATTTTCTTCTTCATCTTCGTACTCCGCCAGTGTTTCATCCTCGTCTTGGCCATCCTTGTCTGCAGACTCATCATTGAGAATGATCTCAGGATCTATATCATCTATAGAGTGTTGGACACTAGTACCATCGACGAGGACTGGGACAACAAATGATGATTCGTCCTGCTGAAATGCATCATTAGGCGCATCACAATCGTCGTTGTCGTCATCCCGCTTAGCGGGTACATCCCACAATCCATGAGGCTTGACCCGTTCTACGACTCTCCAATTTTTTCCTCTACTGGTGTCATTGACGTAGAAGACTTGAGCTACCTGACCTGGTAGGACAAATGGATCATCCGTACACCAACGACCAGTGATATCAATGCTTGTAACATGGTCTTCGATGTTTATCTTGTGCTTGGTACTAGTGTTGTACCATTCACATTCAAATATGACCACCTTACCCCCGTGCCGATAGGACAATTCCCATACTTTACAAATGTAGCCATAGTAGTCATGTTTCTCCCTTTCATATTCCCCTTCCACGACCAAACCACTACTCTGGCTCCTACGACATCTCTCACGATCTTTAGTATGGTATCAGACACCATTGCAATCACACCTTTGATAGAGATTCACTTGGGACATAGGGCCATTTGCTAATGACCACATCTCATCAGACGCTTCCGGTGAACCTAGAGTTCGCAATTGATTCATCTACATAGGCAAATTACACCAGATGTACTGGACATATGTTATTTAAAAACAAATCCAATAATATCTAACAATTATAATGATCCAACGTTTATGTCTTACACGTTGTTTGAACCATTTTGCAAATTCTCTTCGTTGTATCTGCCCGACGTCTCCACTTCTTTGTTCCTGCACTAAATTCTTGTGTTCCCTACTCAAGGTGTTTTTTATTGAATAAGTAAATATAGATAATGAATAAAGGAGTCAATAAAGCAATGCATAAATATGGCTAGATTGAAGCACATACTGAAGATATGGCAACACCTCGGGGAAATTATTCAACACAAACCAATGAGCCATGTCATGATCTTTTTGAGAAGGATCATGTGCCCTTGGCATCATTCCGAGGGGACGGACAGTTTGTGTGAAGACCGACATCCCCGAACCACGTTCGCCACCATCATCATAACGCTCTACTCGATCAGTCTGCCTTAAATACATTGAGCAAAAAGTGAGACACTCTTTGACAATGTAAGCCTCTGTGATCGAACCTTCAGGCCGAGCTCGGTTGCGAACGTACCCTTTTAGGGTCTTCAGAAACCTTTAAACAACCAATGATAAGAACCATGATTTCCAATGCAAGGCAATAGCATTAATACATAAATAATTAATCAATGGTCACCAGCTATTACCTTTCAATCGGGTACATCCACCGATATTGCACAGGTCCACCAAGCATGGCCTCGCGTGGCAAGTGAACCGATAGATGGACCATCACATCAAAGAAAGCAGGAGGAAAGATCCTCTCAAGCTTGCACAATATTAAAACTATCCGCTCCTCCATTTTTTTCAAATCATCTTGTCTCTGTGTTTTCGAGCAGAGGTCTTGGAAAAAGCTGCCTAACTCAAACAATGTTGTACATATATCCTTATTCAAAAAGCCGCGCATGCCAATAGGAAGGATGCGTTGGATAAGGACGTGGCAATCATGGCTCTTCAAACCAGCTAATTTATCATTTTTCGAGGTTACACACCTCTAGAGGTTCGCCACATAACCGTCTGGGTATTTGATGGACTTCAAGAATTCATAAAATCCATCTCTATGTTTTGGCTGGAGAGTGTAAGAGGCATGCGGCTTCAAGCTTGATCCATCACCTCTCTCCACTAGATGCAGCTCTGGTCTGATGCCCATATTTTTCAAATCCTTACGCGCTTTCTCGGTGTCCTTGTTTTTGCCCTTTATGCCCAAAATTGTTCCAACCAAAGCTACACATACGTTCTTCTCAATGTGCATAGGATCAAAGTTGTGTCGGAGTTTTTTGTACTTCCAATAAGGCCTTTCAAATAGGATGCTTTTCTTTGTGCAATTCAGTTCTCCATAGTCACGCGGTCTTTTGTTATTCTTGCCAAACTTGACCGACGCTATCTCTTCGAGCTGGTCCAGTACCTTATGCCCCGGTACATCCAAAGAATTCTTTTCACGCTCAGGCCGACCGTTGAAGGCCTTGCTTCTATGCCATTGGTGGTTTAGTTTCAAGTATTTACAATGGCCAATGTAACCAATCTTATCTTTCAACTTCACCCCTAACGAGCTGTCGTTACACGAGGGGCAAGCGTTATAACCCTTTGTGCTCCACCCAAACAAGTTACCATATGCAGGAAAGTCATTTATCATCCACATTACAGCAGCATGCATTTGAAAGATTTCCTTAGTGGAGGCATCATAAGTAGCTACACCATGATCCCACAACTCCTTCAACTCATCAACCAAGGGCCCCAGATATACATCGATATCGTTTTCCGGTGAGTTTGGTCTTGGAATGAGTAATGACATCATCAAGAATGGCTCCTTCATGCACTTCCATGGTGGCAAATTATAAGGCACAAGTATGACAGGCCACATGCTATACGAGGTGCTCATGTTACCGAAAGGATTGAATCCATCGGTGGCTAACCCCAGTCTCACATTACGTGTCTCTTGGGCAAACTCTCGAAATTTCATATCAAATTCTTTCCACTCCACTGAATCAGCCGGATGTCGCGCTATCCCAACATCAACCCACTTATCACTATGCCATCTCATCTCTGTGGCTGTCTTCCTTGACATATACAATCTGCGTAACCTCGGTATCAATGGGAAGTAACGGAGCACCTTATGAGGGATCTTCTTTCGCTTGCCATCATTGACCTTGTACCTAGGCTCTTCGCATTCTGGACATTTATCCAATTGAGCATTCTCCTTCCAATATAGCACACAATTGTATTTGCAAGCATCTATGTTCTTGTATCCCATGCCCAATTCACACAATAATTTCTTCGCCTCATAAACCGATGCCGGCACCACATGACCTTCGGGTAAAAAGTCCTTAGAAATTTGCAAAACCTTGTCGAATGACTTATTGCTGCACCCACTTTCTACCTTCACATGCAATATCTTGATGATAAACGATAACAAAGTATCCGAAGTTTTGCATCCTGGGTACAGGCCACGCTGAGAAGCCTTCAACCAATTTTCAAAATCATGCACATCATCCCTCTCTTGAGTATCTTCATCCAAATAGGTTCCCCTATGATGGTCCTCTAGCAACTCATCACATTCATCATGATTATCTTCTGTTTCAGCCTCGCTCTCATCCGAATCATCGGGTTGAACTATGGGTTCCCCATGATATATCCACTGCATGTATGAGACCATCATTCCGTTAATGTGCAAATGCTTTCTCACTGTATCATAGTCCTGCATCAGATGGTTATAGCAATCATTACATGGGCACCTAATCAACACCGCACCCCCCGAATTCGACTTTGCAAAATCAATAAATGAGATCACCCCATGTATGTACTCCGCATCAAATCGGTTCTGATAACGTAATATCCAACTCCTGTCCATATTTGACCAAATCACAAGTAAATAGCAATTAGATATTGAGCTATTATATGCATGTTTTGGGATTGCAAGAATTCTCAAACTTTTCTCCCATGTTTCGTTTCACAAATGCTCAAGTATAACGAGCTTCTTTATGCACCGTCTGTTCCAAGATGCAAAAAAATCCACAGTTACTTTATAATAACAAGTAATACTACAACAGTAGTGATTGTGATTCTGAGATTCTCTCAATTGCGATTGCAATCACTGAAACCTCTTTCATTTACAAATTTGTAGTATTGCTGCTTCACGACTCCTTTCTTTCAAAAGCACTAGAAAATCCAGTGTCTAATAATAGGTAGCAGCTACAGACCCTAAATCCAAATTCATACATAAAAGATCTTGTTTTATACATAACAGTGTCTAATCCATACATACATAATAGTGTCTAATCCAAATTCATACATAACATAACAGTGTCTAATCTAAATTCATACATAACAGTGTCTAATCCAAATTCTTCACGACTCCTTTCTTTCAAACACACTAGAAAATCCAGGATCTATATCAGGTAGCAGCTACAGACCCTAAATCCAAATTCATACATAAAAGATCTTGTTTTATACATAACAGTGTCTAATCCATACATACATAACAGTGTCTAATCCAAATTCATACATAACATAACAGTGTCTAATCTAAATTCATACATAACAGTGTCTAATCCATACATACATAATAGTGTCTAATCTAAATTCATACATAACAGTGTCTAATCCAAATTCTTTAAAAGATCTTGTTTTTTAAAACAAACATATAAATCCAATGGTAGCCCATTGGTGAGCATCTCCCTATCTACGGATACAAAGAGGGATCCATCCCTTTACTATTGAATAGGAATTTGGGTAGCCTAATAAGCAACATCTATGAGAGGATTGAGCATTGGGAAAAAAAATCAAAGGAATTCCAGAAAGTCTGTCAAGTCTGCAGAACATCCAACACATAAAATTCCTCTTGGGAATTTCAACAAACAACTGCCAGTCCTAAGTAATAGACATGAGTTTATTGACCTTTTCATCAATGCTAGAAAAAAGGAAGAAGAGAGAGAACGGAGAAGAAAGAGAGAGGATAGGGGGAAGGGAGGGGTGTACCTGTGCAGGGGAGGCTTCCACAGATATAAGAGGAGGAAAATGAAGACTAACCGGCCGTCCCGGGGCTGCTGCTGCGATCGTCGATTGCTTGTTGCTGCTGTGATTTTCCTGATGTTGCTGTGATCGTCCCTAACCTGGGACCGGTCTGGAAAGAGTGATAGAGTGAGAGAGTGAGAGAGAGAAAAGAGAGAGCGAGAGACAGAGGGAACAGAGGGAACAGAGGGAAATAGCAGATCTGAGAGAGGGAGAGCGAGAGAGCGAGAGAGAGAGACTGAGTGAGAGAGAGACAGTGTGTGAGAGAGAGAGAAATGGGAGAGACCGAGAGCGCAGAGATGTCGAGCGAGAAGCCGAGAAATGGGAGAGAGACCGAGAGCAGCGAGAGAGACAGGAAGCAGAGCAGTGAGTAGCAGGGGAAAGAGAGATAAGAAAAGAGGGAAAAGAGGGAAAAGAGGACATTTGGCGGGAGAGGGGAAAAAAACGTGGTGGCCGAATTTTATGTCAATATTTTTTGTTGCAAAATAATTTTTCATTGGTAAAAATTATTTTAGATTTTTTTTTTCAAAACAAGTGAAAAAAATATAAAAACCTTTAAATGTCGGTAATAAATTTTCTGACTCTAATTTTCGACGACAAAGAAAAAATTATAGGTAAAGGACTCAGACTTCTAATTTTCCTAGAAATAGAGTTCAACATTACAGATGTTTTACAAAAAACGCCGCTAATCGTTCATTTTACCAACGTCGTATAATCAGTCGATAATAGTCTCTGATAGTTTTACCGAGATAAAATAAAAAATAAAAAAGATTTTCCAACACTTAGGCTCGATAACGTCTAATCGGGGGTCCGAAACGAGTAACCTCCCCAGCTTAAAAATTGAAAACCGACACGAGCACTTCGATCAGGGGCAAGTAACTTGACGGTACTGATGGTTCATAAAAATGGCTCCCGATTAGAGAATTTATAGTTACTACAAGATTTTCCAGGTGGAGGTGCGGAGGCGAGGGGAGACAGGGGAGGAAGAAGAAGAGAGGAAGGGAGGGAGACAGAGAGATGGGGAACGAGGGAGAGAGAGAATAGAGAAGAAAGAGAGAGGAGAGGGGAAATGGTGTGCGGTGTGTGCGAAGGGCACAAAGAGGGAGGGGTTTACTGACGTCATAAAATTTGTTGATAATATAATTCGTCAATAATAGTCTTTGATATTTATTTTCCTTAAAAATGATGTTAATAATAAAAAGAGGGGTTTCGGTGGCGGGAGAGGGGAAAAATTTGGTAAAAATTTACCGATGATTATTTTCATCGCAAAAAATAGATTTTTCGTCAGTAAAAATTATTATTTTTTAATTGAAAACAAGTAAAAAAGACTACCAACCTTTACTGATGTTTTATATTAAACATCGGTGATAAATTTTCTGACTCTAATTTTCATCTCCTTCTCCATTCTTTTCTTTCCATTCTCTTTCTCCTACTCTTTTACTCTCCATCACAACCACCCGCTACACTGCCATCACGACCCGGCTTGCATAGCCACTGCACTAACCTTGCACCACCTTCGAAGATAAAATTATAATGGTATAATTTAAGTTCATCATACGACTTCAACTTCGGAGATAGAAATATAATGGTAGAATTTAAGTTCATCATACGACTTCAAATTCGATGTTTATTTAAAATAAAAGAAGTAGGGCAAATGTACAAGCTTGACAGTCACGTGTGGACCAAAAGTCTGTCCTATGACCAAATTCAGATTGAATTGTTTGAGAGTCGGTTTCTTTCCTTTCATATATTTCATTTAGAATTTAAAAACATATGACATGGGAGGTACACCTAAAAACTAAGGAGATGATGCATCTTCTGGAGTTACTTACTTAAATTTCTTGTAGATTCGCTTGGTTTACTATGTTCTTGGATTCATCATTAATCGACATGGCATTGCACATCTCAGCATGGTACTCATCATAATGAGGCTCCCATTTCTTCAAACAAACGGCTGAAACTGTTGGGCCAAAATTCATTTTCCAACAACTACTAGCACCTGTTTTTTTCTTTTACTTTCTAAGATAAGAAGGCCATAAACCTAGACCTAAATCTCAATCACATTCACACCACATCCTTCAAGGCCTCACTCTATCATCCATGTCAGCTATAGTTTTACCGAAGTAAAATAAAAATCAAATTGGATTTTCTAACACTTAGGATCGAAAACGGCCCGCTGGGGGTCCGGAACAGGAAACGGCCACCGAAAAATTTGGAAACCGGTGCAAGCACTTCGCTCAAGGATAAAGTAAATTGACGGAACTGACGGTTCGCAAATAGGACTCCCGGTTAGAGAATTAGAAGCAAAACATAGGATTTTCCAACACTTAGGTTCAAAAACGGCCCGCAGGACGTACGGAATAGGAAAAGGCTCCGAAAAAAATTGAAAACCGACACGAGCACCTAGCTCGAGGCGAGATTAACTTGTAGGAACTGACGGCTCGTAAATCAGACTCCCGGATAATGAATTAACCCTTAAAATGTTGGATTTTTAACACTTAGGTTCAGTTTGGCATCTCTACTTTTCTTTTCTTATTGGCTTAAAACTGATGGAATCCGGTTTTAGCATGTTTGGGTGAAGCTTCTACTGTGTCCATTTCAAATGGCACTAAGACAAGCATTTGTGATCCAAACCGTTGATCATGTTAGGGGGCTAAAAACAGCTATGATACCAAAAGTCAACCATTGGATCATTATAGATTCTGATTTATTAATGAAAACATACAGACCATTAGATCATCATTTATGAAATTTTGTACGCCCTATTTTCGCAATCTAAATTTTAGTCCTCTTCAAAAGGTCATTTATAGTTATAGGTCCCAACCCCAAATGTTGATTCAATATGGATCATGAAATATATTTGAAATAAATATCAATCGTTGGAATAATGCATGGTTACTACAGTGCATTCACGAGTTAAGACATGGAGTCCAATTTTTCTACATTTCTGAACAATCTGGATCTCTAATGCAAGATATGGACCATAGACCCCTTTTAAATGGCAAGTAACGTTTACTGGATCAAATTCCAACGATTGATCCTTCATGTATTGTGAGATATTGACAAAAAGGTAAATGAAAATTAATAAACATATTTACCGACAATTAATTTCGTCGGTAAAGGTAAAAAATAAAAATTTAAAAAGATAGTTACTGACGTTTTTATTTTCGTCGGTACAACTAATATAAAAATAAATACAAATTAATAAACATTTTTACCGATGTTTGTATTTTCGCATGTAAAATTAATATAAAAATAAATAAATATTGATAAACATATTTACCAACGTTTAATTTCGCCGGTAATATTAAAAAAGAATATTAAAAGCATATTTACCGACGTTTTATTTCGTCGGTAAAATTTAAAAAATAAATTATTTTTTTTTTAAATTTAAGAATGGCCTTTGCCGACGTTTTATTAAAAAACGTCGGTAAAGGTTCAACTTTTGGCCACGTTTTTTAGAAACGTCGGTAAACGTCTGTACTTTTGCCGACGTTTTTTGAAACGTCGATAAAGGATGCACTTTTGGCCACGCTTTTTACGAAACGTTAGTAAAAGTCTTTACTTTTGCCGACGTTTAGACCTTTACCGACGTTTTATGGAAAAAGTCGGCAAAAGTCTACCCTTTGGCGACGTTTTTAAAAACGTCGGTAAAGGGTAACCTTAACCGACGAAAGTAAAAACGTCGGCAAAGGTGTACCCTTTACCGACGAATTTTGAAAAACGTGGCTAAAAAACGTGGGTAAAAGTGCAACTTCTTGTAGTGATATGAATTCGTAAAGGACAGGAAGATTATGAAAAGGAGACAAGGTAGTCACGACTCGGGGGGGGGGTGGTTGCCTACGCCTCGTTTGCTGCCTCCAATTCCAGCAACAAATAGTTGATATTCTCCTTTTGCTGCTTTACTCCCTCTGTCAAATCCCGAACAACTTCTCTGCAAGATCGCTATAGGCGGATATATGCGTCCCGCGGCGGAGCTCGTATCGGATGGTCATGGCCCTGCCTCTAGTGGGGTCCTCTTTGCAGTTTATTCACGGACGGAGAGTTTATGGCACGGCTTGGGTCTGCGCGGTAAACTTCTGACTGGATTCGTCCTTTCTTGCCTGGAAAGGGGACGGTCCGGTCACTGTCAGTCTATGGTACGTATTCGACATCTATGCCACCGGAGTGGTTGGTTATAGGATCCTTTCCTGAGCGTTTTCGTCGCCCCTTATCTTGGGTTCCTTCTATCTAAGACTGAGGTCGTCCAGCCTGATGCTGTGATCCTAGACCATGCTCTTGATCCATCATGTCTCTCAGCAAGAAGAAGCGTCATTGAGTGATTTCCCTCCTTCGCTTCCCACATACGACGCCAATTGTAAGATCTGATTTTGAATAAACCTAGGACTGCAGGTCAGCTCGGTTTGTCAATGGCGAGGTTGACCTGCTTTCACTTTCGTATCAAATCATAAGGAGATATTTGGGTTGGACTTTGCTTGCAAGTCCATCTCTAAAATGAAATTTGGGAAAAAGGGCTTGGGGTTGTCTTGGGCTTGGTTGTTTTGGGTTTTGGAGATGGGCTGAGTTGGGTTTCATTATGGAAAGGATGAGGGGAAGGTGTTTGAGGAAATGCTCATGAAAGTCCACAACATTTAATACACACAAATCATCATAATTAACAACTAAGCATAATTAATTTAATTAAATTATAATTAATTAGTACTAAATAAATTTAACTTGGGTCGTGGTGTAACAAAAGACATCTAAATTATCGAGTGTTCCACTTATAAATTATGGTTAATTTAGAGCCTTTGGGCTCTAGATCACAAATGATCACATGAGTGATCTCCAACCACATCCCTCATATCATGGAATGACCTCTCGGTTTCTTGTTTTGAGGGATTTTGTTTCAGAGAAACCAAGATATTAGGATAAAGGCTCTGCCCTAATCCAAATCACTACTAGAATTATTACCTTTGGCGCATGAGGAAGCGGGCTGCCGCTTGGGGCGGTCGCAAGTAGTACTATTAGCGACCGCCAAATTGACCATTAGCGACCGCTTATGGCGGTCGCTAAAGACATATCAATTAATCCCCCGCGCCATCCCCCTTTTCCCCTCCCACTTGTTTTTCCCCCTTTTCCCCTCCCGCGCTCTGCACTCTTCTGCTCCCGCGATCTGCCCTCCCGCCGCGATTTCACCGGAGCCGCCTGCGCCCGAGCCCGCCTGCGCTGGAGTCACCTCCGTCCCTCCCTCTCTCTATTTCTCTCTCTATTTCCCTCAGTCCCTCTCCCTGTCGCTCTGCCTCTCTCCCTCTCTCCCTCCCTGTCCCGTGCGCCGGAGCCACCAACGGAAATCTCTCTCTGGGTCCTTGTTCCGGAGCAGCCCACGGTCTCTCTCTCCCCATCCCTCCCTCTCTCTATTTCTCTCTCTCTCTCTCTCCCTCACTCCCTATCACTCTGCCTCTCTCCCTCTCTCTCTGTTTCTCTCTCTCTCTCTCCCTTCCTCCCTCTCCCTCTCCCTCTCTCTTTATCTATCTCTCTCTCTCCCTTCCTCCGTCCCTCCCTCCTTCTCCCTCTCCCTCCTTCCCTCTCTCTATTTCTCTCTCTATTTCCCTCAGTCCCTCTCCCTGTCGCTCTCCCTCTTTCCCTCCCTGTCCCGCGCGCCGGAGCCACCACCGGAAATCTCTCTCTGGGTCCCTGTTCCGGAGCCGCCCACGGTCTCTCTCTCCCCATCCCTCCCTCTCTATTTCTCTCTCTCTCCCTCACTCCCTATCGCTCTGCCTCTCTCCCTCTCTCTCTGTTTCTCTCTCTCTCTCTCCCTTCCTCCCTCTCCCTCTCCCTCTCTCTTTATCTATCTCTCTCTCTCCCTTCCTCCGTCCCTCCCTCCTTCTCCCTCTCCCTCTCGGACTGCACTTTGCCCGTGAATCTGTGCTGTGCTGCCTCCATTTCTAAACAGGTAATTTTTTTTACTGCTATTTTCCCTTGCTTTTTGTTTACATTTCAAGATAGGCATTATCCCTTGCTTCAGTGGTGTGCCCGCCTGGTTAATGGAGGATCGAAAATGCCCTGATGCACTATAGAGCTAGGGTCCATAATGAAAAGCAGCTATAAAGCCAATATTGGATGTTCTCCCCTGTGATGCAGTCTTATTGAGTACAACCACAAACCAATACTGGGCAAAGTGGACCATGGGACTCATGTACCTCCACTGTAACATAAAGTGCACTGGAATATATCCAACTGAACTATCATATGTACCCCATGTGTGGGTTCATAAAACTACAACTGTTGCAGATCCATCTGATGCCCAGTCAGTTACTAGATCATTTCCTCTTACCTATGGGAAACCATTGGTTCATTTCTTGAATCCATCAGTCCACGCCGTGACTCCCAAGTGAAGAAAGAACATCCTGAAATCAGGTACTGAATAGTATCATTGCCTCAATATTACCTCCCCTTTTTTTTTTGAAAGAAAAGAGAAGCATATTACTGAAACAGCAATCTTCCCTTGTCTCTTATATGAGTGTATTAGACTTGCGTTGTTAGCATTTTCAGCTTATATGATACAGGAAAGGTGGCATATGATTTTCTCACTCTGATCATTCCACTATGGTACTTTGAACTACAGCAGAGAACATATGGGCATCTAATGAATCATATATTTGAATTATATGATTTCATTTTGGTAAGGTGACTATTGAAAATTCCAAAAATATATATATTCATGAAGAGGCTCTTCAACTCAGCTTATATTTGGAGTTACCACTCCCAGAAATTAACCGAGAACAGGATCTCTTTACCAGATTTCGACTTTGAGCCTGTTAAGAGTGATTAACTTATCATTCCTTGGTGTCCCATTTCTCTCTCTCTCTCTCTCTCTCTCTCTCTCTCTCTCTCTCTGTGGGTGGAGCCGGGTGGGGATAAGTGGAACATATTGTTGGTCTTTCAAAAGGAAGCTAAAATTAGCTGATTTATAACATACTTGTATTGTTCGGTTTATTCTCCTGCCCAATGTAAACCCATTTAACTGCTCTGCCCCTATCATGCATAAGGGGCTTAACTTTGCTTTGTGTTCCATTTATTTGCACTGTTTTGGTGGTCTAGTAGCTAGTGCTTACATGAAAAAATTGTCTTTCGGAGTTGGGGTTGTCTTTTGCGGACGCCAGTCTCCAGGAGGGCATAATGTTATTTGTGGTCTTTATGATGCAATCAAGTCCCTCAATCCAAAAAGCACATTGATAGGATTTCGTGGTGCGTATTTATCTAGATTGGTGATTTCATGGAGATTCATGTAATGTTAAAAGTAGTTCCTTCAATTAACTGATACACCCAAAGATGGCTCTCTATGTTTCTTTCTGCTGTCTTTCCTGGTCATTAAATGCTTATCTGATGATTTACTTGCAATGACAGGGGGTAGCAAAGGTCTATTTGCACAAACCACCCTAGAAATCACAGAGGATATTGTCTTGACATATCGCAATCAGGGTATCATTCTTTCTTCACTTTTGGATATTGGTAAATGATAATTACATCCCCCATTCTTGATTTCCATAGCCAGCCCCTGTAGACTCCTGAAGATTTGAAATGACTAGCATGGCATGTTTACTTACCCAAAAAATAATATTTACCAAAAAAAAAAAAATGACTAGCATGTACTTTGCCCACAATAAAGCAAGGATATGCATTGAAAATAGGTGTAGGCCCTGTTATTATCCTTGTAACCTAGTTACCTTGCAATCAGTTAAAATCCAACTATCTGTAACCCTGCTCACCTGTAATTGATTGCGACAAAGATCATAAACAACTGTCTCAGGTAACATGGGCCATCCAAAATCATGAACCCACATTTTCTGCATGAACCAAGTTACCTGCACCAAACAGGGCCCTATGATTATAATTCCTATTCTAAACAACGTTGTCTTTCCATCATATTCTGTTTACTTGTGACTATCTTGCCCATTTGACGGATAATGGTTAAGAGTGCTGTTATTTATATGGTAGATGACTCCTTTCTTGATTTGGATTTTTCATGTCATATTTAACTTCAAACGTTCTCTCTAAAATTACTTGATGTAGGACTTCATACACATGATAGGCTATATACACCAAGGAAATAAATTTGATCCAGACACAAACCATTTCAACGCTGCAGGAGATCTTTGATTTTGCCACAATATGGGATGGTAGGAATTGTGGGGATTGTGGGGATGGAGGGTACTGTAGGGATGGTGGGAACAGTAGGCAGTGGTGGCAAGGTGGGCTTAGGCATGCTAGGAATGGTGGGGATGGATGGGATTGGTGGCAAAGTTGGCAATTGGGTGGATGGCAACGGCGGCGATGTGGGCTTGGGCAGGGTTGGGACTGCCGGCAAAGGTGGCAAGGTGGGGATGGTGGGGAGGGCAGGTGGTGGAGCCACTGGAGGGGTGTCCAACAAATGGCGAGCAGCAAGGCCCGGCCCATTGTTCAAAGACAAGACCACAAACATCACAGATAGGAGGAAGAGGCAGCTATTAGAAGCCATTGTAGTATGAGGGAAAGGTCTTGATAGTAAGATGTTACAAGGGAAAAAGTAGATGGTATGATGATAGAGTGAGTGATAAGAGAAACTGAGGATTGGGTTTTATAGGGGGTTTTTGATGGTTGAGTTTGGGGACTAGATTATATGAAAACGAGGGCCATAAATTCTATAAATACTTGTTATTCCGCTCCTTTTGAAGATATTTTGGACAAAGCAGAATCCAAATCTTAACTCTATGGTTTCTTCTCTGATAGTAGGGGCACTTTTAATTGGATTGAATTTTGGATAAGTGCCAACTCAATTGTGGGTGGGGGCATATAGTATGAATGGGGGTTGGATTTGTATAGCTGAACCCATTCTATAGACTATAAAGTGGAAGCATGCTCCTGCTTCTAAAATGGGAGAATAAGAATTGGTCCATATTTTCTATATATATATATATAATATTATCAGTTGCAAATTTACACATGCAATTTACAAAACATTGTCGATTCATGATAATCCTAGCTTTATAAAAAGAAAAATAAATCATTGGTAATAATTTAAATACAGCAATCAAATTAATCTATGTGATCAAATATCCATCACTACTCATCATGAATGCAAACAATGAAAACACCTTCTCTGCAAAATGAAGAATGTACTAAGGGGAGAGAGAGAGAGAGAGAGAGAGAGAGAGAGAGAGAGAGAGAGAGTTTTGTGAGTTTGAGAATTTGTGTAAGAGAACTCAAAGAGTGGTGAAAATCTGAGGGGAACAAGCCGTGAACCAAACTGAGAATGAACAGTGGAAGGAAGAAATGAATAAAAATAAAAAAGTTTCTGTCAAACAAGAAAACTTATTGTTCTCTATTGTAACTCTAATCCATCACTACTCATCATGAATGCAAACAATGAAAACACCTTCTCTGCAAAATGAAGAATGTAGCTAAGGGGAGAGAGAGAGAGAGAGAGAGAGAGAGAGAGAGAGAGTTTATATAGAGAAGAAAGTTTATATAGAGAAGAAATTCTAGTCCAAACCTCTGATAATTACCGTTTATATATAAACATATATGATTAGAGAGAGAGAGAGTTTTCATAACGGAAGTGAGAGTTAATGAATTGCATTTTTTAAGCTTATATTACCACCATCACAAAACTTTGTGATACTTTAAAATTTGAGAAATGATATTCAGACCAATGTGGAGCAATTGGAGCCTGAATTGGATTGTAATGACATCTTTGCCGTTTATATGTTCTTGGATCGAGAACATAGAATTTCCATAAAGTGGCAGTGGCAGTGTGGCACACATAAACAAGTAGTTTCACTTTAAACTTGTCATCCCTTTGATTAGTGATTAATCAATAGCTAGGAAGCTTTTCTATCCACTCAAGCCTTCTCGTGATTATAGTTTAATTTAAGCTTACTTTGACGTGATCCCCAAATCATGACAAAAAAGTCATCATCGAGCAGAGGAACTAAACCTTAATTATGGGAATAAACAACCCAAAGTTAAAGCTTCCGCAGACTATGTTGATTTAATCTTATTCAACTCATGGATGACTATGTTGATGCTTGTTTTTTATTTTTTATTTTTGTTTTTCTTTTGTTGCAATGGTAATATAGTTTGTGTGTCTTGTGTGAAAGAAATGGTTGGTTGTTTTACCTATTTTCTTTCAAAAGAGAATTTCACATACTGTTTTTTTTCTTTGACAAATATGTTATTAGTTTACATATATTTGTGGTCTACACCATGCTTCTTTCTTATTCTTCTTTTATGATGGTATCAATGAAATTGGAAAATTTTATTCATTTGCATGCATTATTGAAACGTAGACCCGTTCGAGAGTTGTGTATGACATCTGTTCGGTAATCCTTGACGCGACGGATTTGGTCTTTGACTGGATTCGTTGTTCTTGTGATTTACATTCGAACTTTGTCGTATGCGAATCTTGAATTGTCCAGTTCGGATAGTTTGGGAATGCAATTATCCATTTTATACTCAATAGCTCATGCAAGTCCGATGTTAGATAGAGTTTCGGTTGATGTCCCATTGTTCTCTGGGTACATACATAGGTACAACTGGTGTTGTATCTGTGTCGTGTACTTGGAGAACCACGCAGACATGCTGCCGAAATTTCGTCTGACTAGGGGACGAAGCATTCGAGTTATTGAGTGCAAGTTGGATCGTGCATTCTCGAATGGGATAGGACCATCCACCATTTAGTAAGTTGTTTGCAGTTTATGAATAAGTGACCTGTATGATGCACGATACCTTGAGCTAATTGTGCTTGCTCATTTTAGATTTCCACAGAAATAGTTACCGAGATGGACAAGAGATGGATTGATTTACCGAATAGGATGTCAAGGGAATATATGGAGGGGATTAACCAGTTCATGGAATTTACCAATGGGTTTGACAATGAGTTCATCAGTTGTCCATGTAGAAAATGTGCGAATCGGTATTATTACAAAAGAGAGTTTGTTCGAGAGCATCTGTTTCTGAACGGATTCTTGAAGGAATACAAGAATTGGATAAGACATGGAGAAGAGTATGTTTGCTGTCGCATAGAGGAAAGAGATGAGATTCAGGTGGATGATATGGCAGAGACTGATCCGATGATCGCGATGCTAAATGATATTGCGTGCGGTTTGGCACCCGAATACACAAGCTATGAGACTGAGGGGGCGAGAGGGAGTAATCCTCGCTCCGGTGCCGATGAAGAAGCCCAGAGATATTTTGAAATTCTAGACGATGCACAGACAGAATTGTATCCTGGATGCAAGGACTTTAGTAAATTGTCCTTTATTGTTGAGTTGTTACATTTGAAGGCATTGAATCAGTGGTCTGACAAGTCCTTCGATATGCTCGTCCAGTTGTTTGCATCGAGTGCTCCCATCTGGTGCAAAACTTGCCGAGTCTTACTATCAGGCTCGCAAGTTAACTGAAAATTTAGGCTTCACATATGAGACTCTGGATGCATGTCCAAACAATTGTATGTTGTTTAGGAAAGAGAATGCCCATCTTGATACGTGCATTGTGTGTCAGACTTCGAGATGGAAGGAGGACGGGGTCGGTTACAATCGTCAGAATGATTCTACAACTGTTACAAATCGTGGCAAACTTGTGGCAGCAAAGCAAGCGAGATATTTCCCACTTAAGCCAAGGCTGAAGAGGTTTTTTTTTGTCATCAAATATTTCAAAACTGATGAGATGGCATGCCGAGAATAGCAGGGACGATGGTAAGTTAACCCATCCAGCAGATTCTCCGGCGTGGAAAGACTTCGATCGGATGAATCCAGACTTTGCCTGCGATTGTCGCAATGTTCGGCTTGGTTTGGCTGCAGATGGTTTTAGTCCATTCAGATCCATGACTAGGGCAAATCATAGTACGTGGCCAGTTGTTTTGTTACCTTATAATCTCCCCGCCGTGGATGTGTATGAAACAACCTTTTCTGATCCTATCCACACTTATTGATGGACCAAGAGGTCCAGGGGACAAGATTGATGTATATATGCAACCTTTGATCGATGAATTGAAAGAATTATGGGCTGATGGTCTGATGACATTTGATGCCGAAAGCAATGAAATGTTTAAACTCCGTGCCGCATTATTGTGGACAATCAATGACTTGCCTGCGTACGCTAACTTGTCAGGTTGGAGCATAAAAGGAGAGTTTGCATGTCCTTGCTGCAATAAGGAGAAGAGGTCAACTTGGTTGAAGCACGGCAGAAAATGGGTATACACGGGTCATAGACGTTTTCTACCTCCATTGCATAGGTTCAGGAGGGACAAAGTGTCATTTGATGGCACTCGGGAATATGGTCCAGCACCTCGAACAATGACGGGAGTTGAATTGTTGTCACAGCTCGAGCAAGAGAAAATACGTACTGTGTACAATTTTCAAGACTTACTGGCCCCCCCGCTCCCTTCTATTCCCGGTGCAAATAGAAGGCGAAGTCATAATTGGAAGAAAAAAAGTATTTTCTACGAGCTACTGTACTGGAAAGATAACTTACTGAGGCACAACTTAGATGTCATGCACATCGAGAAGAATGTCTGCGACAATATATTGTGGACCATCCTCGGTGTCGAGGGGAAGTCGAAGGATGGTGTCAATGCACGCCGTGACTTGGAAGAAATTGGCTTGAGAAAACCGTTGCACTTGCAGCTGAGAGAGTCCAACAAGGCATACATGCCTCCTGCACAGTACACGATGAGTAAAGATGAGAAAGATGTCTTCCTCTCCGTTCTGAAGGGTGTCAAGGTTCCTGACGGGTACTGTTCAAATATCGCTAAGCGTGTGAACATGAAAGAAAGAACATTACAGGGTTTGAAGAGTCATGACAATCATATTCTTATTCAGCAGTTATTGCCTATCTCCATACGGAATTGTTTGCCTAAGAATGTTGTAGCGCCGTTGATTGAAGTTAGTAACTTCTTCAGACAACTGAGTTCTAGAGTTATACGGATTGATGAATTGAATAGTCTGCAAGAGAGGATTGCTGTGACATTGTGTCATCTAGAAAAAAATTTTCCACCTGCATTTTTCGATGTCATGGTTCACTTGACCATACACTTAACCAGTGAAGCCCTACTTGGAGGCCCTGTCCAATTCAGATGGATGTATCCGATCGAGAGGTACATGAATACATTGAAGAGGTATGTTCGCAATAGAGCTCGTCTAGAGGCATCAATAGCTAAGGGGTATTTGATGGATGAGTGTACCAATTTCTGCGCAACATATCTTAATGATAATATTGAAACAAAGTTAACTAGGCCCTCGCGGATTAATGATGGTCCAGTTGGGGAGGGCACGCCATTTGATCTTAACAATATTGAGTGGATTCAAGCTCACCGGTGGGTGTTGTTCAACATCCCATCTGTTGCGGCTTTGGCTCAGTAAGTTATCACTCATCCATAAGACTAACTTGTCAATTCTATTGTTTAAATTATCATACTCGTCATTAAACACGTGTTATGCATCGCAGGGCACACATCGATGACCTTAAACGGGACATGCCTCGTGCTACAGAGAATCAAATTCATCAGTCCCATTATCGGTCATTTCACGATTGGTTCAAGAACTATGTACGTATTCATTCATTATGAGTAGTGTCACTTGCTACTGTCATATTACTTTCATGTAGTGATATTCTTTGATTACATGCATTGCGTAGGTGTGTAACTTACGAAGAACCAACGATCCTAATTTGACCGATGAAATGAACCAGTTAGCTGATGGTCCCTTTATAACGGCCCGACGTTACACAACTTGTGATGTCAACGGCTTTCGATTTCGCATCAAGGATGTAGATGAGAAACGAGCGACGCAAAATAGTGGGCTCGGTTGTCCATCCGTCAATGCTGGTTACTACTATGGCCGGTTGAAAGATATTGTTGAAATTGTTTACAATCACGGGTTAAAATTTATATTGTTTAAGTGTGATTGGGTGGATCCCGTCCGAGGAGTGAAACTAGATAATTACCGGTTTACATTGGTAAATTTTAACAATTTGTTACATCGTGATGATCAATTAAGCGCCGAACCCTACATAATGTCTTCAATGGCGGAGCAAGTTTACTATGTCAGAGATCCGAAAGATCCTAACTGGCAGGTTGCAGTTAAAATGTCAAGGAGGGGAGTGTATCAGATTGAATGTGATGAGCCAGATATTGATGCATTCGCCCAACAAGTTCTTGACCAGAATGCAGTCATTCAACGTGATGAAGATGTTAATTGGGTTCGGGATACCATTGACGGAGATACAGTTGACTTACATGATCTTTGAACGGTTGGGAACTAATTCACCAATGTTAAATTTCAGTGTAAATAGTTTTTAAATGTTAATTTCAATTATCACGTTAACGATATGTTAATTTCATTTGACTTACCTGATCTTTGAACGGTTAAAAACATTTGAACAGATATGTCAGGAAGAAAGAGGAGAGATCGTCCGCTGACGATGGACGAGTTACTGCGCCAGGCCCAGGCCAGTACGTCATCGGGGGACCCTAGACCTACATCGGGTTCTGCCCAGTCCAGTTCGATGGCCCCATCGAGTATGCCATCGAGCTCTCATCCGGTGCTAGCTACTGCGCCAGCTTCTACATCCCGGACTGCAGAGGCCGATACACAGACTGGTATAAGTTTGTTTAATTAAAATATTTTAATTCTAACAAATTATTTTATTTCAATTTAATTATATTATCTGTAATTTAAACAGATTCTGTGAGCACGGGCCCATCTAGCAGCAGGGGTAGAGGCCCTGCGAGAGGGATCCGGACTTGGAATTCCGGTCATCCCATTGACGTGTCCTTTGATGAGACGTACCACCCAGTGGGTCCGCATGCTCGCCAGCTTATCAGCCAGCTGGGACATATGGTCCGGGATCCACATGCATTTCCTTTGACCACACTTGATTGGGATGCATTCCCTGTGGAGGCACTAGATCGCATCTGGAGTCAGGTCAAGGTAATAATTTAACATTTCTCCGCATATATGAGGCAATTTAAGCCATAACTAAATGAAGCATTATTTGTCCTTTGCAGGACAATTTGAGGGCTTGTCCTGAGCTCTTCCGGCCAGTTTGCATGTCGAAGTGCCGGAAGACGTGGAAAGATCACAAAAATAAGATGAAAATGCAACATTGGAAGCCACACCAGGATGCCCCTGACATACTTGATCGAGTTCCGAGGGGCATTCTCCCGGATCAGTGGACTCAGCTCGTCCGGTACTGGACGAGCGAGGAGGCACAGGTGAGAAAGTTGTATGTATATATATATATTTTTTTGATACGTGCATTTTATCGATTTATTATTGACTATCGTAACTAACAAAAATTAACTGATAAATATTGAAAACAGAGAGTGGCGGATACAAATGCGCGGAACCGCGCAATGCAGGGTCCCGCACACAGGTTGGGGACTCGACACATCACGCAAGTCCGCCACGAGGTGAAAAAGTTTGATCGTTGGTATAATTTATATTTTTGTCATTTTGTATGCTATTATACTAATAAACTAACTCTCAACCAAACAGCTGCGTTCGAAGGGCGATCCGAGCGACAGGATGTCCGTTTGGATGCTTTCTCGAGATCCTCGTCATCCGGAGGTTGCAGCCATCCTCGTAAGTTTTTATATTAAACCACATAAAATATTCGTTTATTACTATGTCCTGTTATGCATGATAATATATTACTATGTCCTGTTACGCAGGCCCAGTATCAGTCACGCCTGGAGGAGTTGCCCGAGGAGGAGCGTAGTTTGCCATCACGGAGGGATGAGATATTCCACTCCGTCGTTGGCCGGGACGGGCACGGATACACGCTCACATATGGGTCGGGCATTCCACGCTCGCACATCGCACGGGCGGAGTCATCCGGTGCTAGCTCCTCCCAGGGATTGCGCTTCCGTACAGATGAGGAGGTTGAGGAGATGCTGCAGTCCATGAAGGCAGCGATCAGGGATGAGGTGACAGCCGATGTGAGGGCAGAGATGAGGGCCGAGATGAGGGCCGAGATGGCAGCGCTGGAGGCTCGTCTATCACAGAGTCGCGGCCCGCTCACTTCAGACCCACCACCCACTACTCAGGTTAGTAACAAATAAATTTGTACATTTAAATTGTTAATTATGTCATTGATGTATCAAAATATTTATGTTACTTTTTTTTTTAAATTGTTTTTAACTATATATTAAATAATTACAGGCACCAGACGCTGGCAGCGGCTATAGAGCGAGACATGACTCGGTTGGAGAGGGCAGTCATGATCCCGCAGGCTAGACTGATCCTGACTAGGTACAATTATTTTTTTTAATTCAAGATTTTAATTAGCCTCTGTATACAATCACTGAGCAAACGGGCTCCGGTGAGTTACATTCATCCATTATTATAGAGATGCCACACTTTATCATCCGTTAATTGTATGTTAATCTTGCTTTTTTTTAATGCAGGATTGAAGAAAAATGGATGCAGAGTAGGAGATTGCTATATGTTACAAACTGATGCATGTAGTTTTTTTAAACAATGTTGTAGGTGTTGGAATGTCATAACAATGTCTTTTTTTAGCATGTGTATCTATTTTGCAATGGTAATAGTAAAGTGCTTTTAATGCTGTGAGAATATTTGAATATTTAATTTTTCATTAGCATTTGAATGTTGATGAGTAGTAGAATGTTAGCATGAATTTTTATTTTGCAATGGTAATGGTAAAGTGGAGGAAGTAGTAGTTGGCAGCGTGCAGGGGCTGTGGCAGGGATGAGATGATTTAAAAGAAGAGAAGTTCCCACATTTTTTGATGACTCCAAGAACATAGTAACCAAGCGAATCTACAAGAAATATAAGCAGGTAACTAGTCTATTATTTTTTTGTTTATGCTTTTGTTTCCTTGTACTTAGTTTCTTACTATCCATATTCTCATGCTATTCACCTGTTGATGCACTTTTTATCTGTTTCAATGGGCTGATTAGGAAATGCATGCATGGTACTGCTGCTAGGTTTGATTAAACTCTTGATGCAATTTTCTGTTTCAGTGTACATGCATGGCATGGATGGATTTGGCATTTATGTTGATAATCCTAGGAAAGTCAAGAATAAAAAAAAGTTGTAATTTGTGGTATAATCTGCTTGTCTCATCAAAATATTCATGCAGGCCATATCTCATCAAATTTAATGCACAGAATTTCATATTACTACTTAAGCATATGCATAGACATGTGCATGTTGCATGTTTTTGATGCAAGCCTTGTTCCAACTTCCAACAACAGCATGTTTTTGTGATAGTTTTTTACTCTGTCAATATGCAGGTGATGGCACACTATTTACTCTGTCAATAATCATGGACTTAAGATATGCAGGTTCAATTGCAGGCTGTTAACAATTCCACATTAATTCTGTTGCATATTCAGATTAATTTTGAATTCAACCTTTTCTTCTAACATAAGAATGAATTTATCAGGTTGAGGTTGATGAAGACCCAGCTGAAGGTAAAAAGGATGAGGAGAATGAGACCAAAACTGAGGTATTTCATATTGTTTATCAATCCATTCTCGCAGCGAGTAATGTTAAGTTCTATGTTGCTGTCTTCAAGATGGGTTTCTTCATGCTTGTGTTTCTTTGGTCTTTTGTACAGAAGAAGAAGAAGAAAACTAAGAAAGTAGTTGAGAAATATTGGGAGTGGGAACTTACCAATGAAACTCAACCAATTTGGGTGAGCCATGATGTCATGCTTTTTTTTTTAGTTCTTGACATTTGCTTTATTTCACATTTCTGCTGGCTTCATCTTAGTTTTCTTCCATTTATTTGGTGCATGCAGCTTCGCAACCCTAAAGAGGTTTCTACTGAGGAATATAATGAATTCTACAAGAAGACCTTCAAAGAGTACTTGGATCCTTTAGCTTCTTCACACTTCACTACAGAGGTAATATCTTGTGCATATTTAGATACTTTGCTTTGCTGTCATGCTTTACTATCTGCTATTTACTTGTGCCGAGCTAATGAAGTGTGGATGTTGCAGGGTGAGGTGGAATTCAAGTCCATACTTTTTGTGCCAGCCTTGTCTCCCATGGGAAAAGAGGATATTAGCAATCCCAAAACAAAGAACATAAAGCTTTATGTTAAACGTGTCTTCATTTCAGATGACTTTGATGGGGAGCTGGTGGAGCAAGAGAAAAATAGGTTCTTATTTTTTACTCTGGCAGGTACGAATCATGAGGAAGAGGTTGGTTCGGAAGGCATTTGATATGATTTTGGGCATATCTTTGAGTGAGAATAAAGATGTAAGTTCCTTTACTCTTTATGCTTGCCATTGAGAGATTGGCCCTTAATAATTTTACCTGTTAATGGCAAGGTATGAATCATGAAGCAAAGGAATAATTGGTTATTATGGTGCTTATCTACTCTTACAGTTTGTATTTTGTTTAATTATTACTTTTTTCTTTCATTTCATGATGCAGGATTATTATAAATTCTGGGAAAATTTTAGCAAGCACCTGAAATTAGGTTGTCTTGAGGACCACCAAAATCATAAGCGCATTGCTCCACTGCTGCGGTTTTCCTCTTCTCAAAGTGAGGAAGAGCTGATTAGCTTAGATGAGTACATAGAGAACATGAAACCTGGGTAGAAGGATATTTACTACATTGCAGCAGACAACCTGAAAAGTGCAAGAAATGCACCCTCCCTAGAGATGCTTCTCAAAAAGGACTTTGAGGTATCCCACTATGAAATGGACGTGTTGTTCTGAAAATTAATTTATCTCAAGGTATCCCACTATGAAATGGACGTGTTGTTCTGAAAATTAATTTATCTCATCCAGGGCTTTCATCATATATAATTTATGCATGTCGGAAGTTTCATCCAAAATGTGAGTCAGGTGGGCCTCCTCAGAGCTGGTTGGGCTAGCCATTCTGCCAACTTAAGTCGTAGTTGGATGTGCCCCATATAGCAAGAGTTGGTGATAATATGTTGTTCTGCATTTGGGTGGTGGATAGGACAAAAACTAGATCAGGTGCATTCTGGTCTTTCAGCCATTTCCACTCAAGTTGATATCGAATGCGTATTGGTTGCACCTAGACGAGCATCCAATATGGTTTGGGTGGAAAAATGCCCTGCCTGCCCTGTGCTGGAAAAGCTAACAAAAGAAAAGAGATGCCATCACTTATTTTATGCTGGCATAGTTAATTTGCTGGTTCTTATGTTGTACAATTTGATTCTAAATATTCTTCCACCGTGGTTAATCTTATGCTAGCACAAATAACCATGCTAAGCATGGACATGTTCATGTTAATCTTGACCCAATTAAAACCACGTGTGAGATATCATGCTGGACTGGATCTTTGATTGGGTCAAGATTAACAGCTCACCCCCAATATTTGTAGAAAAAAAAAAGCACGTGCACTTAATTTTTATTATAATATTTTAAAATTAAAAGATCCGAGTATTAAATCCGATCCAACCTGTACAATGCCTATCATTGGTCAGGCTGGGTTTGGATTTAGCCCTACCTGTACCAAAGCGGACCTGTTGCGATGTCTTATTGACAGTCGAACTTGATTAGAGATTACTCTTAAAGAAGGATGTGGGCTCTGAGCATGTAGGCCCCGTTTATGCTCAAAATTAAGAGAAAGCGGTCAAAATTGAATGCAAAACCTTCCAACTATAACATAGAATTATTCTTTCTGCAACCTGATTGTAATGTATCTTGACAAACTTATATTTAACATCGAATGGAAAAATGTATTGAACTTTTAACACGTTCCACATTTTCTGCTTTGAAGTTCCTGTCTGGATACTGGTACTGTACATGTTTGCTCTATTGGGGTTGCAACTTGGAGGCCCTGGCCTGATTCCAGCCTGTTTTCTTCTGGGTTTAGCTTGAGCAATAGGCATGTCGCTGGGGCTTGGCTGTCTGCCAAAAGCACCTAACCAAGCTGGGGCTGGTCCAGTTGCTGCCTTAACTTTGTTGGAAGAGGTTCATTTCATCTCCACTTTTGTAAACCCTGCTTCTCTTTCCTGCGCTAAATCTTGTTTTGTTGAAGCAGTACTGCATTGATTACCTAAATTATCTAATTGGAATGACCTGACCTAACTGGGCTGACAAGGGTCGGCGCTGCGGTGTAAAAATCTGTACCAGTTCCCTTTCATGTAGATAAACTTCTTGATCTAGTACTATATACGATTTTCTCCTTTAGGGCCGGCCCGTTTGGCAATTTCTTTTCTTGTAGGCTGATGGTGAGGCTCTTTGGTGACAGCTAAGCATGTGTACTGAATGGAGTTGTATTGTTTTTTGTGCTTATATATGAAATTTCTTTTCTTGTAGGCTGATGAAGGCACGATCAATGGGAGATACTTCTAGCCTGGACTTCATGCGAGGGAGAAGAGTTTTCGAGATCAATCCTCAGCATCCCATTATCAAAGACTTGAATGTATGATCAAATGATTTTATATGGTAGAATAGTTGTTATCATGTTGTTATTATGTTCTATGTTGCAATGATTTTATATTATTGTTGTTGCGTTTCTTATTTCTTTCTTGTTATCTTCTTTTTCTGTTGAATTTTTTATCTTGTGATATGGTCATGAACGAAATTAAGTGGTTTCCCATTTAACAGAAGGAATTGATCGATTAATCTAATTTTAAGTTGCACATAATACACAGTTTAAATCTAAACTTGTCAAGGTTTTCCCTCGGATACATAAGACTTGAAAACTTTAAATCTAGGAACTTTCTGTTGGCTACTTTTTTCTACTGCTTGGGTGCTATCTTGGGTGGGCACTTGCTGCTCTTCTTCTTCTTCTTATTATTATTATTCAAAAAGAGTCCTTTGGTTTGTTAGGAATGTTTCTGCTAATTGGGGTCCGGCTGGTTTTCATGGTAGAATAGTTCATTCAGATGGGTAGTTGATTTGTTGGTAATGTCCTTGCTAATTGGGGTCGTGCTGGTTTTCATGGTAGGATAGTTTATTCGGATGGGCTGTTCTAATAATCCATGGCCTTCTGAATTTCAATATCTGCCCTGTTGGTTTTCTTTGTTTTGGGCTGGGCTGTTGTAATAATCCTTGGTCTTTTGACTTTAACTGTGCATCTTGAAAATTAGCCTCTGAGTGCCCAAACCGAGAAAACAGGCTCCGGTGGCCGTGAAAATGGACGAGCACGAGCCCATAATCATTCCTGAATTGCCGGAACTGACGGCTCTAGATTCCAACTCTCGAATTGCTTATATAGTTGAAACGTAGGTTTAACTTTCAAAATTTTGCTCTTAATACTTGATTTTATTTATATTTACTATATATTCATAATTTTTATAATTAATTTTTACTATTTGTTTTCCTTTTTTGTCTTCAGGTTTGAGAGCATCGGATCGATCACGGCACCCCGCCCAGCAAATATATTTGTTTTTCCTTTTTTTTTAAAGTGTATTTGTAACGATTATAATTTGTTTAAACATTTGTAATGTTTTAAATGTTTTTAATATAAGACTTTGTTTTGTTATTTGTATTTTTAATTGAATGTTTTAGTTGTAGATATATAATATATTCAGGTACAAATACTGGTAAAAACAGCAGGATAAAAATTGAAAAATATAAAAAGAATTTTTTTAAAAAATTTTTTAAGCATTAGCGACCGCCATGGGTTTAAAAATACTATTAGCGACCGCTAATGGCGGTCGCTAAAGGCTAAAATGGCGGCCGCAAATATTCAAAAAAAAATGAGGAAAAAAATTTAAAAAAAATAAACAAACGTATTAGCGACCGCTGGTTCAACCATTTGCGACCGCCAATGGCGGTCGCTAATAGTTATATATCAGTATTTACGAAATTAGAAAATAACATTAGCGACCGTCAGTTAGGCATGTAGCGACGGCTTATAGCGGCCTCTAAAAGTGGCCGCGCGGTCGCTAATGCTTTTTGCGACGAGGTTTCCGCGGCCGATATTTGGCGGTCGCTAAAGATTATTAGCGACCGTCATGTGACTTTTAGCGACGGCTATTGGCGGCCGCTAAAAGTCTGTTTTCTAGTAGTGAATGTTACTTGGAAAGGAAAGCTCTCCCCCTCACGAAAAGCATGCAACGACCCCACTTTGGAAAATACATGTATACATTGTTCAAGTGAGAGAAAGCGAAGAGAGAGAGAGTATCCAGGGAAATGTTAGATGAGACTTAGATCAAACCGATTTGAACTGACCATCATTAAGTCCTACAATCACAGGGTGTCTATTTTTGCCTTTGAACTATGCATATTGAACCAGAAGAACGCATCTCTAGTACGTAGATCTTCTAAAAGTGATGTAAGTGTAATCCCTTTGAACTTTGATTTTGATCCATGGTTTTGAATGAGTCAAAGAAGGGATCTCTGGCTCAGCTATTGTCGGATGTTGCGTGCCTTTAGAGTGACTCTCACTAGGAAGTAGGAACTGGACTCAGGGATTGTGGGGCCAGCTGGGTCCGACTCTTTAAATGAAACCGCGTGACATGTCTTAGACGCCTATCAAGTGTGGCCCACCCCACCGAACTCACTTAAATAAGCTGTCTGAACCAATAGGAAGCCGACATGTCGTAGCAGTAGTGATTGCGCCACCAATGCAGCTGAAATGAAAAAAACAATTACTCATCACCCTTCGATTTGGATGAGTTTTGAGGTTTTGTGGCTATGCTGCCGTGACGAGCTCCATCAAGGCATATTTTTTATCTTTTTCACAAACCTAGAAAAGAGACTAAACCCACTGAATATAACCTAAAAGCCTAGATTAACTTTTAGGTGCTCAATATCAAGGCATATTCACTCACACAATCCCATGGACTCACTAGTAATGCTACTTGGACATACTTTTTGGCATGAATCTTGGACAAATCCCTATATTACCCCTTGAATATCACTGCCAAAAAATATGTCCAAGTAGACTTTTTGTTATTATAATCATATTGTTCTCTCCAAGCCTGCTTTCCCTTTTGGTTTTTCTCTTTGTTCTTTAATTTGTTATATCTGGCCGGCTCGGCTTGCGGATTTAGACGTCGTCGCGTGGTATATTTTTGGCTCTCCGCTTGCGTGCCCCCTGCAGGTCGCTCTGTCTTACCCAAGTGATGCTTTTGAGTACCGTTGATCTATGGTATAGCAGGTCCTTCCCCTTATTCAGCGTCAAGTAGTTTCTCCTGGGATTTAAACTCACAACAGGTTTTTTTTTTATCCCATATTTAGTTTTCTCCTCTAACCATTCCTTCCCAAATCAATCTAAAATCTCCTTGAGGCATTACTAGAGGCAGCATAAATACTTTTTAATAATTCATGCTTTCCAAAAAAAAAAAATGAAGACGCTCTTCCTATATGTGCTGCTTCATTTCTTCATATGCTCTCAGAATTCTCTCTCCATTGCAGTAGATACCATATCCATTGGCCTACCTCTCTCTGGAGACCACACCATATCCTCTAAAGGTGGCATCTTTGAATTGGGTTTCTTCAAACCAGGTGTGCAAGAGAAGTACTACATAGGCATATGGTACAAACAATTACCAGAAAAAACAGTTGTTTGGGTAGCAAACAGAGAAACACCGGTCCAGAACAAGTACTCTTCACAGCTAAAAATTGATCAAGATGGTAATCTTGTCCTCCTGAATCAGTTTGAAAGTCCAGTATGGTCCACAATATATTCTCAATTGGGACAAATAATACTGTTGCGGAGCTTCATGACATCGGAAATTTTGTTTTGAGAGATGGGTCGAATTCTTCTATTGTTATTTGGCAGAGCTTTGATAACCCAACTCATACATGGCTTCCCAAAGCATGGCTTGGGAGGAACAAGGTTACGGGAGAGACCAAGCGCCTGATATCATGGAAAACTCATGATGATCCGGCGCCTGGAATGTTTTCATTAGGGATTGATCCCAATCCCAATGGAACTAATCAATACTTGTTACTATGGAATGGGTCCGAAGTGTATTGGAGAAGTGGAGTTTGGAATGGGCAGTATTTTAATGGACTTCCCGAAATGGGTTCAAAAGATATGATGAATTTCAGTTTTGTTGAGACACAGAATAAAAGCTATTTCACTTACAATCCTCTCGACAGTTCTATTGTCACTAGAAGTGTCATGGACTTCTCTGGGCAAATGAAGCAATGCTTATGGTTGGAGCCTTCTAGACAATGGAATTCTATTTGGCAGCAGCCAATAGATCAATGTGAGGTATATTCTATTTGCGGAACTTTCGGAGTCTGCAATGAGAATAGCGAGCCCTTCTGTTCATGTTTGAATGGCTTTCAACCAAGGTCTAGAGAAGATTGGAATTTGAGCAATTGGTCGGATGGGTGTGCGAGGAAAACCCATTTTGAATGTGGTGGTAACAGCTCTGTTACTGGACAAAAAAGTGGGTTTTTGATGATACCCAATATGGGGTTGCCCATAAATAGTCATTCATTGACAGTCAGGAGCCACAGAGAATGTGAGTCATCTTGCTTGAGCAGCTGTTCCTGTACTGCGTATGCTTACTACAATGGATGCTCTTTGTGGTACGGTGATCTGATTAATCTTAAACTGCTTTCAAATGGGGAAGGACAAGATCTTTATCTTCGCCTCGCAGCAACCGAGCTGCCAGACTTGGGCCGAAAGAAAGGAGGGATGACTGGCGCTACTATAGGGTCAGTGGTTGGATCTGCATCTGCATTGATTGTTATTACAATCCTTCTGGTTTGGAGGTACATAAGGCGTCAACAAATAACATCTTTGAAGGTTTTTCAGGGCTCTTTAGTGTCATTTAGCTACAGGGAATTACAGATCATCACTAAGAATTTCTCTGAAAAGTTAGGCAGAGGAAGTTTTGGTTCTGTTTTTAAAGGAAGTTTGCGTGATTCAACCTCTGTAGCTGTGAAGAAACTAGAAGGCATTAAACAAGGAGAGAAGCAGTTCCGAGCGGAGGTGAGCACAATCGGGGCAATTCAGCATATTAATCTCATTCGCCTTCATGGATTTTGTTCCCAAGGTATGAATAGAATGCTAGTTTATGATTACATGCCAAATAGTTCTTTAGATTCTCATTTGTTTGAAAAGAATTCAGAGACTATAGATTGGAATATTAGATACCAAATTGCACTTGGGACAGCCAGAGGGTTAGCCTATCTCCATGAGAAGTGCAGAGAGTGCATCATACATTGCGACATCAAGCCAGAAAATGTCCTTTTGGATGCTGCATTTTGCCCCAAAGTGGCAGATTTTGGTATGGCAAAGCTCATTGGGCGGGAGTACAGTCGGGTTTTGACATCCATAAGAGGAACTATTGGCTATCTTGCACCAGAGTGGATTTCAGGAGTTGCTATCACATCGAAAGCCGATGTTTATAGCTTCGGGATGATGCTATTTGAAATCATATCAGGGAAGAGAAATTCAGAGAAATTGGGGGCATGGGGAGTTCGGTTTCTTCCCTTGTTGGGCTGTGAGAAAAATAGCTGAGGGGGAAGTTCTGGCCCTGTTGGATTATCGATTGGATGGTAATGCTAACATGGAAGAACTAACGAGAGCTTCTAGAGTTGCTTATTGGTGCATCCAAGACGATGAAAATGATAGGCCATCAATGGGGAACGTCGTCCAGATTCTAGAGGGTTTAATAGATGTAAGCATGCATCCGATCCCATGGTCTATCAGAATTCTTATAGACAATTCATCATAAATTTCTCTTCTGGCATTGTTGTTGAAGTAGTCTACTTGAAGTTCTCAGACTATTAATGGACATGCTTTAAGTATTCATCTTGTTGGAGATTATTATAACAGTTTGCATTCCATCATTTTGGTTTCAACATGTATACTAGATACAGTTTTCTTGTCTTCTTTTTCCTTTTCCTTTCTGTACTAATCTCGTAAATGTCATGTTGGTTCTTTTTATGTTCTTCAAATCTTCTTGAGAGTGTGGATGTCCCTATAATCACAAGATGGCTGGGTAATATGCTATGTTAAGGTTGAATATGTTGGTAGTGTCATCAAAAAGGTTTATGTGGCCACATTGGTGATGGAGTTTATGACATTTCCTCCACCTCCAACTGCCCACTCGGCAACAGGGCTACTAGAACATGGCCATTGACCATTTCAAAGACCTTATTAGCACCAGGTACGACTGGTTCATATATCACCAGTTGGGCTCCAAGTAAACGCATCCTACTCCCTGGCACGGAAACTCCATGCAAGATAAATGTACTGAAATAGGCCTCATGCTAAGAGATCAGCATGAATCTGGATCCTTGAAGCTTTTACATAGAAATACCAAGTTAAAGGTGTGGAACTCCACGGTGGAGCCAATTTATGGAAAAATCCAAGTCACTCAAAGTAAATGCCTTTCCATTGTATGGGCCTATGGGGTATTCTCTAATTTTACTAAAGTAGGAGTTGGCCCTACGATAAGATTGAGCTTGTTATAAAAAAGGAGATCTTATCATGTTTTTTTTTTTTTTCAAATAATTAGTTATATGTTAGGGACAATCGCATTTTTAGTCAAATGCTTAATCTTTTGGTGGGACCAACTCTTATTGTACTAAATTTGAAGCTACTCGATACATAGGAAGGACATTTATTTAGGTAGTGATTTTATTTCTATATGCAAATTGATGGCCGGTCAAGGAAAAGAGCTTGACCCAAGAGTATATGGATAGAAGTACTAAATATATCTATGTGGAATTATAACATATCCAAGGATTTTACCAAAAAAAAAAAAAAAACATATCCTAGGATCTGGCCCAAGAAAAACTTAAATGGCAAAATAAAATTTATGTAGATTAGTTCAACATAGTTAATACAAGGCTTTGATGATGATGGATCTAACCCATAAAATTTTTTGAATATGGGTGCTGAATTTAGTTTCATTTGATAAGTTACATAAATTTTTATGATGCTACATACACTATTGCAATATTATATTTAATTGGGTGGAATTTTCAAATAAGGCCTTAAGTTTTTATCTTATTTCAAAAAAGGGCACAAGTTTCAAAACTTTTCAAATTAGGGCTTAAGTTTTCAATTGAGGACAACACTACAAGAAATTTGGGGTTTAAGGACGACACAAATTTGTCCCAAAATGTAAACATTTTATCACCGAAACTAATTAAGACGAAAGATTTTCGTCACCAGTTTTGTTGCCAAAGCCTTGTCGCTAAAAGGTATTGGAGACGAAAAAAAAAATCGTCATTGAAAAAGATAAATTTGTGACGACTTTTTTTATCTCCAATACACTCTGTTGGGAATATACTTGTAAGTAATTAGTGACAAAATATTTTGTCATTAAAGGAAGAAATTACAGACAAAAATATGTTGTCATATTTTTTCATAAATATAAGAAATATAGACGAAAAGATTTTGTCTCGTTTAATATAAAGGAAGACGAAAAAAAATTGTCAAAGTAAGAATAGAAAACTAATAAAGTATGGTCCTAATTATAGGCCAATTAAGCACATCTCCTAACTTGCATTCCCCGTCGAACAAGTCAACACTCCCATCAACAATCTAGTCTAACACAATCTCATCTAGTTGCCCATGCCTTTTACGCATCCACGATAATCACGACCAAGAATCTGTGTAAAAAAAAATCAATGTCAATCCATGTTCGTGATAGAATTATTCGTCACTATATTTGATGGTTAATAAAATCACGTAATACAAATATAATTACACCACATACCAAGGCTACCGCGATATGATCTAAATCTTTATTTGCAATTGAAGGGTCATCCTCATACAAGCTAGCTACTCTTTTCTGCAAAAATAATTTAAAAAAAAAACAGAGAGATACATTAACTCACATGTGAATTAGAATTGGGGTTTGCACAGTACAACAATTTCCAGTCCTCAATGAGATTAGTATTTGAAATAGTAATTAAAGAACAGAAAAATAAATGATCTGCCAAATAAGATGCAACATTCTTCTAACAAAATTAGGGAATCTAATTTCAAAGCTAACAATGTTCAGTAAACCCAACCTATTAAAAATCAAATGATCATATTGCATGGCTAATATTGTTTAGATCCAAGTATCATTAGCAAGTAGTAAATGATAAGGAAGACCACAAGTTGGTGGACCACACAGGTCATCACACGGCATGTCATCACACATCAAACATACAAGAGCAGTTTGAGAAGGTTGACCAAAAGATAAGGCAACACAACATTCCAGCACACCAGACTCAAGTAATAGAAAAGACAGTCCTCAAAGATATGAAATGGGTATGCTATGCACATCATGATCGATTGGACAACACAAGTCAAAGATTGATTGGGTGTAAATGGAGCTGGCCTGGGCTAATTAGATCAGATCTCATACTATTCTGTTTCTAAACATGTATTCACAGAATCTGTCAATCATTTCTATATAATAAAGGATGAAGGAAAGGCAATGCACGTTCGAAGCTTGAAAGCCTACCTTCTTTTGGTTATCCATTTTCTTATTTTCTTCTCAGTAAGGTCTAATTGTCTGTCCACTAGTCTAATTGCACTCAAATTCAAAACTACAGAATGGATTCACTAGAGGAACAATGTCACATTGGAATGAAGACTGTACAGTTTCAAGGTGGAAATCAAGACGAAAATGTAACTCATGTCGCAGACCTTAGCCATAGTCTGAGTCCTGTTTGAGACATGGATATGCATTTTGGCTATGTAAAAGGCTCTGTTTGGATGTTGTGAACTTAGAACTTGGTTGCCCTGCACAAAGTTTTACCTGTGAATCTATTCTAATTTCATGTAAGTGCTTATGCCAAAGAACAGAACAACTGTTACTTACTGGTGTTATCCGCAAACACAAAACCTCATTTACAAGTCAACCAAGTTGACACAATGGAGAGGAAGAATATATTAAAAAAATACCCAATGCAGACTAAAAAAATATTCATGAAAAATCATTAAAAAAATATCTTACAGAAATCACTCTAGGACAAAACCGTGGAATGACTCGGTAAGCTAGTTAATGCCAATTTAGGTAGTAGATGTTACTGCTCATTAATTACTCACCCAACAACTAGGCACTAACATTACTTGAATTCAAGGACAAGGCTAAGCAACCACCCTATACAACCATACAACCAAAACAGTTAAACAGTCACCTTGTTTGACTAACTAGATCAATGTTAGGCACAGCATATTATTGTCAATCACAAATGGAAGCCTAGCTTCCAATCCCCATCACAGGTGAAATAGCAAGTGTGCGGTGACCCATCACCATCTAGTGCTTCAGTAACTCTTTTTTAACATGGTCACAATGAGGTTTCAATGCACTTGAATGTGTTTTTAGGTTTAACTACTTAAAAAATCAAAGTCACATCCTTCCAAACAAACTACTCATGATCCATATCTCACCAAAATCTAACACATTAAAGATTTGTGTAACCCTGAGTTGGTCATGGAAAAACACACCAACAAATTTTCAGTTTCAAGACCTCAAGTTTATTTTTAAAATGATCAAATTGATGTTCCCAGTATTTTGCAATGGGCCCTTTATTCTCATTTGTCTAGTGTATTCAAGTTCTCATAACACGCGCACACATTAAAATTTCATCATAAACAGAACCCATCCATCTATCATTGAATTAAAAAATATAGTAAAAAAAAAAAAAAAGACAACAACCACATTGAACAAAGACAATTAATAACTCATAATAAGCTTTTTGCAAATCATAAGAAAAATCTACTTCTCAGCTGGTATTCGCATCTAGCATAACCATTCTTTGGAGTATGAGTAGCAAGCCACGTTTGTGTCCGAGCGATCTCAACTGTGAATGTATTCATCATATTTCCTGCTTAGATTTAACCAACATGAGTTAGATTGTCGGTCTCAAATTATGCAATGTTTTCATAACGTACATGTTAAGATCTTGTAATTTTACTTACCTCTCCCACTCCGCATTCTCAGTATAATGTTTCAACACCCATTTACGAGTGGTAATATCCACAAAATATCCAAAATATCCATGATTTCACAAAATATCCACAAAATATCCACAATTCCACAAAATATTCAAAATATCCACAATTTCACAAAATATCCAACAGTTATAACTAGTGATATTCTACCAAACATCCAACAATAACTAGTGCATCTCCAAAGTATGTGTATCTTTATCAAACAAAAACGAACATTCAAGCAAATTAGATCATTGTTGCATGTCAAAAATGCCACCCCAATCCAAACAAAAATGCAAATTAGATTCTTATCAAACAAAAATGCCACCCCAAAAAATAAAAAAGGAGCCCCTATAAGGTGTAAAGGCATCAGAATACCAACCAAGATGACAGTTTACCCACAAATGAAAAGAAAGAGACTACTAAGAAGGTTAAAACAAAGCCACACTCCATAAATTTAAATACGTGTAAACCTAGACAAGATGAGTAGGTAACCTTACTTCAACCAATACATACATGCATACATGTCTCATATGTACATCAGTACATATCATAATTGCTCACGAAATATATGGTATCCATCTTTGGCAGCTAGGGGAAGGCATGGTAGCTAGGTTTCAATCTCTTGTTGGAAATTATTAAAGCCTTATTTTTATGTACGTACACTAGTTGATTAGGGAGTTGAGACTTAGGCCCTGTGAACATTTGAGCCATTCTGATCAGCAGAAGGGTGCAACCCACCATTTAAAGTTATTTTCCAATGAATTTTTTCCTCAAGTTTTTTAAAATACCAAGAATTTTCCTTCTTGGAGATAAAAGTCTCCTTCACTTATGCTATTTTCTCCTCCATTCATTCGCCGGTGTCCTTCAAGTGATCGACGACAACCAACGTCCCTTCGACGATTGGCGGCATGCAGTGGTTGCTGGAAGTATGCCATTGCTTTAAATGACGGGTAGTTTGGATATTTTAAAAATTGATAGAAAAAAGTCATCAAAAAATACCTTTCAATGGTCAGATGTCCATAATTGAAAACTTCCTGAAAAACTTAGGCCCTAATATGAGAAGTTTTAAAACTTATTTTCTTTTTGGCCGGGGGTCCCTCAAAGCAACACTTTGTTGCAAATAGTCCACAAAAAAAAATTCATACAGTCAAAGGTCCCTCTCACTCTTTTTCATACCTGAAATGTCTAATTTACCCTTTCTTTGAATCATATCCCATGATTGATGGGATATGCCATTAATCATGGCCAACTACGATTTTATTGCCCACGATTAATGGAATTCCATTAATGAGATTTTCAAATAAATTCAAAAAAGACACAAATAAATTTCAAAATAACCCAAATAAATTTTTAAAAAAATACAATAATTTCAAAAAAAAATGCAATAAATTTAAAAAAAGAGATAAATTTCAAAAGAACATTAATAAATTTAAAAGATGCAAATAAGTTTCAAAAGATCTAAATAAATTTAAGAAACTGTAAATAAATTTCAAAAGACTCAAATAAATCTCAAAAGATCCAAATAAAATTCATAAAATGTAAATAAATTTCAAAAACACAAATAGATCTAAGAAAATGCAAATAAATTTGCCAAAAACATAGAAATATTCGTTCAAGAACTCAATTAAAATTTTCAAAATGGAGATAAATTTGTCAGAAACTCAGCTATATTTTTCAAAAATTCAAATAAAATTTTCAAAATCTCACAGATAAATTTATTCAGAACTCAGATAAATTTATTCCATAACTCAGATAAATAGCCAAAAAATCAGATAGATTGTTCAAAATTCAGATAAATTTGACAAAAACTCAGCTAAATTTGATAAAAACTCAGATAAATTTGATAAAAAATCAGATAAATTTCCCTCACAATAAAGCCTGCAACTAATCTCTATCACCGTCTCCGTCCTCTGTCACCTACTCCTCCTCCTTCGCCACCTGGGCCCTCCCTCTGTCAGCTACTCCTCCTGACCTGGGAGACCGTACAACTGATGTTGGGCTTCAGAAGCGGGCAGGTCGGACCTGACCCGAACTGACCCAAGTCTGGACCTGGGATGGACCCAGCTGGTTCGTCTTCTTCCCTCTTCGGTTTCGATTTTGTTTTTCAACAGACGCAACCCCCTCCTGCGAGGAATCCCAATCGTAGTCCTGGCAGTGGAGGAGGCCGTCGGTGGCGCATCGGACGGCGACGGGCTAGCCGCGGCAATTATCGCAGATCTAAAAGCGCACGTGCTTACGGGATTGCGCATTGGCTGCGTGGACGACTCGGTCGCAAGAGAGACAAAGCTTGGCCGCTTCTGCTCGGCAAAAAAGAACAGCGACCGAGTGGCTACAGAACTCGCAAGGGAAAACAACGACCATACCAGGATTTCGAGCGTGGCCCACCTAATTGATCAGAACACCTCTGATTGTTTTTTCTTCCCAGGCGATGGCAGGATCACCTCGTATTTCTGCTTTCCCTGTTTCCGACGATGATCGATCCTAACAATAGCAAGTCTGGATCCTCGTGCTTCTTCTTCTTCTCCGGCAACTATCAGTCCAGGCGATCAAATCCGAACCAGAGAAAACCAACAGCGATCTTCTCTGTTTTCTCTGCAACATGAACAGGGCGCTGCCCTTCTCCTTTTTGTGGCCCACCAAGATCAAAACCGATCTCCTTCTGCAACTACAGATGGCGCAGCACACATGCGAGGATCGACGATCTTCTTCCGAAGGGGTTCTTCGGGATAAAGAATGAGAGAGAAGAACGACGAGGGACAATGGAAGATTTGAAAATTTAAATTTCAAAATTTTATACCTAAAATAGTTGAAAGGGCAATTTTGTCCTAAAAAAACGTGTGGGCTCGGGGACCTCTCGCTGAAAATATTCTAGCTAAGTGGACCGTAGGCCTTAATAAGTTTTTCCTTGGACTGGAGGCTGGATACATTCACTTATAGGGACCTTTCGCTAATTTTGCCATTCTTTTTTGAATAAGGCAAAAACTTAAGACCTTATTCAAAAACTTTCCTTTGATTAATTATAGAAAGCACATAAATGATCATGTAATGACTATTTATATTATATCGAAAGTGCATAAATATGTCCGGTTGGACAAAATCACACTTAACAATGATTTATGAATATTGATGGCTCAATAATATATGAAGATATTTTTCGTTCTCTCTTACAGTTATTAATACATATTCAAAGATTCTCCAAGTGGTGAAATAATAAAATAAACACAAAAGGTAATTATAGAATTATTAAAATATTAGAAGAATAATGAAAAATAAGGTGATATTTTTGAAATATGCTGAATTTATATTTTTAATTCATATATTTGGTGGATACTTTTTTGAATGATCATATTTTGTTTGATTTATCCTTGTGGCGTTCCGAAATTCGTAATGTCTTAATTTTCTTATATGAATAGATACAATGATTTTTTTTCTTTTGTGTGATATATCTTTTTCGTATTATTAGTTTTGATAAAAATACCTGATAATTAAGATATTATGAATTTTTGCTCTTCTTTTTTTTTTTTTTTAGGAACAGAGTAAGAAGAATCAATTGGTAATGCTACTTCTATGGTTTTACTTACGGGGTGTCCACACTATGTTAAAATAGTTTTCCCTATTTCTTTTATTTATAAATACATATTCAAAGATTTTTTAGGTAGTGAAATAAAAAATAAATATAGAAAATCATTTGAGGATTATTGAGAAAATGGAAGAAAAAGAAAAGATAATTGTAATATTTGAGCCATTGTTGAAGAGTACTCAAACTAGCTAGCTAGAGAGAAATTGGTGAAAGTTGACTCCTAATTATATGAGATAGATAAAAATAATTAGTGTCTACATGGACACGTACATAGACAACTAATAAAAATGATCAATGATTAGATGTAGGGGAGCACAAAAAATCCGTCGATTCAGAAATCCGATCCGATCCGATCCGTGGATTTTTATCCTATCCGAAGGTAAACGGATTGGTGACGGATTGAAAATTTTATAATCCGTTAGTAATGGATCGGTGGCAGATTTCATCCTCAATCCGCAGATTCAATCCGATCCGATCAGTTGGTATTAAATATAAATAAAAAAAATATAAGGGGTCTAAATATAAATTAAGATGTCTAAATTTAAAGTAAGAAAAAAAACTTAAGGGGTCAAAAAGTAATTTTTTTATAACATATTTGATAATTTTCTTTTAAAATTAGATTAAACGGATTAATCCGATCCGATTCGGTCCTCCACGGATCGAATTTTAACAGCAACGGATTGGTGACGGATTTGACCCTATCCGCACCAATCCGATCCGTGTACACCCCTAATTAGATGGGCATATAAGATCAGAGTTTTGTGTATCTATGTATGTAATATGAATTCATAAAGGACAGGAAGATTATGAAAAGGAGACAAGGTAGTCACAGCATGTAATAAATTCTTGTCATTAATTACATTCTAATTACCTTTTATAATCAGCAACTCCAAGTAAAACATTTATTCCCATCACATATGCTCGATCATAAATTATCTTTCTTAATTAATTAAAGATAAGTAGTTAAGATTATTCTTAAGGAAAGGTCAAATAATAGTACGTACCTTTAAGAATAGTATTTTAAAATATTAGAAAAATTATATAGTGATTTCATCCTTAAAATATTAAGAAATTAATTTAACAGATTAAGAACAAGTGATTAGATCTTGATCTTAAAAAATATTATTTCCAAAAAATATTGAATGGTCAAAGAGGTGGTGATTTAAACCCCTAAAAGTATGATTTGTGCTCCACTAAAAGTTAAAATTTATAAGAACCGGTCAAAACTGAATTGAAACTTTCTGCTTGATATAATAATGGGTCAAGTTTAACACTGATAGCAAATATGAACATGTTCAGGTTTGATGCTAAATATATATTAAAAAAAAATTATGAGATCAAAGGGAGAACAAGATGGAAATGTAGACCTTGCATTAGTATGACTGGAATTGTCACGTCCCCAAAATACAATCAGGGAAAGACGTGAAAAATAAGAATAAACATTCATTTTCCTGTATTTAATACAACACAGGCTCCCAAATATGGACCCACAAAATTTCGAAACATAATGAGTCATTCTAAAATCTTTGTGGAAGCATTAAATCAATTGATATCAATATTAAAAATCAAACCAACACATAACCAACTAAATATTTAAAGTTAAAGTTGCCAAAATAACCTAAATGAAACAACTAAATAAAATTAGATTCATTATGAATAATTTTCTACTAAAATAGTCTCTATGATGAAAGTCACTCCCATGTGGACTCAGACGGCTCTGTAGCCATCCTCGGCACTCCACTCGAGTTCATCAACTAGCTCAAACGCTTGAAACGTTGACCCTCCTCTGTCTCCTCGGCAGGATAGGGGTCGATACTTATGCACCAATGAACAAGGTAAACAGCAAGCACTAAAACATAATTTATAAATAAAATACAAGATCAAGATGAGTAAAGACAGGTAATGATCATAAGAGAATAACAATGTGACAATGATGAAAAGAACGTATAACCTAGATCCAATTTACACAATAGAGCAATACAATAATCACACAGAAGCAATGCCACTGCTTTGGGTGGTCAGCTCTAACTATCTCAGTCACGTCGGCGGTTATAAACCGATCAATAATCTGGAATACGTGTCAAATAATCAATTCGGATATTACAGTGTCTGCACACATCGGTGATCAGCCGTCTAATTACAACTGCAGTCGTTCAACTATGACCCAATCGATGTACATATATATATACATATATATACATATCATAATAGAATAAACCTAGTGATCTGTAAAGCTCTGACACAGAAATCTAAGTTAAAGTGAAGGGCTGGTTGCACAACAATCCACAATCGAATACCAATAAATCATTCGAATAAACCTCTATAATATTCCAATCAATTGTCAAGCCCTATCACAGTCCATATCCAATCAATATAGGGTATGCAAACTGACAAACAAACATCAATCTCAATCATGTATGCTAACCCGAAGGTTAAAGAATAATCACAAGCCAATCCTAAGGTCAAACATAAGGTCTCGTACCCAACAAACATGAGAATCTCTAAATAGATAAAAGATTAACGCATCCCTTCACAATCAATGGTGCATAGACCCAATTAAGGGTTTTTCAATAAAGATGGGTTGAGCTCGAATCCACTAAGATTTCCTCGATATCATACCAGGTACTAAACCCCACGTTGGTAAGATACCGTGTGCCCGGTCGGTATTTACTCAGGTCCAATGATCCAATATTAAGGTATAAATATATAATTTCAACCCATTAAAAATCAAAGATACCACTCAAAGTTAATTTGTAAATAATAACGATAAATATTTATAAATAATAACGATAAATAACGGTCTTAGTTTATAACTTTTAGAAAACTTGAGAGTTCCACCTATAATATTTTTCAAATTCAATTCTTTATAAAATAAGTCTAGGTTCAATAAAAACTATAGGGCCCGTTTTCCAAATTCTAAAAACTAATGGGTGCATGGGAATTGGGAAAGCTCTGACAAGTACTAAAGTTATGGGGACTCTTTTTCCAAAACAAGTCAAGGTCAACCGTCCCCTCCTTATCCAACCGAGAATCCTTTTTCCAATTCATGTCCTAGCTGCAAACCACCCACACAGAAACCTTTTTCGATCATAGCCTCAAGCCCGAGTCCTGACGTAGTAAGATGCTAGGATAGTGGGGCCCTGTGATCAATAACCCATGATCAACCTCACAAGCTTATGTCGCCCAGCCCAATACGGCCGGATGCCCGGACCAGATCTGTGATCAGATCGTCCACGGGCCCCACAACCATCAGATGCCCAAATAGCCCATCATACCCTCACTCACGCCTTCATCTAATCAAACTAATGGATGGTGGGTCAAACGGGGTCAGCTGCCTACAGGTCCGGCTTCTGTAGGGTCGTCGATCGGTCTACCACTGGATCTACGGTCCTGATCAAGCATCAGTGGGGTGCACCTGTGCCCCACAATCCAAACCGTGGTAACAGATCCCAAACGATCTGTTTCTAGAATTCTATTCAGGCTTGGTTCTGCACGGTTTCCGATGGATAGAGTGGCATCCAACTCCAACCAGCCAACCCAATCCAAGTATTACTCTATTACAAAATCATAGATGTGAAACGGGTTTCTCAAAATCACAAAACCATATTATCACATAAAAAGGGCATCAAGGCTTCTACATGCATTAATACGGAAATCAAAGAGGAATACAAGTATTAAATCTATAAATCATGTTTAGATACTTGTCTGAGGTCCGCGGCTGAGGGATACGGTCTAGATTTGCTATTGTCAGAGTCTAAGTAATATCCGGAGAAAAGTTAGAAGAGAGAGAAAGTTGTGTGAGAAAATAAAAGAGTGTGGTGGTGTTGTATAAATAGGGAATGAGAATATTTAGAGTTGATTGTAATCTGACTTAAATTCTAAATAAAATAGAGTCTTGGTTAGAAAAGAATTATACTCACTAAACCAGGCTCGGGTTAACTATGGGTCAAAGACACCTATCTAACAAGCCTAACTCACCAAATCTAAGCCTAACGTGGTCCCCACTTAGACTAATCACGTATTTAAATAAAATACAATAAATTACATAATAATAATAAAATAAATAATTTATGTAATAAAATAACCAAAATGTCACAGGAATGAAATGAAAGGTAGGGCCTTAATTAGCAGGAAGATGATCAAAAAATGAGAAGAGAAAAGAACTAGCAAGTGAAAGTATCAAGTTCATTTCTTTTAAGGATGTTAAGATCTTCTTTATCTTTTTTAAGATATAAGAGAAAATAGAATTAAAATAAATATTAATTATCTTTTCTAATAAATCTTCATTAGTTTAACTCTTAACAATAAGTTGTTGAATTTCTTATGAACCTTTTAAAATTGGTTAAATAGGAACTACATAGAATAAGGTAAATCTCAATTACCTATCCTAATAAATATTCATAACCTTTTCAGCTTCTTATGCGCACGTTTAGAAATTATGATAGAAACAATATAAGGAAAAGAAACCGTAAGGAGATAAGAAATGCATGTGGGCTTTAGGGAAAAAAACATATTGAAATAAGGATAAGGAGAGGGCTCCATTTGAAAGTCAAACTTAAGAGGAAGTGGGTAAAAATTATAAAAATAGAAAAACCATCCGTCATAATGTATATAGAGATTTAAATTAAAATAACCGAAGACTTCTATTTTTTTTTCATGGGTTATGTTCTTCCAAGAGGTACCTCTAACGGATTGCATTTGAGTTAAAACTTTGAGCCCCTATCGGACCCACTTGGATAGCATACTAATCGTGCGAGGGTAGTGCGTTGAAAATGTCTTATTAAGGGCCTGTTTGGATGTACAAGAGAAAACAAAAGAAAGTAATATTTTATAGAACATAATCTTTCATTTTTTAAAGAAAAAATTCTTGTGCGTTTGGCAACTCAAGAAAAAACTGAAGAATATATTTTTTTTCTTCAAGAAACTCAATATTTCTTTCTACAGCTCCCTCCTATAGAAAACTTTCTACAGTATAAAAATCTTTCAAAATGACGATTACAAAGTGGTAGAGTAAAGTAAATACTTTAGTTCACCAAATCCATCATGATGCATTTGTTTACATATATGGTAAAGTAAAGTAAAGGTAAATATCACAGCACAGTAAAGGAGGAGTAAAGTAAAGGTGAGATAAAGTATATGGCAAAGTAAAGTGGGAGGGAATGGTAACATAGTTTCGTTTTGTGTGACTTTACTTTATTATATTTTACTATAGTTTTATATGTTAAACAAAAAGTGACACGTTCACGTGTGTGGTAGAGTAAAATAAAGATTGATGTCATATAATAGTAAAATATGAGATAAAATAAGGTGAGATGAAGTAAGTGGTGAAATAAAGTAGGAGAGAGAGAGTTGTAAAGTAGTTTTTTCTTATATTATAACTTTACTTTACTACACTTTACTATAGTTTTATATGATAAAAGAAAAGTAACTTATAGTAAAAAAACGTGGCAGTTGAACTTTACTTTATCACACTACTTTTTTTTATCCAGACGTGGTAAATTACATATAAATTAAAATTATTTAATTAAAAATTATTCTAATAATAAAATTTACTTTAATCGTAGCACCTTCCAAACAACTCAATTGAAAATCTGTAACATTATTCAAAAATTGTCAAACAGCAAAAATACTATAATATTTTAATATTATATTATTCTATTCTATATTATCTTATTCTTGCAATATTTAAATCCGTAAATATTTTATTTTGTAAACATCCAAACGGGCCCTAATGTAGAATTATTTGCGAGCAAAGATCATCACAATCATTGATTAGGGTCCTTAGATTCAAATGATTTCCTAACATATATTTATATTAAAATTTAGAATATTTATGAGTACAATACATACTAGCAAGATATGCCCGTGCTATGTCCGAGCACAAAAGAAAAACCATTAATTAAAATTTTAATACGAAAAAAATGAATAAATTTTTTAATTAACTAAAAAATAAGAACTTATAGCTTATTTCTTAAAGTTAAAATGAAAAGTCAGACGTGAACATATTTAACATATCAACCATGTAATTAAAAACATCATAAACAATAAAAAATAATAATAATAATTGACTACGAAAATACAATTAGGAGAAAATGAAAAATCACCAAATATGTAGTCCTGTTAAAACCGAGAAAGAAAAAAAGTAAATTTTGAATGTCAAGAAAATTATGCATAAATAAAGATTTTTGCCCAAATAATTCTAGCATCTCACTTACTATCTTAAAATCTTTTCATATTTTTTATGATCTCCCACCCAACTCGAGGAGCAAACCCACATCTAATGCTAGTCATCCATAACCCAACTCCTGGAGGGTACTTACTATCTAAAATCCACAAATTAACTTGAAAAAATAAAATTTAAGATAATCGGTAAAATTTGACTTCATAACGTTAAATAAGCCTTTAGGCTCCACTACTTGTTAACTTTCACATCCAATATAAAATCTCAAAAAGAAAAAAAAGAAACTAACTCGGAAAATAAATGCTTTAATTAATATTGAAATAGAAAAAAGCTAACATAGCCACATAGGTGTTTTAAACCTGAAGTGCACAAGAAGACAAGACAACCAAAACTTATTGCACTCATCTTCTCTCCCAGAATTAATAAATGCTAAAAGAGAGGTCAAGTCCAAAGACATCTAAATTATCTAGTGTTCCACTTATAAATTATGGTTTAGAGATTTTGGCCTCTAGATCACATATGATCACATGAGTGGACTCACATCCCTCATATCGTGGAATGACCTCTCGATTTCTTGTTTTGAGGGATTTCTCTCAGAGAAACCAAGATATTAGGATAAAGGCTCTGTCCTAATCCAAATGTTATTTGGAAAGGAAAGCTCTCCCTCTCATGAAAAGCATGCAACAACCCCACTTTGGAAAATACATGTACATTGTTCAAGTGAGAGAAAGCGAAGAGAGAGAGAAGAGTATCCAGGGAAATGTTAGATGAGACTTGGATCAAACCGATATAACTGACCATCATTAAGTCCTACAATCACAGGGTGTCTATTTTTGCCCTTGAACTATGCATATTGAACCAGAAGAACCCATCTCTAGTAGATGATCGTAGATCTTCACATGAGTACCTGCAGCTTGCATCTGTAGCAGGCTAGCAGCTAATTCTTTGGCCGTCAAGATCCCCATAGCGACATCAAAAAGCACTACAATAAAGGACTTTAGATGCATTAATCTAAAAAAAAAAAAGGAAAAACGATCATTGAAAATAAACAGCAACTATCATTCACTTCACTGCTATATATTGGATCCCATATCGTCAACATTTCTTAAACATACAACATACCAGCGTTAGTCAGATACTACCCAAAAAGGTTGCCCCGGAAGCTTTCTAAAAAAAACAATAAACGAAAACAAGAGATGAGTTAGAATATATGAAGATGTCACGCCCCGAGCCCAAGATTTAACCCATCCCGAGGCGCGACGTACGCCCGCCAGGGGATTCGGGTCAAACTCGTTGAAAATATGTCCCCACGAACGGGATTCCCACAGGATTTCACTTGTGAGGTAATAAATCCATCACATTAGGGTATCTTTCAATTTCATGTGAACCTGTATAATCAACCAAACAGGCATTCATTTATATTCACCAATTATGTCATATTTGAATCATAATCAAGAGCATAAACAGTCCATAGAGTGAATGCTTAAGTTCAAGTTAAGGTTAAAAAAAAAAGAAAACGAAGAAAAGAGTAGCAAAAGCTAAGTATTAATTAAGGCTTACAATACCAACGAAAGTGAAAATCTAAAACAACTAATCATCATGACCATCCAGGCCATAAGTCTAAGGTTAAGTGACGTCCATGAATGCTCAACGCAAGTGATTGTCTATTGGACATCATCAGAAGTCCACTCAGCTAATTACTAGGGAGTTTCTTGTTCCTCCTCAGCAAACGGGGCAATGGCATCGAAGTCCTCACGTGTAACGCCAATTTAAACACCATTGGACTAGGCTAAGCAAGATAAACATATATAAATTATATAGCATTTGACATATAAATATTTGAAACGGAATGCAATGCATGTACATATAGATCATATATGGAATGAAGATATGAATCAAGCCAATCCTACGGTCTTGGGAACACTCGTGGTCTTCACCATCCAACTCGGTGTAGTACTAAGGATTCCGGCGTTAGTGGCCTACAAAGAAACCCTTGGCGTTACTTAATTTGGACGTCGAATCCCTTAGTATAACACATTTGGTTCGGGTCACAATTTTGAAGAACACGAGGCCCCTTGTGGATGCACGGTTGCTCAAGCCGCATCCACATAAATTAGAAGTCCATTGGGCATGATAAAAAGCTTCAAGGTATCCATCCTTAAGGTCCAACTATCAGGCCAATTAATCTAAACATGCTACAGTTCAACATTTGGGTCGTGGTACCATCCGGTTTCCATAGTTTATATAAAATTGAATATCCACTCTTTCCCCAAATTTCAAATCAAATATATGTAGGGACCATTGGATTCTACGATTCAATAGCTTTCCAACGGTATGTGAACCTCCAAAAACGGACGTACCGTTAAAAAGATATGGCCGTTGGAAGCTGACACAAGCTCCAAGGGAAGTGTATTGGGCTTGGCTGAAGTGCACTGCAAGGCACGGTATTTTAGTGTCACATTCTCTAGCAACTTATCATGATGGAGTTTTTTCTTTTGGTTTGTTGTTGTTAACAAGGGGAAGTTGGAAGCTACATCTAGTTGGTATTGGTTATTTGACTTAATTCAATGGTAGATGATGATTGGATAAGTACTAAATTCAGATGAGTGCCAAATCACAAGAATAAAAGTGCTTAGATTAATTAAGTTAGGCTCGCGGTATGGTATTACATTTTTTTTTCCAAGTTGAGATCCAACTAAATCCAACTATAGCTGTTCTGGGATGTTCTGTTCCTCCTCAGGATCTGCCCCTGCCTCTCATCCTATTTTGAGAGCCTTAGGCAATGGCCTTCTCTTCCTGCTCAACTTGATGATCTCCTTCCCAGCTCAATTAGGTTAAGTTAGGCCAATTGTATAATGGTCTGCAGTTTCAGATCTCTTGTCTTTTCTTCTCAGCTCTCCTGTACTTGCAGATTGTCTAGCATTTGGTGGTTTCTCTTGCTGGTGCAGTAGCAGCTTTGGGCTCAGTTCTTGGTGCCCCTTTTGTTTGTGAAGTAGAAGAGACCGTCTTAGTTGGAGTTTAGCAGCTTGGAAGGGCTCTGGTCTGCCAATCCCTATAACTGTCTTGCAATGATCTTTAGATTTTGTGCAGCAAGTAGCAGTTCGGTCAGCTTCCTAATCTGTTTTGTGTTGTTGTTGGAATCGCCAGCTTGGTCCTGCTCTAACAGAGTTGATGAGAGTACCATCTGCTTGTTGTCTGAGGTGCTGTTTGTTCAATGTTTGGTTTTGGCTTCCTTCTAGCCCTCTGGTTGGCTTTTCCCCTTCAGCAGTGGTTTTGCATAGGTTCCGGCCTCTGATTTTAGGCTTCTCTCTGCTGCTGCTGAGCTGAAGCAGGGTAGTTTTCTTTGCTCTGTTTTGGAGTTCCATTGGTGCTCTTTGGATTAGGGTGCAGTGCTCTTCTCTTCCTCTCCATCTTATTTTTTGTCTTTCATGTCCCTCCTGTTGCTGGGGTGGCTTTTTGGCTTTTTGTATGTATTATTTTTGCTTCTTTTTGTCCGTAAGGCTTTGCCTTTTTCTCCTTTCAATACCAATTTACCATCAGCAAAAAATAAATAAATGCAGTCAAATGACTGCTATCAGAACCAACCATGCACCATCTGTCTTAATATGCAAGATACAGAGCATAGTAAGGTAGATATAGGTAAACACCAAGAAAACTTTTGGCCAAGATATAAGCCTCCTTCCAGTGAACTGAGACATAAAACTTGCATTTTCTATCTTTTTATTCCCAAAGTCTTACACATATAAGTTAATAGGGAGTAGGCATTTATAAGAGATCTATTAGCTACCGATAAAAACAGAAAGAAAAAAAAGAAGAGATCTCTTAGCTAACCATATTAGTGTAGTATACTGGTTTCATGTATTAGATACCAGAAGCTACTAAGTAACATAACACTATATGAGATTATGTGGAAGAATAACAAGAACAGCAAATGACTTTTATTTTCATTTTAAAATTTATTTATTTATTTATCTATTGAGATGGTGGTTGTTTGTGGGCTGTCACATGCCCCATGTGGGAGAAGAAGGAAAGCAATGAATCTGATCGATATACGTTGCTTTCGTTAGTGGTGTCCTCATGTGATGTTGATGATGGAAAGGATCGAATTGCCCAGTATAGTTAAGTGAACGTATGGATCGACCTGTAGGGTGTAGTACAAAATCCATCTTATTTGGTAGATATACTTTCTCATCTTCCTTGAGCATTTTGGGTTTAAATTTATTTTGTAAGCAACATATATATCTATATATTTGGCCATTTGTTTATTTATTTGCTCGCAACACTAATTCCCCAGCCATGTTTACTATTTATGCATGTGTGTGTATCAAAGTTGAATAATCCCTCAAGTGAAGAAAGAATGCAAGGCCATATCCATAAGTCTCTAACATAAATCTTAGCCTCCTATCTACAGCCCCATTCATCTCCGGTACAATGCAAGGTGATAGGCAAAGGAGCAAATCACCATCTAGTAGAGGAGAAATTCTCTACAACACAGGTACCACACTTCCCCTCATACATGCCACTAGGATACAGCTTATTTTCAGATTTATCCTTGGAAGTATATTGGTTTCATAATAACTTTTGTTAATCCCAATTACTTTTTATAATATGTAATTCTCACCTTTTTATGCATGTTATCCACCTCAAGAATACATGATTTATCCTTATAAAACATATTTAAATTATTACAATAAGCACCTCGAACAAATCGCCGCATGAGCTCATAGGACCAAGCATTTTATTTTTCAAATATCTTTTATTGATGGAGTTATTTTATTTGATAAACAAAGTGAATTCTAGTGCAAACAAGTCCGCTCTAAATGTAATTTGATCTTCAAATGCTTTTGGTAATGAAGGTTTTATTTGAAAAGGCCATAAATTATTTTTCAAATGATGACTCCAGGCAAGGAGTGGATGAAGGCACCGAGGTCATCTTCTGAATACTTGGAAGGGGTTGATGCATTCATTGAGTTTATAGGAGCTAAGGCACCTACATTATGGGGGGAGGATTGGTACTGTTGCCCTTGTGTGAAATGTCGCAATGTGATTGGAGGGAAGAAGAAGATAAGAGATATCCGTACACATTTAATATGTGATGGCATAGATAAGTCTTACACGACATGGATCCATCATGGGGAAAACCATCCCCAAAGGCATGAAGAGGGAGGGGCTAGTAGCAAAAATGATGATTCGTATATGGGTATGGTTAATATGGTGAATGATTTATTTGGGATTGTTCGTGACAAAGATGACGCACAAGCTCATTTGGGTGGTAGTCCGTCTGTAGGGACTAATGAAGATAACCATCAAGAAGATGGTGAAGCTCAAGAGTATTCATCAGATAATATTCGATACAAGGACTTGATGGGGGATGCGATGCAACCCTTGTATCAATCATGTCAAATTGATGATACAAAATTATCAGTGACGGTTGAGTTACTAAGCATGAAGGCTAGACATCGGTGGTCTAATGTGGGTTTCAATGAGTTACTAAAATTGTTTAAAAGGGTTCTACCTAGTGATAACACTTTGCTAGATAACATAGTCTATACAAGCTAGATAGGCCATGGGAAAAAAAATACATGAAATTGATCATCCATTCAAATTAATACCAAAACAATGAGGGAATTCTTGTTTGTTCATATATAAGATTCACACACTTTTCGTCTTCTTCCATTGGGATTTATTCGTGAAGGTACCTACCACATATATTGCTTATCAAAACAACCTCTTCTTTGTAATTCCCTTCCACATATATTACTTATCAAATATAAAAAAGCAAGAAAAGATAAATCAAGCTTGAAGAACATTCATATGTTGCTTTCCTAAAAATATGACATGGTATATTGCTTATTTGAAGTATTCAAACATCATAGCGTCCACTACTGTCGAAAAAATTTGGGATCAAGGAGCTAGTTTGAAATTTGCTTCCAATAATGAATACACTTCTCCAAGTGAAGAGACCTTAAAATCTGGTTTTACACCAGATATGGAAGCATCAGGGGAGTCATATCTTCCAATTTCATCAAGCAAGCATGTAAAGGCTCCCGCGCGTTTCCCACAAACCGCCTATAAAGTATCAAAAGCTCAGTTGTTAGTTGAACACTCCACCTGTAAAGAATCCTAATGATATGAAAAGAGAAATAATTTCTTAAAACAGTAAAAAATCAAGAAATTGGAAATAAAATACTAGATTGCTACTCACATTGTCAAAGATTGAGCTGCTATGCATCTGTCAATCAAAACAAACAAGAGACATGAGCTCAAAACTATCATCTAGAGCATGAGTTCTATTAAATAAATGAAGACTAGTCCTTAAATCCATGGAAAAAAATAAATGAATTCCATTAAATAAATGAGCACCACCTGTGAGATTGCAATTTCACTAAAAATACTTAATTTATATGCTACTTCTATTAGTGTCACCTGATACACATACTACAAAATCATCATTTCATGTTCCTGATCCACTGCCTTTTGGTTGGAGTATATGTGCACATCACAGGTAAGATAATACAAAAAGCGTTTTTAATTAATTTTCTCACCAATTTTCTTAATCACCACAATGTTCCTTGCATTTGCATCCACTGCCAAGACTAGTATACCAAGAAAGAAAAATAACATCCCCATGTTCAAGTTGTTTAACGTTTATGGCAGAGTATTTACACAACTTGGTCAATAACCTGAAACAGAATGTGAAATACAAACAAAATCAATTAATGTATACACATAAAGAGAAAAGATCTATTGCACCAGGCCCTCACCAAATTATATTGCAATAGTAAACTAGTATCATACTTGTCCTTGGTAAGTAGTTTGTGCCTTACACTAAGAGTACTTTGAGAGGTACAAAACATGTATCCTAAATAATAAGTAGTTTGAATGTAATGGCAGATCAGTAGGTATCCTCCACTGTGCACAACATCTTAGAATTCAAAATTCTTATAAAAAAAATTATGTTTTAGCCCAAATCAGAATCTGTGCAATCACTGATTATGGTATTGGGCAGGAAGGAGGCGCCCTCTGATGTGATTTATGTGTCCTCTTTTTTTTTAACATATAGGCCATCGTGATTTCTAATATTCATACAAAAGTCCAAATGATGAGAGGAACGAATAACCATAAATTCTGCCAAACATATTCAAACACCCCACAACCCGAGGATACAACAACCAGCCGAATAATCAAATGCAGCACTAGTAAAAGAGACACACCTTCACTAGTAAAAGTGTTCACTTACTCGAAGTTGAGCATACTTGCCCACCCTTCAAACCCAAATCCTACCACCAAAACCAACCCCACCACAAAGAAATTCATGGAGTACATTCCAGCTCATCCACTTAGAAATGATGGTGATCTCTCCACAGCATTCCCAAAATAAAACTTCCTTGCAAATAAAGAAAGTTTTCATACAGATTAATTTGTAACTAGAGTAGCAATCAAAATATGAAATAAATACCATGCCAACAATTCTTGAAAAGATCCAATCCATACATTACAACAATCTCAATGTTGGTGAGGATTTCATCTGAACAACATGGGTTTGCTTTTCAACCTCTTCCCCCAACAAAAGTTTGTTTCAATCTTCTTAAACAAGCAAATCTTCTTAATTTGACTACTACCATACATGAACCAACAAATGTGATTTGGTGTCCACTTCTTTAATATTTGCACATATTGAAGACAAAATACACAACCTCTTTGTGTAGTAAAGAGTTACAGTCAACAATAAAAGGGAAGAAACTCAAATCTGCCTGTAAAATTGTGATAATAATTTACTAAAATCCAGAAACAGAAAAACACATACATGCACACTGCAAAAGGAACATGTCTCAAAGCATACTAGTCCAACATCACAAGAAAGAATTAGCAATTGAACATCTTCTTCACAATGAAACTACTTTTCATGCAAGCCTGATCTTCCAATAAAGTTCATGGATTTAGAAACACATCAGTACTGCTGACACATTCAATCAAGGCCACAAAAAGAGAAAAGCATTGTAAAGTGCCCAACTTAATCAAAGTTTATATAATTTGACCAAACCATTGAGCAAATGCCCGATATGAATAATTTGATATCATCTAATCCAATATCATCTAAAACTAGATGATGCTGTACACTCCAAAAACACATGCTCACTTGAAATGTTTAACACAACAGGCAAGAGTTACATTTTTCTACTAGACGTATATCACAGCTCTGATGATAATGATGACGAAATGGATATTACGTATGGAGTTACCTGCTTATATTTCTTGTAGATTCGCTTGGTTACTATGTTCTTGGATTCATCAAAAAATGAGGGAACTTCTCTTCTTTTCTTCAATCCTACATTAAAAAAAAAAAAAAAGAGCAAGATTAACATGGATACAAATGATCAACAATGAGAAGAGAGAAGAATCACTACTAAAAAAATGACTTTTAGGGGCCGCCATTAGCCATCGCTAAAAGTCCCCTGGCGGTCGCTAATACTCTTTAGCGACTGCCTAGCGACCGCCAAGTAGCCGCCGCGAAAACGTCGTCACAAAAGGTTATTAGTGACCGTCATTGGCGGTCGCAATTACTTTTTTAAAAAAAATTTAAAAAATATTAGCGACCGCCATTGCTGATTTGAGCCACCCTAGATAATTACTTGTGTCAAAGGTAACTGGTGATTTAACTATTACTCTCTGTTAGTCTAAAAAAAAAGACTAAGTTTTATAAAACCATTAAACCTGGGGCCCATAGATGAAAGGGTTGGAATGATCCAAAGGTTATTCTTCATTGTTTTTGCTTGCATGTGCACTTAGTGCATTATCCCAAGGCTACATCGGATTCCCCTGTTTTGTCAGTGATGAATTACTCTTCGCTACAAGAACTGATTTCATATCCATCTAATATATTTGTTCATCTTGGAAAGGTTGGATGTAGTCAAAGGCAGCTGATGGACTCTTCAACACCAACCACTTAGAGCAATGCATCCCTACTAGAAGCCATGTGCAAAAATATAATAAATATGCACCACCTGGGCCACTCATCAGATCAGCCCCACCATGGATCATCAATGATCAAAAACTCAAGTTGGAAGAACATTCATAGCCGTCGTTGTCGTTGAGAAAAACAACAGGACCCACCAGAAGAACAGTTCACATGAGTTGTGTGAAGTGTGAACCTCCTCAGTAAGACTGGGTCATGGAAATTGAATCCAACCAAATGAAAACATCCTCAGTGTACATGGATCACTGTAATATCTTCTAATTAAGATGAAGATTATTTATTAGTATGCTAAATGCAATTTTCAATGGGATAACATTAAATAAAGGAAAAAAAAACTATAAAACTAGTCTATTGATCCCAAGACAAAATCAGAATACTTGTCCTCATTATGCTGCAGCCTGCAGGTTATTTGCCTAACAAGTGTTAGAAATCACCAATTTGATATATACATGGAGAGAAAGATGAGTCTTAGAAATAAATGTTCCCATCATGCTGCAGGTTATTTGCTCTCATACCCTATTGTAAGATGTCATTGCCCACCAGATCATTGAACAGACAAGTAATCTGACAGCTAATAAGAAAACCTCATTTCTGCCCAACCACAGTGAAAACAGGAAAACTAAATTCAGGGAAATGAAACCAAGGGTTTATATCAACATATACCAGATATAAAAGCATTCAACCAAACTGAAATTTAGGGAAAAAAAGTAAGACATGTCAGATCTATGAGTACTAAAACCAGGATATGGAATATTGAAATGGGTTTCCAAACGCTTAAAGGAAAAAGTTATCCTTTGGCCATTAAAGTCCACTCCAAAGGGAAAAAGGGATTTCACAGAATACAATAACTGGGTCTTTCATATCACCAAAACCTCAAATGAATAGCTGCATTCCATAAAAGAATAAAATATATATATACAACGGTAAAACTCCAATTACAAGAAATTACGAGAGCAAAAAAAAAAAAAGGTTCTTGTTTCTATGATCAGATTCATCGTAACAACTGCAAGAATGGGGAAATCAGAATTGGTGGGTTTTAAGGGCTAGTCGTAGAAACCTACCCTTTTGCCAATTCAAAGCCCAAATGAGACAGAAAAATGAGATCTGATTTCACATTTTGGGGAGGCAATCCAATGAGTTCTCCAGCCATTCAGTGTGTAATCAAGTACACTGTGTGCAAGTACACTGTAGGCTCTAGCCTTTAAGTTTGCCTAAATCAAAGAATGTCTTTCTCTGAACAAGGCATCTGTATATGTACAACCCAGAGAAAAGCAAGCCAAGGAGTTTCAAAAGGCAAAAGCTAGTAGGATGCAGTGCAGCCTCTTTCTTTTTGGCCGGTATGACACTGCAACAATGTAGTCCAAGAAGTGTGGTGTAAACATACCTTTATGAAAAAAGGGATGCAAACATTATTCATCTATATCCAAAAACAAGTATGATGGTTTGACTTTCTTTTGAGAGAATATGAATAAAAAAGTGCAACCAATCAGCTATCTGATGATCAAAGAAAATTACCAGCCGACCAATACGACCAAAATGGGGGAGTACCATAGTCTGCCATACATCAGACAGAGAAATGTGTTACTAGCAGGGGAAAAAATGTATTAACATTAGACCATGCCATCATCTCAAATAAATAAAACAATTGCTTCTTTGGAAAGTGGAAGTCATATCAAACATTTCTTTATGAGAAAAAGAAGCTCACAAGTTTCTCCTTCTCCTTCGACCCATTTTCGACCTTGTTCTGGCCACAAATAAAAACAACAGGTCCTGATAGGTGATCAAGCATATGATAATTGCTAGTTGCTACTATTAAAAGCCAAAACAGGCAAAGAATAATGTGAACTTTAATCGTCTCACAGACAACTATAAAAATTGAAGATTAATATCCCAAAATTTCATGTGAAGAGAAGTCTGCATTTTATAATAGATCAAAGAGAAGCCCTTTTTCCAGCAAAAAGTTGAATCATTTAAGTTAACATTTCACCTCGCATAGTGCCTCCATTGCTATGTACCAATCTTCTGCCTGAGTATCAAGGTCATGTTCAATGTCCTGCACTATAAATGAACAATACTGGATGAGATCTTAAAGGCGCAGGATATACAATGAAGTGAAGTGCTATCTCATTAGATCAGTTGCATAATATGAATGTTTGAGCATTTAAAAAATCAGATTAAACGCAGAACTTGGACTTTCTTTTCATGTGGGCAGTAGTGTGTGAATCAGAAGCAATGTGGGGCTAAACTCACACACATTATATCTTCATGATGGAGGGTATTCATCCAACTGGGCCCTGAGGTGGGACATAGTGCAGAAATTTCTATGGTTGGCTGGTCCTAAGCATATGTTGGATTGGTTGCCTTGTGGTTCATTCAAAGGTCATCTCTTAAGCCACTCATGATCCCCATAAGTGGTACAACTGCATTAGATTGCTGCAGGTCAGGCCCCAACAAAAGGCCTATGATGGTGTTGTGTTCCTCATGATTCATTGAACTTCTGCAAACACATGAGACTGCTTGCTACAAACCTGCAAAATGATTTCAAGATTATGAGATTGCTAACAATACTAGTTATCACTTGGAATTTTCCCCATAAACACAGTTCAGATACTCTTGTCAAGTGATTAACAAAAGCTTTCTCACAGTACTTGCTAATTCTATCTCTATTTTCAACATGGAATGAAGGAAATATATCATTTTAGAATTATTAATTGTCTATTTGCCACAGTTTCAAAAATCAGCGCATTTGATTGGGACTCACCTACCAATGAATATTGAGCTGTTCATTTATACCTCGAAAAGAGAAAATTGATATAGAGCCACTGACTCATAACAACCATGTACAACGCCGGATCTAGTTAGACTTCAGTGGGTTCTACCATGGATTAAAAGCTTTTAAGTTCAAACCATTTAATCAAAACCCTACCAACATTGAATGAAATCTCTCTTCAAAAGAAAAAAAGAAACAGAACATGTAAGTTACTAAATTTAACTCTCAGCTGCTTAGTAGATATTTAAGAAGCACACAAACACAGCAGATTGCAAGTGCAGAGTGCGAGAGAAACCTGATCAAGAGCACATGCGAACAAATCCAGAACATGCCCTTGATTGACAAGCTGCTTCCCAAGCCCCTCAAATCAGCCCCACCTTCCTTGCTCTTAGAAATAAGATCAGGCCACATCTGATATCATAGAGAACATTATCAACTCAGTAGTCAATGGTGCATCCAATTACACCACCCAATTCAAACATCTCTCTATCTCAAATTACACTTTCCATCCTCAAAATTGCTCTAACATCATCAATCCACATGGAATTAAAAGAAAATAGCTTTGGTGTGATTTGATACCTCGGGTGTGGCACAAGGGTAATGGATTCCAGACGAGATGAGCATCCGACGCTTCCCATCGATGATCAGAGCTCTGTGAGCGTAGCTTACATTGAAGGGTTTAAAGAACTCAGTGCAAGCTGCGATTTGCAGAGTCATCGCAACAAGCAGAAATTGCATGATCGTTTGAAACCCTAACATCTTCTTCTCCTTTTCTCTGCCTTTGTTCTGCAACAAAGATACCCGCCCAAATCTGACGAGGATTCGCCCAAGTCTGACGAGGAGAGCAACAAAAACTCGCCCTTCTTCTCTGGCGAAAATATTTGTACCTGGGAGGTGCTAGAGAGACAGAGGAGGTGGCACACCGAGAGAGATGCCAAGGGAGACGCAGAGGTGAGGGATAGGGTGGTCTTCTGATGAATGGTGGAAGGAGAAGGAGAATGGGTTGCATGGATCGGCCTCAGCTGATAGGGATAGAGGATCGGCCTCAGCTGATGGTGATGGAGAGGTCTGTGCAAGGAGGAAGAAGATGGAGATGGAGATGGGGGGTTGCTGGGCAGGTCTGTGCAGGTGATGAGAGGGATCGTGAGATGGAGATGATGAGAGGGAGAGGGGGATGAGGTCGCCTGGGAGATGGAGGAGAGGGGGTTTCTGCGCCTGGGAGATGGAGGAGGTTTCTGCGCCTGGGAGAGGAGATGGCTTGCGTGGGAGTGGGGGAGAGATGAGGGATGGAGGCAAGAGATGAGACTTACAAAGGGAAAAGAGATGCGCAGAAGGGTTTTGGCGAGAAAACACATTGGCGGAAGAAAATTAATAAAGGCGCGAACGGATGAAATTTGGGTAAAACATTGACCTTTGCCGGCGAAAAAAACAAAATGCCGGAAAAACATTAACTTTTGCCGGTGAAAAAAATAAAATGTTGGGAAAATATTGATCTTTGCCGGCGAAAAAAACAAAACGTCGGGAAAACGTTGATGTTTTTAACACCGGCGAAAATCTGTCGCCGGGAAAACTCTATCTTTTCCCTCGCCGGTAAAAGTTATACTTTCCACGGTGTTTAATGATTACGCCGAGAAAGGTACAGAATGTTATAGTGAGAAAAAAAAACTATGGATCTTTTCCCAAATGGGTTCTTGAAAAGGGCTTTGGAAAAGGGGGAAAAGGTTTTTGGAAAAGAGAGAACGGGAGAGATGGAGGGACAAAGGGGGAGATGGGTTTTGGAAAGGGGTGTTGGGGTTGGGGGGGGGGGGGGGGATGGACGGGAGGCCTTAGGGGGGGGCCCATTTTGTTCATTTTAAAGGTTTTTCCAAAGCAATACTTGTCAGAGAGGAATAGGCTCAAGTGCGAATGAAATTGGCGCCACCGCAAATGAAATTGGCTCCTTATTTTGGTGACAAAATATTTTCGTCTTCCATAACTTATTCTTATTAGTGACGAATTACGTTCGTCGCAAAAACTAATTATATTTTGTAACAAAAATGTTCGTCTCCAATGAGCTAAAATAATTCGCGCCAACATAAATGAAATTGGCGCCTTATTTTGGTGACGAAATATGTTCGTCTTCCATAACTTATCCTTATTGGTGACGAATTACGTTCGTCGCAAAATATATATATATATATATATTTTGTGACAAAAACGTTCGTCTCCAATGAGCTACAATAATTGGCGCCAACGTAAATGAAGTTGGCACCTTATTTTTGCAGACGAAATTTTGTTTTCGTCTCCTATTTTTGCAGACGTAAATGAAGGGGCGACGGTCCGCGGGCGTGAGAGAGATGAAGATCAGAGAGAGTGGAGAGGGTGGCTGCCTATGAGATGGGTTTGCGCAGGGGGTTGTGAGATGGAGAGAGAGAAGGCCGAGATCGAGAGGGAGAGGAGGTGATGGTGCTGCGCCTTGGTTTCGTTGTGAGAGAGATGGACGAGGTCTGCGTGCGAGGGAGATGGAGGAGCGCAGGTCGCCTGGAGAGATGGAGGAGCGCAGGTCTCCTGGGAGATGGAGGAGAGGGCTGAGGTCATGAGGGAGAAGGAAATGGAGGGATGGCTGACAAAGAGATAAGGGATTGAGGGATTGCTGGGTGAGATAGGGCCAGAGAGATGAGTGATTGAGAAGAGGCGAGGGAACTGGAAATGATATGCACTTGAGCGGGCGCGGGAAATGGAAAATGGGGCGGGCACAGTGTGGAATGTTATTTTTTGGGCTGAATTGATTTTGAAGGCCCGAGTTAACTTTTATTCTTTCAAAACAAAAATAATGAAAATATAATTTCTCAAGTTAAATAAATTATCAAAATTTGGCAAATTGACATTTGCCGGCGATATAGGTATTTCGCCGGCAAAAAATATATCCTTTGCCGGCGACACAAATATTTTGCCGGAAAAACATAACCTTTGCCGGAGAGAGAGAGAAGAGCGCGCAAGAGAGAGAGTGAAAAGAGGGGTTTCGGTGGTGGGAGAGGAGAAAAACATTGGGAAATTTACCGACGATTATTTTTCGTCGCAAAAAATAGAAATTTTCATCGGTATAATTTTTTTTTTTTGAAAAAGAGTAAAAAAATATGCCAACCTTTATCGATGTTTTATATTAAATGTCGGTGATAAATTTTCCGACGCTAATTTTCGTCGGTAAAAAAAATTTTCCGACACGTTTTGTCACGGGCAGACACAGGCGAGGCAAAATGAGATTTGTTACCACTAACTTTATTGGTGGTGGCAACAAGTAAGAAATAGCCACAAAAACACTGGCCGCGGCAAAAAGTTCAACGCTAAAAGTCATTCTTTTGGTAGTGTGAGCAATGGGTTCTCGGTGGGTATCGTGAGAAGAAGAAGGTGTGCGAAGTTTTTTTAGTGTCAAGATTTGCGTTCTCAGTGGGTATCGTCTATCCCTAATTTGGGGTTAATTTTGGGTGTCAAAAAAAGGGTGCAAAATATTTTTGGAATATTAATTTGGCGGGTTTCTTTTTTTACGGCGTGCGAAATGTGGCCTGTGAAAGCTGATTAATCTTGCAGCTTCTCAAAGCAGGCCATTAACTTAATTTGAATGGCTTGGCCTTTTACAGCGTGCAACATGTGGGCTGTGATACCCTAATATTTTTACGGCTTGCGAATGTGGGCCGCAAATGCTCAATAATTTACGGCATCCTAAATGCACGGCGTAATTGATAAGATCTCACGGCGCGCAAAATGCACGCCTTAATAAAGAGAAGAAAAGGCCCTTTTGCGGCTCGCATTCCATGCACGCCGTACTATTATATCATTTACGGCTTGCATTCAATGCACGCCGTTGCCCTGAAATGGTGTAGTGAATTGAGCCTCCAAACATACTCATAAACATCCCCATTTACCACCATTAAATCAACAAGAAAACAATCCATTTCTTACATCAATAACATGAACATAAATCCGATTTTTAGCAAGAAAATGGGTATCTAACATGATTGAATATATTCAAAGGATCAAATAAAGAAGCATGCATACAATCATATAAGTTTAACTTGCCTTGGGTGCTAGAAATTTGAATCTTACACCAAATCAACCTCTCCTAGCCAAACCAAGCTCTCCAAAGTAAAAACCCCCAAAATGTAAGATCAAGAAGCAACCTAAAATGATGAAATGAAATGGAATGAGGGAGAAGAAGATGCATGCACGAATTGTAACTTGTAACATCATCTCACTGATTTGAAGCAAAAGAAAGGGAAAGGATGCGGGATACTCACCAATGTAGAAGATTATGGAGAAGGAAGCTTGGAGGAGTCTATAAATCTTGTAGAAGAAGATGTAGTTGATGATGAAGAGGAAGGTAGAACTCCCAAGCTCACATGCAAGGTCCCTAGAGTCTTATCTTGAGAAAATTTGGAGAAGAAGTTAAGAGGGAGATGGAATTTCAGTTGCTGGAAATGAAGGAAGAAGAGAATAATGGCTGGGCTGGGCTTTTGAATTGAAAATTTTCTATGCAGCTACATGCAAGTCCACTCAAGGATTGGGATTTTCAAAAAGGGGTTTGGGCTGGTAAATGGGCTGGAAATGAGTCAAGATGGATCCGGATTTAATGGGTCAAAACATGAAAATCAATGACTATGAACTGCTTTATGCAATGCACCAAAAACCCATAAAAATATAAATCCATACATAAACCAAAAACACTCCAAAATTCATATTCTACCTAGTTCATGGTCAAACCCAACTAATTCTACCTGATCAAGCCCAATTACATTCAAAACATCTATTAAGCTACTTGTGTGGAGAAATTCCCGAACTCATCAGAGTCCCGGCCAGATGCTTCATCTCGGGCTCCCGCACCAGCTAGGTCCATCTCAGCCAGGCACTTCACCTCGGCAGAATCCACTTCGGCCAAAGCAACCCACTTCGGCCTAGTGCTCCATCTCGGCACCTCTACCAGAAATCTCTAGACAAGCCAAGTCGTCCCCAACCTCAGCTCCCCAGCTCGGCGACAGTGCCAGGCCCCTTCACCTCAGCAACAGTGCCAGGACCCTCCATCTCCGTCAGGTCCTCACCTCAGCGAGACACTCCGTCTCGGCCAAAGAGCCTCAGCTTGGCAAAAATACTGAGCACTGACAGCTGTCCTCCCTTGGACGCTCAAGCACGCTACAGCACGTGCGACAAGACAAGAGCTCAGCCCATATCTCCTGACAGATCGCCGTCCACAGCTCCCAAGGCGCCAGGATATGGCCAGATGGGACAGGACAGGCTCGATGGGACTGCAATTAAAGAAAAGTAGGCTGCGATGTGGCTGCGCCTCCCTAGTACCTGACAGAGTGGGCTATGACAAGACAGTCAACCACCTTTGCCTCCTTTCTTCCTCTATATAAACACAAGAACAATTCACAAGCAGAGGGGCCAACAAATACGCCATCCTGGCATTACACCAAAATAGAATATTAGTAACGCTCAAGGTTTTTGATAAGTAACAGTTTTTAAGTGTAACTAGTTTTCTAACATTTTATGGGCGTTAACATTTGTTTTAAAGTGTTACATTAATTTTAATAATTTTATGCTTTTCCCTTCCCCACTTTTTTTCCTGCTCCCGCGCTCTGCCCTCTCCCTCTCCCGGTTTCACTTTTCATTTTCCCCACTTTCCAATCCTGAGCAAAACACTCCCACACTCGTCTCTCTCTCGGTCTCTCCTTAGTTCGCCCTCCTCCCCTCCTCCCAGCACCGCCCTAACTCCATCATCACTCACGCAAACCTCACCCTCTCCATCAACGCACGCTGATCCCTCCCAGGCTCCCACCATCTCCATCTCCGTTGATCTCAAAAAACCCATCTCTGTTATCAGGCGCAGACCCATCCCACTGAAGAAAACTGGTGCCCCTTTTTCCGGTCGTCTTCTCCAAAACCAACACGAGTTTGACCCCTTTTCCGGTCGTCTTCTCCAGACGCGCACAAGGTCGACTCCTTTTCTGGTTGCCCTCTTCAGACGCATTTGCCCTCTTCTGCTTTATCTCTGTAACAGAGAATCAAAAAAGGAGGAGGTATTTCAGTTTGCTTTGTTTTTATTTATCTTTATCTCTTTTATCTCCCGATTGGGTTGGATCTTGTTTTCTGTAACATGATATAGCTTGGAGACGTCGATTTGGTTGTGTAAATCTGAGAATCCAACGAGGAATAGCTCTCCTATTTCGATGAACCTATTGGCAGAGGAGAGAGCAATGTCAGCCCCCCTAGATCCAGATCCCGATCTCTCACCTCCTCCCCCAGCCCAGCCAGCGGCCTCCTCCATCCATGCAGCAGAGATCCTCGCCATCATCCAAGCTGACCTACCCTCCCCTGCTCTACCTTCGAATCCTCTTTCTTTCGACCAAATCCATAAGCTTTCAGCCCTTTTGAATCAGTCCTGCCATAATGGATTTAATACCCATCTCTCTCCTACGGTTTCTAATAGCCATCTCTCTCCTTCGGTTTCTTCCTCTCCCCCTAATACTAGATCTTATGCCTCTCTCCTCTCTCAACCCCCTTTATCTCTCCCCCAATCTCTGCCCCCAACCTCTTGGATTGATGGCAAACCCACAGTAACTATCCCTAAAACTATGATTTCCTCCAGCAGGAATCTTTCTCCTATGCAGCGATTGGCAAATTCGAAGGGAAACGACCCTCATTGGAATGGGTCGAGCAGCACTCCAACCAATCTTGGAACCTACCCATTAAAAGTCTGATCTCCCTAACTGAACAGGGTTATTTCCTCTTCAGGTTTCACTGCCCCCATGTAAGGGACTCCCTCCTATCTTCTTCCCCTCTCCCTCTTGGTCATAGAAAGCTTCATCTCCTACCTTGGTCTTTAGGCATGGAATCCTTCTCCTGGCCAACTCTGTCTCCAACCTGGATCAGGCTAAAAGGCATAGAAATTGGGAACCACAACAATTGGTGGGTTGCCGCTTTCTTGCCTTTTTTCTGTCATATAATCGTTAGAGCTGATTGGCAACATTGATTGTGGAGAAGTCAATAAAACAATATCCCACTTGATTTGATCTCTGAATTCTGCATTTCTTTCCAATTCAAAATGGTTGCTATTTGTGGTATATCCAAGAACATCTTTAGAGAAAAAAGTTGATAGTCTGGCTCTGTGGCCTCACCTCAAAGTAACTAATTAGGTGGCAAGAATTGTACCCCAACGGGCCTACATATATTTCTTCACCACCTTGCTTCATTAGAAAAAGCTGCAATCTCACGGAGAAGATCATGATTCAGTCTGAATAGATGTATCAAACACATACGATCTTTCATTTGAATCACCTCTCACCTCATCAAATGGTTTTCAGTTGTTTGAACTTCACATAAAGATTTGGAAAGCAAAATACTATTTGCATTTATGTGTTTATTCTATTATAGTCATTTTCAATCACATAATGAAACTAAAAAAGGAAAAGGAAAACTATGAAATTGGAAATATTATTCATTGGTTCCGAATCTTGGATGCCATACAAAGGCTCAATTACTCTATCTGTATTAGCACTAATTGTTTTTTTATATAGAAAATAGTCCTAAAAAGGAAATAGAAGAAATCCATGCACAAAACTGCAAGCACAAAACTCAGAACTCCATGCACGAAACATGTGGAAGCACATAAATCATGGATCTCGTGAAAATATGAAGATTTAACAAATGTGCAAAGCCATATGTGAAACAAAAGCGCAAAACAGGGAGCAAAAAAATGTTGCAATTGTTAAGAGAAACAAGTAACATGTAACATGCCATATGGTGACTCGAGTCTATAAATTGGATTTAAAGAAATGGGAATATTACGCCTCATTATGGTTGACCTTTTGTGATATTTTCATCTCAAAATTGATAGTCATTGGAATTTCCAGGGTCCATTGTTTCTGATAGAGTGGGTGGATTGTTATCTAATGACACCAAGAAATGGTCAATGCCAGGTCAACTAATGGTACGATTAGAGTTGCAAATTACTTAATCATGATGTACTGGCATTCAGAGTAGGCTGTGTTTCCATATCATGTTCTGTTTGAAACTTCGATTTGGGTGATTTGTAACTATTCCATATCTTGTTATCATAGCTGTTATCTAGGCTTGGTACATTTACAACAAGATATTAATTTTACATTTAACCTAGTGATATCGTACATATACAAAATTTTGAAACTTGAATTATCTAGTGGTGTATCCAGGAAATATTGGAGTCGACAGGAATTTGCAAAAACTAGTGTTTCATTTCCATCAACAAGGTGTGGTTAGACTATTTTGATGGTTTTTGAGTCAAATTATTACTTTTTGTCTGTCATAGTGATGTTTTTTCTCTTCTACCATGCTTTTCTTCCCTTTAGATTAATTATGGCCTCATTTGTCTTCTCTGAACACACTACCATACAGGAAAATTCATAAAATATTGGTATTTCGACTAGTCACAAATGTTATAAGCGGGTAGATAGTGATAGAAGGATAGTTCATAAATTTTACTATATGTAACATCAATTTTTAATTAGTAGTCCTTAAATTTTTTCTTATGATATGGGAAATTTTTTCTTATTACTAGGGCTAACATGCCTATGAAGCTTTCCTTCTAAATTTTTGGTACTTCTGAACTCAGATGCTTTTGCTGCATTGTTTCTTCCATTCATCCATTTTGGAATTAAAATCCAGGTAGCAAAGGAGAGTGCATATGTCATCATCCTTCTAAATTTTTGGTACTTCTGAACTCAGCTGTTGGTGCTTGGACTACTTATGTTTGATGGGAAACAGCTTTTAAAACTGAATGGTTCAGATGCTACTGCAGTTCTTAATACATTCATATTCAACTCTTTTGTTTTTTGTCAGGTAAATTTCAACTTAGTTTCTCCTGGATATATATAATCTGGACCGTATATATAATTGGAAATTCTCCTCTCTCTTATTTATTTGAATAATGCTGAAGTACTTCCCTGCAAAATTGAGATGGTGAAATTTGGAGACCTCATCCATGATTGAAGTAATGATCCATTGTGAAGATCAACTGGGTGCTGTTCATTTAACATGATCTGAGATATGAATAATGAGGCTAGTTGAGTACAAGTACTGTGTAGATTGTTTCTTTTTGAGAAAAAAAAAAGTTATCTAAATGACCTGTAGTTTGTGGTTGCAATAAATGGGCCAGGCTGTTACTGTAGTCATATCATTAGAAGTGGAGTTGTAATTCTTTTCCAATTATGCACAATTCAAAATTTAGAAAAAGTATGATTTATCTTTTGTTCTTCATTCTAGACTTCAAATCAAAATGCGCACATTAATGATGGTTGGGAGGTGGAACATATTATTCAATTTTTCATTTTGGCGCATACTTGAAGGTGGAACATATTATTCAAGTTCATTAGTAATTGCTCTTCTTTCAGACCTTGGAAGCCATGTGGTCGGATGCACCAGGAGGAGATGATTTAAAAGAAGAGAAGTTCCCACATTTTTTTATGAATCCAAGAACATAGTAACCAAGCGAATCTACAAGAACTATAAGCAGGTAACTAGTTTTTTATTTTTATATTATTTTTGTTTCCTTGTATTTAGTTTTTTAATTTTTTCTTCCCCCTTTGTTTCTCTTATAATTATTTATTTTATTTTGTTTTGCTAAAAAAGATGCAGGTAGATTCATCCTCTGAACTGTTCCACCAAGAGAAAAAGAAAGAAAAACCAGTAAATATCCGAATGCTTATAGTTAATGGATGAATGAGTTAATACTTTTTTAATTCTGCAGCTGAGTCTAAAGGTCTCACATTATACAATTTAGTAATCACCGACTATTGGTCAAATTAGAGAAACCCAATTGAGTTTCAGTTCAAGGTTTATGATGTTTCCAGTTTTGGGAATGAACTGGATGCACTGTAGTGTTGATTAATGGTAATTAATAGCGAGTTCTATAGCTGTTCTTCATGTTCCTTTCTATTCCTTTCAGTTCAAGGTTTATGATGTTTCCAGTTTTGGGAATGAACTGGATGCACTGTAGTGTTGATTAATGGTAATTAATAGGGAGTTCTATAGCTGTTCTTCATGTTCCTTTCTATTCCTTTATATATATATATATATATAACCCCTCTAACAGAGCATGCTCATTAGTGCTGCTTTATGCTAAATCAATTACTCATTTACTCCTTGTGTCATACAAAATCTACAACAAAATTAGGTTTTTAAGCCTTATGGTGTAACTAGGAAGAAAAATAGTTGCCTTTCCCTTTCTTTTCTTTCCTCCATCTTTTCTAAATCAAATCATGCTTGTTATTTATATCAGGGAATCCATCTCTCCTCTTCCTCTTGAGTGCTAAGATGATGATGGGCAATATTAGCCTTTTATTGTCCTTTCTACTTTTTTTTTAAACTCTATACTTCTCACTTTTGACAATTTCACGTCCCTCAATAAAAATATATAGATATAGCAATGTGGCAATCTTGAACTCCTCATATTGTTAAGTCCTTTCTCAAAAACTCCATGAAGCATTTGTTGCATCATATATGTTAATCTGTTTCTTTTCTTGCGAAGGACTATGAGTTTTTGTGGGATTCTTTTGAAATTCTGCTTCGTTTTGGTTTTTGTTTGTTAAGAGCCTGTTTGGATGTACTTTGAATTGCAACTGGGCAGATTCTTTTCCAGAAGAATCATGTTACAATCAGTACTTGGAATTAGCACTGATAGTTAATTGGGTCAGGAAAGTTAAAAAAAGAAAGAAAAGAAAAATCATCATAATATGTTTGAGAGTGAAAGATTAAGGGTGGAGAATGAAGATACACAAGGGGCTATAAGATCAAAAAAAAAATCTCTCCTTCGATAGAAAATGGTTAGTCACGAGTGGAAGGTAGGCCATGTCTGTTCTAAATGAACACCCATAAACCCATATGTCACAATTGAAAACAATAGTATAGTGATGGTCAATCCAAGTTGTTTCTTAAGCCCATTTCTTAATCCAGTAACTACATGCAGAGCAGCAGAATAAATAATTTTCTCAGTTTCTTTTTTAAAGAAATGTAAAGAGTAGTAAGCACTGTTTGTGGCGTATGCATGTGTATCTGTATGTGTGAAAATGTGAATGGATGACATGTTAATGAGTAGAGGCTGGAAATGGATCCTATTTTGGTTCAGGTAGATTTGAGGTGAAAGATTTCAGTAGGGCTTTTAAAGTGTACTATAAAGCGTTTTGACTTTTGGGTGTCAAGTGTAGAGAGAGAGAGAGAGAGAGAGAGATGTTAGTGTGAGCTCCAATGAATTAGAGGTCCATATTCATTTATGAATTGGAGCTCCAACTGCTGCGAAAGGTGTTTAAACAAAGTTGTATGCATGTGTGTTTGTGGACATCTCTCTCTCTGTTTTTTTTCATCATTCCGTTTGCTTTTATGATTTTGTTTAGATTATTTATCATGAACCTAATGAATGGGTATTTTGGATGCAATGACTGATATGTGTTCTTGTGCATGTTGATTGGAGTATGGTGTGAAGAAAGAATAATGTTTTATTGCTTTCTATTATAGAGAGTTTACAAGGTCTGGTTTTCCTCCACCAAAACCATCTTTACTCACCTTGTATTTATTTTTTCTGATATTTGTGCTGATTGGAGTTATGTTTCACTTTGCTGGCCATTTATTTGATTCTAATCAGGTGCCACAGATTATCTACCAATTTTAGGACATGGACATGAGTATTGAATCATGTGATTGAATCATGAGTATTGAATCATTGGGTTGTTTATATGAAGTGTTTTTTTGTCATGTACAGGTAGTTAGCAGGTTGCAAAAATAAATTTAATGTCACACATACAGGGGAGACTATGCCGAAATTTTGAGAAATCTTTTACATTAGAAATTTTTTTAAATGTTGTCAGGGGTGAAAATGGCTGGGAAATCTAACGGAGGGAAGATCAGAGGAAGAGCATCGAAAGATAATTCTAAGGTTGTGGCTGATGCAAATGGAGTGCAGCAGTCCAATTTGGGTGATAAGCCAATTATTCTTGGAACAAAGGTTTTTCTTGCCTTTTCCCTACATATGTTTTTAGTTAGTTTTTCATTCATATACTACACCATGTAGAAATAAGTTGTACGTTGTTTCATTTTCACACATTACGTATACTAGACACTTAGTAGCCTAAACGAGGGTCGCATTTTAATGGGATAGTGTTTGCTTTCAAAAGTACATAAACCATTAGCTTTTTTAGAGCAAATATTATATATGTCACTTAGCTGTTTGACATGTAGAGAGTAGGTTTTGTTTTAACTCCCTGAGCAGCTCCACTTAATATTACATGATTTTATATATTTCTGTTTTATCTTGGAAGAAAATATAGCAATCAATGGCAACCATTTGCTCCACTTAATATTACACTGATGACTTAATATTACACGCATAGGAGTTCTATGGACGATGCATTGTCGAGTAGTACGTAGTGACTATTTTGTTCGTCGTTATTGTTAAATATGCTACTTGATGTCAATATGTTCTTTTGGTGATGTTATCTTTTAATAAAATTATTTGATTGTATGTAAGTGTGAGATTTCTTGTTAATGTTTGAACCATGTAAAAGGGCATTTTTATATATGCAGCAGGTTCGGTATTCAGAGGTGGTTTTTGGATAATTTTTTTTTACATATGAAACAGTTTTGTAACGGTTATAAACCGTTACTAATTTGTTCGAATAGCAACACTTCAAAAACGTTACAAAAGATTTCACAACCGTTAGGAATGTTATGAATCGTAACACAAATTTGGTACAAAAAACCGTTACAGAGTTTACAAAACCGTTACAAATATTTAAGTGTAAAATACCGTTACAAAACTTATGAAACTGTTATTGTTTTACTAAAAATTATTAACGTAAATGAGTATTAAAACCGTCAGGAACTAATTTCAGTAACGGAAATAAAGCGTTACAATTAATATGTTTGTAACGGTCTACAACCATTAGGGATGTTTATAACAGATTAGAAACGCCCAAACTGTGACCCAAAAAAACCGTTACAATTTTTTTTAGTAATGGTTTTGGACCGTTAGGTATGTCCTGAAATGGTGTAGTGTGGTATGCCCATCTTCTTCCCCAAAAATCTCCATCCTCTGCTTAGTTCACACACTAACTTAGGCATCGGAGAGCCTTGCGCCACTCAGGCCAGGGTCCTCTGACCTGCTATTCTTCTTCCTTTTCTCAGGCTTCAGGCGCAGGCATCGGTGTTCCTAGTCTCTTTGGATAAGTCCGTGCAGGCACCCCCTAATTCTTGTGAGTCACATTTTTTGCCTGGCCTGAGTGGCGCAAGGCTCTCCGATGCCTAAGTGTATGAAGGCGCACCCTGAAGGACAACAAAAGCAACCGGGCCCATGGCGAAAGCTCGGGTAACAACCGCAACTCCAGGGAGTAGCTTGATCGACGCATAGAGCAAGCAGTACGACAGCACATGGAGATGGCCGGCTTCGCTCAGGTTCGGGTGAACTCTGACGATTTTGGCACATCTCCCTTCTCTCCAGAGATCAGAAGCTTCCCCCTTCCTGAAGATTTCAAAGTCTCGAGGTTCATCGTTTACGATGGAACCTCGGACCCAGCAGCACACCTCCGGCACTTCACTCAGAGGATGTCGGTGTGGGGCGGTGCAGGCCACCTAAACTGCAGAGTCTTCTCTTCCAGCCTCGGGGACCTCCCCCTAAAATGGTTCTGCGCACTCCCCCAAGGATCAATCAAAAGTTGGCAGCAGCTCCGTAGTTCCTTCATGACGAAGTTCCAAGTTCATAGGGTCATCCCTAAATCAGCCGCAGACCTGATGGCCCTCAGAATGAAGCAGACCGAGAACGTCACGCAGTTCGCCAAAAGGTTCTAGGCTGTCTACAGCCAGATCGAGAATGCCTCAGATGCAATAGTAGTCCTGTCTTTCCAACAAGCCCTCCTACCAGGCAACGAGCTTCGGAGGGACTTGACCTTATATCCCGTTGTCACTATGGCAGCACTGATGACCAAGATAAACCGATTCGTCAGGCAAGAAGCAGACGAAGCCCGAGCCCAGGAGCAGTTCAACCTTTACGAAAGCGACCAAATAGCTTCCAGCTCAGCGGACGTCTCCAACTCAGCAGACGTCTCCAGCTCGGCGGATGTCTCCAGCTCGCTAGCAACCCCTAGCTCTGGAGAAGTCTCTTCCAGCTCGGGAGGCAGCTAGACGTCTCCTATCATCACTTAGCTTCGACTGCCCATCAGCTTCGATCGCACGACCCTCTACCGTCATTTCGGTGGCACGGTCCTCTACTGTCAGCTTCGATGGCGCCGTCAGCTTCGATGACACCGGCGCGACCTTCTACTGTCAGCTTCGACAGCCCGTCGGCTTCGATCGCACGACCCTCTACCGTCATTTCGGCGGCACGGTCCTCCACTGTCAGCTTCGATGGCGCCGTCAGCTTCGATGACACCGGCAAGGCCCTCTACTGTCGGCTTCGATCGTACGACCCTTTACCGTCATTTCGACGGCACGGTCCTCTGCTGTCAGCCTTGATCGCACGGTCCTCTACCGCCGTCAGTCATCTAAAGCCACCGAGCTCACCTAGGGGTCGTTTTATACACTCAGGCATGACTCGCGTTCGGCAACAGGACAACCAAGTCCTTGGGTAGATACACCCAGGCTTCTTGGCCTCCAAACGACCTCATGCTGGTCTGTCCACGTGCTGCTTTCCACCTCACGCTGGTTTCGGCCTCATGCTGGTCTTGACCACATTAAACGACCTCATGCTAGTCCGTCCACGTGCTGGTTTCCACCTCACGCTGGTTTCGGCCTCATGCTGGTCTCGACCGCATTAAACGACCTCATGCTGGTCCGTCCACATGCTGGTTTCAACCTCACGCTGGTTTCAGCCTCATGCGGGTTTCGACCGCATTAAACGACCTCATACTGGTCCGTCCACGTGCTGGTTTCCACCTCACGCTGGTTTTAGCCTATTGCTGGTCTCAACCGCATTTCACGACCTCATGTTGGTATCGCCCTCGTGCTAGCTACGCGCTTCACACAGGTTCGGCCTCATGTTGGTCTCAGCCAGTGCCAAAGAGACTGCTCTGGCGTACCGTCTAGGCTTCTCCATCTCAGCTAGCGCCAAAGGGACTGACTTAAGGTTCATACACCCAGTCTTCCCTAAATTCTGGGTTCACGCGCCCATGGACCGACTTAGGATTTATATATCCAGTCGCTCCTAAAACCCTGGGTTGATACACCTTGGGAAGACTTCGAATTCATACATCCAGTCGTCCCTAAATTTTGGGTTCACGTGCCCATGGACTGACTTAAGATTTATACATCCAGTCGCTCCTAAAACCCTGGGTTGATACACCTTGGGAAGACTTTGGATTCATACATCCAGTCGTCCCTAAATTTTGGGTTCACGTGCCCATAGACTGACTTAGGATTTATACATCCAGTCGCTCCTAAAACCCTTGGGTTCATGTACCCTGGGACTGACTTCGGATTCATACATCTAGTCTTCCCTAAAACTCTGGGTTCATACACCCCCCGAGATCGATCCCGTACTCAGGCTTGCACAGCCGAGATCCTCGAGACTCTGGGTTCATCTCGGCCAATGATAGTTCATCTCGGCTAATGACAATCATCGAAAGACAAAACAGTGCAAGCACATAAGTGCAGAAAAACAGCACAGGCTTCTCAAAAGGACTGCTCTGGCGTATCGTCCAGCCTCCTCCACCTCGACCAAAGAGACTGCTCCACGTCTCCACCTCAGCCAATGGCAGCTCAACTAGAATGCCGAAGAGACTGTTCCTCATCACCTCCTCGGCCTCATGCTGGTCTCGGCAGCGAGCACATCTCGGTTCTTAGCTGCACCCAACTCGGCAGCGGTGCCAGCCCTCAGCTCGGCAACAGTGCCAGCCCTCAGCTCGGCATCAGTGCCAGTTTCCAGGTTGGCAGTAATGCTGGCCCCCTCGGCAGCATCACTAGAATACTTCTAACGGGACTGCACCTCTGGTGACGAGCCAGCTGGTCATGTCTCGGTCTCTCAGTTGGTGATGAATCAGTTGACTGAATACCACCAATCTCAAGCGACAAACAGCTCCATGGCACAAGTGTTGTCCTCCATGATACTTAGCTTTTGATCTCAAAGAGAAGTCTAATGAGCTCAGAAGCTGGGGGGCTTTATGTGGGGAAATTCCCGAACTCATCAGAGTCCCGGCCAGATGCTCCATCTCGGGCTCCCTCACCAGCTAGGTCCATCTCAGCCAGGCACTTCACCTCGGCAGAATCCACTTCGGCCAAAGCAACCCACTTCGGCCTAGTGCTCCATCTCGGCACCTCTGCCAGAAGTCTCTAGACAAGACAAGTTGTCCCCAACCTCGGCTCCCCAGCTCGGCCACAGTGCCAGGCCCCTTCACCTCAGCAACAGTGCTAGGACCCTCCATCTCCGTCAGGTCCTCACCTCGGCGAGACACTCCGTCTCGGCCAAAGGGCCTCAGCTCGGTAAAAATACTGAGCACTGACAGCTGTCCTCCCTTGGACGCTCAAGCACGCTACAGCACGTGCGACAAGACAAGAGTTCAGCCCATATCTCCCGACAGATCGTGTCCACAGCTCCCAAAGTGCCAGGATATGGCCAGATGGGACAAGACAGGCTTGATGGGACTGCAATTAAAGAAAAGTAGGCTACGATGGGACTGCGCCTCCCTAGTACCTGACAGAGTGGGCTATGACAAGACAGTCAACCACCTTTGCCTCCTTTCTTCCTCTATATAAACACAAGAACAATTCACAAGTAGGGGGGCCAACGAATACGCCATCCTGGTATGCCCATCTTCTTCCCCAAAAATCTCCATCCTCTGCTTAGTTCATACACTAACTTAGGCATCGGAGAGCCTTGCGCCACTCAGGCCAGGGTCCTCTGACCTGCTATTCTTCTTCCTTTTCTCAGGCTTCAGGCGCAGGCATCGGTGTTCCTAGTCTCTTTGGATAAGTTCATGCAGGCACCCCCTAATTCTTGTGAGTCACATTTTTTGCCTAGCCTGAGTGGCGCAAGGCTCTCCGATGCCTAAGTGTATGAACTAAGCAGAGGATGGAGATTTTCGGGGAAGAAGATGGGCATACCAGGATGGCGTATTCGTTGGCCCCCCTGCTTGTGAATTGTTCTTGTGTTTATATCGAGGAAGAAAGGAGGCAAAGGTGGTTGACTGTCTTGTCATAGCCCACTCTGTCAGGTACTAGGGAGGCGCAGCCCCATCGTAGCCTACTTTTTTTTAATTGCAGTCTCATCGAGCCTGTCCTGTCCCATCTGGCCATATCCTGGTACCTTGGGAGTTGTGAACGGCGATCTGTCAGGAGATATGGGCTGAGCTCTTGTCTTATCGCACGTGCCGTAGCGTGCTTGAGCGTCCATGGGAGGACAGCTGTCAGTGCTCAGTATTTTTGCCGAGCTGAGGCTCTTTGGCCGAGACGGAGTGTCTCGCCGAGGTGAGGACCTGACGGAGATGGAGGGTCCTAGTACTGTTGCTGAGGTGAAGGGGCCTGGCACTGTCGCCGAGCTGGGGAGCTGAGGTTGGGGACAACTTTGCTTGTCTAGAGACTTCTAGCAGAGGTGCCGAGATGGCGCACTAGGCCGAAGTGGGTTTCTTTGGCCGAAGTGGATTCTGCCGAGGTGAAGTGCCTGGTTGAGATGGACCTAGCTGGTGCGGGAGCCCGAGATGGAGTGTCTGGCCGGGACTCTGATGAGTTCGGGAATTTCCCCACACACTACTAATCTCAATTAATTAACTATTAATAGAAACTAAGGCGGGTCAGGGTGTTATAGAAGATGAATTGGCAACTTAAAATTTTGATATTTGAGAAATTCGAATGGATATGGTATGCTGAGACAAGATACACAAATTTAATATTTGAATTTGAATCCGTGTATTTATTAGATATACTATTGCAAAATTGGACTTCAATTTCACAATCAATTACAAAATTGGACTTCAATTTCTCAATCACAAAATTAGACTTCAATTTCTCAATCAATTGCGAAATCGGAGCTAGATTTCGAAATCAAATCCTAAACCTATAATATATAATAATAGTATCAAATTAGGGTGACTGCTAATTCATAGAGGTTTGTGAATGTAAGACATTTGATTTGTTATGGGGGTTCTACGTGGTTACCTGGAACGCAATCCGTAAGAGGTACTTCTTAGTAAAACATTAAGGAGACCGTCAAATTTTTAGAATTTTAGGCATATTTCTCGTTTTTCAAAACGTGTCAAAAAAATTTTTAAAAAATTATTAGCCTTTCGTCCTGCTGAAGACGTTAAGCTTAATACTTGTTGGGAATCAACCCAATGGTTTTCAGTTTTCGTCAATGTGTTTGGTTTGTGTCCAACATTGATGTCCCTTCCGACATCAAGTTCATCATCATGATGAAAATTAGGAAGGCCTTCGAGCAGAAAATGAAGGTTAAACAATCGCTGCCATTCGATGGCACAAGCCTCTATGCCATGAAATGTAGAGCTAAGTGGATAGGTTGTTGCTACCATTGTGCTATATTGAGTTGTTATTCAGTTTTAAGAGAAAATGGAAAATGATGTAATGACTTATTTTGCCCTCGATAAGGAGATTACAAAGAAGATTATTGGTTTGGGAACCGCTGAGTAAAACTAAAGAAACTTTGTCTGAGACGGGTTACGCTGATAGTGAGATTAATGAATTCCTGCAAAGGTAGAACTAAACCATTGCCACGACACGCAACTAGTCTGGGAATCTGACTTTAAAGGACCCTTTTTATGATGTTGGTCCAGAGTGGACCATTTTCTGATTTTCAGTTTGTTTTGTTTTGTTCGTAAAAAAAATGATGATTCTTTGGTTTAGAAAGTTTTCAAAGGAATTGATATGATTCAACGATGCTCGGAAACCCGAAATTTCAAATTTTTTGGAAGTAAAATGAAGGTTCGATTTTTCTAGAATATGTCGAAACTTTATTTTTCACCGAAACACATATACATCTATCAAGATTTTGGATATGAACCTTTAGTGTCAAATTCAGAATTTTTCAGGACAATAAGATGACCCTCCTGAGTTTACACTTGTAAGTCTACCTGATTCATCGAAATGGCTAGGCCAACCAAAACCAGTGGTTTAGTTCGGGCAAATCGAAAAAGGCTGCCTATTGTATGGGACCGTGGAGAAAATGAGAAAAAAAATGATGAATGAGAAAAGAAAATATATGGGGATGTACAAAAAATAGACAAAAGGTGAAACAATTAAGATGTGGGATTAACTTACGCCCACACGGAAGCTGCCTTACACCCACAAGGAAGCTCGTTTCATTGGACTTCTTGACCTAGAACCAAAGGAGTTCCCCTAAGGTGTTCGGCGTCTCAAATTGAGTAATGCATAGGCTTTGTTGTAGCCCATTGACGTCGAATGTCTTGGAAGTGCACATTGTTGGACGGTGAAGCCACGGGCATTTCCCGAAATGTTAGGATTGGCTTGTTACTCATCCTTGAATCCTCATATGATCCTTATCCATACATTTGCGTTCCGTTCTAGTACTCTTGCCTCATGTGCTTCACGCTTTTATAATTATCTTGTTTAGTTTATGCACCTTGTTAGGTATCATGTTTCATGTCCCTTTTATGCTTACATATGTTAGTTACGTCATGTGTGTTCCATGTTTGTGCTTATGCTTATGTCTATGTTATGTTATGGACTTCTATCATGCTATTTTACACATGTATTCTATTGCTTGAATTGGCACCACTTAACTTCGAGCCTATCTCAGTCGGACCCGACTGGGTGTGGGTTTAGTAATTTTCATTGACCCTCTATAGATGGGGATTTTATGGGAGGTTAACCGGTACCTCAGGTCCACGATTGAGTTTGCGGGCCCGATGGCTCATAGTGGTACCTCATGTTATGTTATGACATATTCATGTTCTCATTTAACTCATGCTTGCTTCAGACAAACTAGCTCATGTGATTGTGCCACCTTACCATGGTTATATGTATGTACTTGTCATTCATGACTCCTTAATTCATGCTTACTCATGTAATGATCATGCCTAGACTACACTTGTTGGCCTTTCGTGATTTATATGTCTTATTCTCTTTTGTTCCATGTTATTAATTATATTTGTTTAGCTTGATAGACCTATGTCCAATGGTGCTACACTTGGCATTACAGGTCAAGACCTCAATGCCAAAGCCCTTGAGATCGAGGAGGCTGAGGATGAGACTCCGCAAAAGTTAGCTAAGTGGACCCTAGAAGATGTCTTCTAGAAATCTATTTCAATGAGTTGCTGAACGATACATCACTTTACGCATGGCCGTGGTTTGGATTGCCACATAATTAGAAGTTGTTTTATGACGTTTTATTTTGGAACGTAAGCCTTAACTAATACTTTGCTTCCGCTACTTTTCTCCCTTTCTTTAACTTTGAAACTAGAACTTTAATCCATTCTCATGTACTAGTTGACGCTCTTATATCTTAACGAATTGTGTATGGATGAATTCTACAGGTTAATTATGTACAGGTTCACAGGAAATTTTAAAAATGTACCCCTAATCATGGTTTAAATTCTCGATTTTGGTCGCGGTATCGGCCGGGCCGAAAAACCGATATGATATCGATATCGGTCGCGGATATCGGTTCGTCGCGGTCGTCACAGTGTGAATTTTTTTTAATCCAAGAAAATTCGCAAAAATATCCAAAAAATCCAGAATATTAGAAAATGCTGGAAAATAATATTTTTTTCCATTAATAACAACAATAAATTAAAATCTCGGTCACCTTAAGTTATGAGTCTTGTCTGTGTCGCCGTTCGCTTTCTTCTCCAGTATTTCATATAATGCAACCATTATTAATGCTCATGATCAATTTATTAGTGTAAAATATAAGAAAATAAAGATAACATATCAATCATCATTTAATACTAAATCATCAAATAAGTTGTGAAATTCATGACCATGAAGATAACATATTAAAATCTGAAACATGATAGTGAAATAGATAAATCATAAAGCACTTTGGCATCAAAAGGTTCATGGTTTACCTGAAATTAAAGGGGACTAGGGAGAGAGATTGATGAGTAAGAGTGTATGACAGATTAACTGCCTAATTTCAAGTGGAGTGTTGCCGAGGCACAATATCATCATCATCATCATCATCATCATCATTTCTTAAGTATTGGTTAAAAAGATATGCTCCATACTGTTGCACATCACTACCATACCCATGACCAAATTTAGATTGTTCTTGATAAGATAATGAACTATCTTGATCCCATGTAGATTGAGATGGTTGGTAACTATACTGAAATGGCATGAAATAGTTATGAGAGGCATGTAAAGGTCGTTGGGGATCATGTCGTGGTGGGGGAAGCCTCACTTGCTCAATTAATATCTGTTTGATAGAAAGTATCGGTGTTGGTCAAGGGGGTACCCTATTAGGGTCATATGAATAACCCCCATATTGTCCATACATGGCACCTTGTCGGCCAACATAACCCCCATGATGATCATGAGTACCTTCCCCTACTCCTTGCCCAGCGGCGCCACTACTACTCCCTATCTATCTAACATGTCTGACATAGCCACGGCGAGGATCTAACTTGGTAGCACTAGGAAAATGCTCAACTGTCTCATAAGTGACAGGCTCATCATCTCTATAATGACCCTCATCCCTGGGAGAGTTAGGTGGAATTCCTGCAGATGATGAAGAAGTAGAATACTCGATTCACTCTTGTCGTCCACGTCCTTTCCCCTTGGCTCACTTGTATCAGGCGCGCACCCCTGTTGCATAGTCAAGTTTATTTCTTCAATCCTTTCTGAGGCCCTCACTAATTCAGGCCTATCCCCAGTCAATTCCTCCATCAACCCCTCAAACTCTGGGTCTTGGTCTAACATCGGTTCTTCTTGTTCCTCCAGCTATTCACCTAACATAGTATACTCTTTTGAAAAGATATAGTCCAAATTAATTGGACAAAAATAATCTCGTTGATCCTCAAACTGTTTTCTCCTTCTATTTCTACTCTGGAGCTTGAGGTTGTAGTGGATGTAGATCAATTTATTTAGCTTTTGCATTGTTAATCTATTTCTTGGTCTTGTGTGGATAAACGAGAAGGTACACCAGTTTCTTTCACAATTGGAAGACGATGTAGTTTGACTAAGGACTTTAACAATAATCACCCTTAATGCATGAGAACTCTCTCCATAATTCAACTACCATTCAGCTGGAAAAAATAGAAATGATATTAGAGTCAATAAAATAATAGTAAGTCCTTGAATAATATATAGATGACATTACAATCAATACCAGAATTGGTATGTGTGATGGCTCTCCGCGCAGTCGTCGTTCCAAAGCTTATAACACGTACATTGTATATGTCAATCTGAAGACATTAACGTATTAAAATAAATTGGAGAAATTACAATGTTATACTTTTTCCCTTAATTAGCCTACCTGATTAGTAGCTCAAATTGTTTCATCTGCACTCTCTGCCAGTCTTTCAATTACATTTTCTAATCCCAAATGGATTTCATCAGATATGTGTCCATCCGTAAATTGTGGATTAAATAAGTATCATGTAAAAGTACCAATGAATTTTAGTCAATGATAAATTAATATAGTGAGGATGGAGAATTGAATACAACAATTCAAGTATTAAAGGAAATAGCCTTCACTTACCAGCAGTGTGTAAATCATGTTTCAATTGTCATCCCCATCGATCGTCGATGATCTTCCAAAACTTTTTATAATATCTACAATCTGCTTGAATAGCCAGCTTTGATCTCTCCATGGCCTCTTGTAAGAAGCTCATTGTTGGCTTATCATCACCGTCAACTGTAAGGTCCGTGACCTTATTGGGTCAGTTGGGCCCAAAACCTGGCCCGTTGACTCATTTATTATTAATTATTTTATTTAATTGTATTTTAGATATTTAAGTGGGTTTAGATCATGAGCGAGTTTCTTTTAGCATTAGAATAGTTTCTGCGAAGTTTCGTTCGATTCCGAGTTCGTTTGATTATAACAGGGGGTATTTAGGGAAAATTGAGTGTTTTTTCTGAAATATTCCAAAAGTCCGTGATTTTTGGGTTCGTTGGAAAGTTCTCGTTGTTCTAATGATTTTTGTCTCTTGACTCGTCGCGATCTGATGATCAAAAACCTTTCAAGTGGTCCATTCTTTCACCGGACCCACTTAAAGGGTAATTTGGTCTTTTCCTCTCTATCTTCTTCTTAAGCGAAGGTTTGCCCTAATTTTCATTTCGTTCTCTGCAACGAAAGTAACCCAGCAACCTTTTTCTTCTTCCTCTTTCTTTCTCAAGCCAGAACTCCGTCCTAGAAGATCTCATTCGAAGATCCGATCCGCTAGACTTCTTCCTCTTGATCCCCTCATTCTTCCGGTATCAATCTGGTAAGATTTCCAGTAACTTCATCTTTTTCAATCATCTTCCTTTTGGTTTAGATTATGTTAGATCTTGATCTTTTTCCTTTATTTCTTCTCCTTTGCGTTTTAGTTTGTAATTATTCGGGTTAGATTGTGACTTTGAGGGTAGAAAAGCTTCTCCTCAAATTTCACCCAATTCCAATCTCCTTCTCGGTTGAGGCAAGTAGATCTGCATTGCATTTTAAACATTTATGTTTGTTTTCATTTGATTGGTTATGATTCTGATAGATTTCCTTTAATTCCAAGCCTTTCTGATATGGATTTGGGGATTTTAATGTTAGGTTAGGTTTATAGAATGAAAGAGATTAATTGTTAAATTGGTAGTCTTTTTATGTTTTAAATTGTAAGAAATGATGAGAATATGATGTATGGATTGAATGGGGAGCAAGGAGGCTCAGTTTTCTGCAGGTTAGCCATGGATTGGCCGGAGGAAAAGGGAGAAGAAACCCATTTTCGGGCTTCAAGTTCGTTGTCCGATCTATCGGTCGCCCTGTGCGATCGATCGGACAGTGAACAGTCCCCAAATTAACTGTGAGCGATCATAGTCCGATTGATCGGTCACACAGTCCAATCGATCGGTCTGTGAAAACTCTCAGTTAACTGGGAGGTGCCCAGTGCCGATCGATTGGTCACACAGTCCGATCGATCGGACTGTGCACTAATTGTGAGGTGTTCAGTGCCGATCGATCGCACCTTCGGTATGATCGATCGGACGGTGCATGGTCACTGAAATTTCGAAGGCTTGTAACTTTCAATCCGCCCGTTGAATTTTTATGTATAATATACCGTTGGAAAGCCCTCGAGACGGAAAATCCAATGGTTCTAGTTTCATCACGATCGGAGGTCGGGAAGTAATGTAATTATTTGAATTAAGGATTCATCTCTTGTAATTTGAGAAAGAGACTGTTTAACTTAGGTATGGCCTTAGATGTTGGAAACCATTAAACTTACTCTCACTTGACCATTAATGGGGATTCAAATCGAAGCACATGGCTTGGTGTGATTTCGATGGGTTGTCTAGGTATTCGTGTATTACACGTAGTGTAACCGAATCATGTGGAGTTGAATTGAATGATGCTCAACATGATTGTACACCAAGGGATTTTCCTAAAAGTATCATTGATCCAATTTCCATACGTACTCTGTTAGAACACGTGGGGTACAGGGATGACACCACGTACCTAGGATTGGATAGTAATATCTCATTGACTTGTAAATTGTATCTGTTGATAACATTCCTTGTACACTCTTGGCATAAAATATTTAATTATATATGAAACATAAATTCTTATAGAATTTATGACTTGGACCAGACTTAGAGTGTGCCATAGGAACCTGTGTCTTGTATTGATAAACATGACTGGCTAGTAATGAAAGGGATTATTACGTGGATCGCTTGTTTTGTATTATCTTGAATATGATAATCTCTATGATCTTGTCTTGTATATTTAACTAGCCAGACTTGCTTGTCTTGTCTGTCCTTGTGTCAGAACCACTTTATTATTGTTTGCATATCATGGCCATCTGCAGTTTGGGGTTTAATGACGAACCGGTTACTCGGTTGTCGGGGTGGGCAGTCGGCATAGGACGGCGTCCATGGCGTTGAATAGCTGGGAGCGGGCTAGGACCGTGCCGCTATTCCCAGGACCGGGAGTTAGGATCCCACTAGAGCCGGACTTTGGTATCAGTAGTCCAACGGGGTATTGTTACTGGTACCCCGGGAGGTGGCTTTGGACATCCTCGGAGTCTCCCTCTTGTTCTTGTTTTGCATTGCATGGATAGTTGTTATTGTTAGATGGTCGCTAGGATTCCTATTATTGTTTCCTTGGATTATTAATCTCGCTTTATGCCTAGCCTCGCATTCCTTGTATTCACATGATTACTACTTGTCATTAATCTATATTTGATGCATGTCGTGTTTATTATATTTTGTATATCTATTGCTCAACATGTCGTTGGCTCTGTTCCTTTGTGTGTAGACACCTCAGGTGAGTACTACTTCGAGGAGCAGGCCGGTGAGGAGATCCCAGAAGATCTCCAACCAGTAGAGGAGGCACGAGAGTGGCGTGCCGATGACGTTGAGTAGCGTCATCACTTCCGGGCATGAGAGAGATACATTGGAATTCATTTAGATTATATTCTTTTATTTATTCTCTCGTTGGACCTTTACATTATTGACTCCTCTTTTATTGGCCTTGTATACTGGGTTGGCCAATGTAATAAATTACTTAAGTCTTTTTAGTTTTGTTATCTTTCTTGCAATTTAATTATTCAATGAGAAATTATTATTCATTGCTTGAGATTCCTTATGCCTAGAGTTCTATGAACTCAATGTTTATTGTATTAAAAGAGGCTTGCAATATTTTATCCTCACCGCGGACTTAGATCCGTGGGCCCAAAGGACAAAAATTTTAATTAGTCCTAAAATTCACTCTCCGGATCCGGTTATTTCTTTAATCGGGTTCGGAGGACATGACATCAACCAATTGAAGAACCTTTATTAGGGGATCAAAAACATTCAAAACACCCATAACATGAGGCCAAAATTTGTTGGACTCAATTATTTTACATACTTCTTTTGTAATGGGACTTGGCCTCTTTCCTCATTTTGAATTCATGAACTCCTGTGATTTTATCAATTGGAGAAGCCATTCTCTATACTTATAAACACTTTCAATGGCAATAAAGTGGGTGGCAAATCTTGTGATGCCAGGCCGCAATAGTTCGTGGTTGTTTGTATGCGTTTTCATCATAGAAATGGGTCTATAAGACTAATAAAAAAAATCGGTGATCTTCTTTATCTTACCAATCACTTTCAACATGACTTTTCCTTTTGCAATTTTATTGACACCAAAAATGTAACTTTGCCTCTTCAACATCAAGAAGCAACATGAAGCCGCAGCCTACCACAAACAGGCAGTGCTACTTCAAAAATCAAATCTCGTTAGAATCAAGCAAAAACTGCATGATCCTTCAAAACGGCCAAAAAAAGAGTACACATGAAGTTTCGGGCCATTTCAACATTATTTGGCCTAACTTCACTCTTCCAGCAGCTAAACAGGAGCTCCCGGTGGAGACAGCGTCGAAGACATCAAATCTTCAATCAGACCCTGTGGATGGTCTCAAAATATCTCCAAAAGGCTCCACGTCAAGTTTCAGGTCAAACCGACAACGTTTGACCCTACATCAACCCTCAAGCAGCAAAATTAAGTCTCTCGGCGGTGAGAACCACCGAGGCCATCACTCATCAAACAGAGCACATGGCTAACTTCAAAATGCATCCAAAGGGCCACATGTCAAGCTTTAGGTCATTTCGACAACATTTGACCAGGCTTTGACTCTCTGAAACAAAATCAGGCCTTCCCGCGACGAAGCTCCCCGAGACATGGTTTCCAAATCAGAGATAATGGATCGTCTCAAAATGACTTCAATAGGCTCCCTGTCAAAATCCAAGTCAATCGGACAACGGTTGACCATCCATCAAAGCGCAACATCTTCCTCGCAACAGAATCAAGTCTATTGGCGACAGGACCCCACACGGCTTCAAAACTCAAATAAAAGCCTATGGTTGATTTTATTTACTGCTCAGGAGGCTTTACCTCAAATTTCAGGTCATTTCGACAATATTTGACCCAGTTTTAGCTTCTGACAGCAAATAGGCAACTTTGCTCGACAAAGTCTTCGGCTTTCTCAGAAAATCAGAAACTTTGCACTCTAATAAGCAATGCTTCTCATCAAGTATTCTACAGGAAAATCAGTCCAAAATATGTAATAAAATGTCAAGAAAAATACGGAAGAAAAAAGAATCGAAAAAATCGAAAAAACGACCGTTAATCGGCGACCAAAAGGGGAAAAATCCCCCATGGTCGCCGGCGACCCTGGAAATCTGGGTCGTCAGAATTCCGCCGAAAGACCGTCCTTCGGTCCCTTTTCACATTTCGAGATGTCCGACCCCTGTGATTTTCCAAAATTCTAACTTTTGAGGCACCAAATCCGTTGATCTTCGTCAACATCACGGGCCCGTCTTCAAGAGCATCAAATCAACATTGATTGCTTCGAAATCACCAACCGGCCAACCAAGACCGGCCAACCAAGAAAGCACGCTTTCGGCCTGATCGATCGAGAAATCGACAGGACAGGTGGCACCGGCCCACTGGTAGCAATCAATGTCTAAAGTTGAATGGTCATCCGACATCAATTAGCATGAAAATCCATCTGCAATCATCGCAAGAAGAATTCCAAAAGATGCTGCACGGCCCGTGACTCTTCAAGCGACCTGGCGACCACAATAATGCGGGTAATTAACCCATTTATGGCAACTTATTGCGGTAATTAACTCCTTATTTAGGCTGGCCCAATCAGAAGCGAGCAAGTGGGAGTGGCCTAATCAGAAGCGAGAAAATAGGAGTTACAAGTCAAAGCAATCATGGCATTAAAACCATGAAACTCCCCCATCATGGAGATTAAAGGCAATTAAAAACCCTTAATTCTCCATCGGCCTATCAGAAGCCAAAGAAAAGGAGTAACAAAATAAATGAATTAAAACTTGTAACTACTCTCATTATGTGGCTTTATTACAATTAAGGCCCATAAACCCTCCTAAATGGCTACCAAAGGGCTATAAAAGGAGGTCAATCCAAGAAAGAAAGGGTCTAGAAAAATCGATCCAGAGAATCAAAGGAGAAAATCCATCAGAAAGTCTCACAAAAAAAGAGAAAACTCTGCCGAAGTCCTGCACCAACCAACGCTACAAGGTGACAAAAGTCCCTTGGGGGGCATCCCCCCCCCCACCCCAAGGCCTTCTCCTCCTGTCTACATGGCTTAGACGTGGCTTTTCAGCCCGTCTACTTAGCATTTTATTGGACATTGAACCTCCTCTTGGTCTTTGTCCTCTAAAAAATCTGAGGTTTAAGCCGAGCCAAGAGAATCAAGAGCACCCTCTGTTCTCATCCGAAGGATGATGGCGAAGTCCACATAAGACTTGCGACCGTCAATCTGAACGAGTCCCCACAATATCTTAAGAAGTTAGATCCCCTTTTCATTTTTTTTTTCATTATATTTTGTATTATTTAAAGAGACATAAAAAATCACAACTCTTGTCTTTCACTATTGATAAGAATTGTACACCGCCTTTTACGGCAAACATCGCCTTCCATGGCCAAAAATCGCCTTTCATGACAAACATCGCCTTTCATGGCAAAAATCGTCTTTTACGGCAAAACAAATGAAATCGCCTTTACGGCATTCAAAACAAACATGTCTCTTTTCTTTGCAATGAAAACTAGAAAAAAGTTGATTTTCTTTTCTATTTGTGAAGGTGGATCTCCGGACCACCACTTGCAATTCCAAGTAGAGTAGAAAATCTGGCACACCCATACAAAAAAAATGCTGATGCTCGCCTCACGCACCTCCAGACGCGAAAGGGTTGGACCCGACAGACTTTCACGTCCACTAACCCCGGTATCACCGCGAGCGCAAAGGAAAATGGCTCCATCAAATATCTTCAAGCATTAAATCCAGGCAATGTGTTGCACATGGAGACCATAAAATCCTTGGTCTTTGTTTCATAAGCATCATTCCTGCAGCCTTCATGTTTGCATCATTGTCGGTAACAACCCGAACTACACAATCTGCCTCAATTTCTTCAATCACCTCATTCAATAACCTATTAATATATTTTGCATCTTGGATGAAATCAGTTGCATCAACTGATTTGATTAACACCGTGCCCATAGACGAGTAGACTAGAAAGTTCAAGAGATGACGATGTGTGATGGTCGTCCACCCATCGTACATTAGTGTGGAACCTCTTTCCTTCCATGCCCATTTGAAAGTTTGCACCCAAGCCTACAACTCCTCATACTCTTTCTCAACACAGACATGCCCAATTTCATAAGGGGTGGGTGCCTTTATACCTGGACCATGTTCTGCAGCTGCATCCAACATCGTGGTGAAAAAAGGAGAAGATGCCTTGTTGGGTGGAGTGCCTCCATCCAAAAAAAACTTCCCAATAGCTCTCACTAGATTTTCTCTTGCTTTACCAAACTTGTCTTTTAGTGCTTTCATGATGCTGGGCTGCTTTGATGCTGGTTTTCTATAAGCAAATGGGTCAGTTGGCCCCACCACATCCGGCCTACGAGGTGCATGTGTTTGAGGTCTTTCAACCTCCTCAATGTATGTCTAGATCTTGATGGGGTTGTTTTTGACTAAATGCCCGACACAAGCTCGCTCCCTCCGGTCCGGATGACCCACCTTGCTCATATTGGCTACCTCTAGCGGTTGCTTCATATTGTATTCTTCTCCTCTCTTCCTCCTCCTGAAGTGACCTTACACTTTCTCTCATAGACCTCCTCATTTCCGGGTCTTCATCGTCATCATCGGAGGAACCAAATATCTCTTCTTTGCATACATAAAGTTTCTCAGTTCTTCTTCTTTCTTGTACAACTTATTTTTTTTACAGATGCATTAATGAGCCCCTGCATTTCAGCTCTCACATTTGGTGGCACTTTCTGACATTTTGTCACCTGTCCTGATACATGTGCCAAATGTTATTTCAATCGGGTAATCCTCCCATTGAGAACTCATCCACAATAATTATATTTTACTTTACTTTTGCTTCCGACTGCTTCACCGAGGCTCCATGCCGGATCTATGTCACACACCATTGTTCCTATAAAATAAGAAATTCATGTAATAGTAACACTCTAACAACAATTATAGATTTAATAAAATCATTTTCAAAGTCCTAAGCCTTTGGTAGTTAAAGTATCATAATATTAAATACACTTGAATATTTTTTTTTAAATTAAAGATTTAGTAAAATCATTTTCAAAGTCCTAATTATATAGATCTAGCATAAAACTACGTAAATCAATCATTTACATACCACACAATGATCATGAATCATTAAAAGAACATATTTATGATGAAATCCCCAAAAGATGATATATTATAATTCAAATATTAGAAAATATGAAATTAAAATAATTAAAATAAAAATCTAAATCATGTTTATGACTATGAGTAGATGTAGATTTATCATCTATAGTTCTATACACTATTAATAAGCCTTTGGTATTATAAATAGTCTAACAAGTAACAACAGTTATTTTTAGAAAAAATAAAGATTTAATAAAATCATTTTCAAAATCCTAAATACATAGATCTAGCATAAAAGTATGTAAATCAATCATTTACACACCACACAATGATCATGAATCATTAAAAGAACATATTTATGATGAAATCCTCAAAAAATGATATATTATAATTGAAATATTAAAAAATCCGAAAATAAAAGAATTAAAAAAAATTTAAAATTATGTGTATGAGTAGATCTTGCATGAAAGTATATAGATCTAACTTCTAAGTGAAGAACACAACACAAGTGACAAACCCAATGATTTCTATTCTTCATCTAAAAATAAAAATGAAAAAACACATAATAAAATGCTTTAAGTTGATTTTTTCTTACCTTGAATAATATTTTCTTCAAGAAAATATGCAAGAAGGATGTGTGATGGAGTAAGGCTGCTGCTCTAAAGAGTAAGGAGATGAGAGGAGAGGAGGAGAAGAAGAAGATGGGGAAAAAGTTAAAAAAATATTAGGTTTTGGGCCTTTTTAAATGATCTCGGCCGATATTTTTGAGATCTCGGTAAAACCGAGATGTTCTTCATCTCAGCCGATATGGGCTGAGATTTTGGCGATTTTTTCCCCTGTGATACCGATATCGATATCGCAAGGGAATATCGGTCCGGTATCGGCCGATTTTTTCAACCATGATGTGATAGCAAGTGAAACCTCACACATGAGACGTCCTATGGGAAAACCCGTTCGTGGGATTGCAGTTGTTCAAAGAGTTTTGGCTCGAATTTCCACGCGGGGGTATGTCGCGCCTTAAGAGGTATGAAATCTCGGTCTCGGGCGTGACATTTGATGTCCATCCATTGATATTCACCTCTTTTATATTTTAATTTTAGCCACTTTTAGAAACCCATTTTGTAGAAATCTGGAATTCAACTCCTCCTAAAAAACAAACAGGCCATTAAAAAAAATAAAAGGTATGTATGATATATCTATTTATTATATTTAAGTGATAAGGGTTTTCAACTCCTAAATTTATGTCGTGGGTTTGAGAACCATTCCCACCGATAGCATCATGGTATAAATATAAATTGAACTAATGATCACAATAACATCACTAATTAAGTTTTCAAGAATATTATGAAAAATTCAAGTAATCGTTAATTGTGCAACACTGGTTTCTACCACAAAGGCATCAACAGTGGCCTGCAGAACTCCATAATCAAACTTCTCTTTTTTTTGAAAGCTATAGTGAATAAAGTATGAAAACATCCAAGGCCCTCTAGGTTACAACACCTGCAGAAAAGCATGCCTTTACAAGGTTAGAAATTCCTCACAATCCAAATTGAAGATCGGAAGGCAAGGTGTGAAATCACCAAGGTTGAGATAAAGTGCTACAGAACCATACCACAGCCACAGAGCAATTCCATTAGAAGGAATCTCAACCACAAACTCTATCAATTTTAGGGAATTTGTCCAAGGGCAAAGAAGCTGTGAACAGATTAAAAGCAATATGATACCATCCAACAACCATAGGGAACTCGATCCATATATTGAACTTGTAAGGGTCAAAACGTTTGACAGTAGATGTCAGGCCATAATTGCATGACCCGAGGACACTTTCCATATAGGGAGAATGCTGCTCGCTGTAGCGAGCGAGGCGGACTATGCCCAGTTCGATTCAGACTCTTTTTTGGAGCTTGTATATAATTGTAATTTTTAGTGGATTATCACTAGGAGTCTTATGCACGAATTTGGAGTTATAAATTGGGTGATTCTCTCAACCCAAATAGACAAACCACTTCTCTCATTAATCTGAGTAAAAGATATCTTAGAGAGATAACCCTTCTCTAGAGCCATTGAGAGATTGTTCTAAATGACTGCTTTAAAAGGTTTTGTCGCTTCTACTCTTTTGTAGAAGAACTATTATCTTGGTTGACAGGGTGCGAGGAGATCACGTAAGGAGAATAGTGCACGGTATAAGTCGTGGTAATGAAAGTTGTGCAAGAACAACTACAATCCTTAGGTCGAGGTACTGACTGAGGTAAAGGAGCTGTGAGTTTATCTTGTAACTGTTCATGAGTTCTTGATTTCTGAATCGTGGTTTTTCTCCCTGCAAAGGATTTTCACGTTAAATTTGTATCCGCTTTCTTATGGTTTGTGATTGATAAATTTATTTGCTAGTTGTATCTTGTTATGTTAATTACATCCGCTGCATTGGTTTGATTCATTAGACTAGCATTCATTCTAGTGGGTTGTGCAAAACTCTCAAAACTGATCAAGTGGACTACAATATATAAACAAAAATTTGAGTCAATTAATTCCTTGCCGACAATGAATGGCCCCAAGTGTTGAAGATTTAGTAAATGGAATCATCCCTACAAAACTGGAACACAAGACATTGATGCGGGACGCAAATTTGATGGAGCTGCCTTTTTAGGGACCCAAATGGATTTTAAGAATCTCAGTTGATGGAGCACTCATAAAGGTCTAGATTCACAGCCAATGCACTGGTGTTCCATCTGAGAATACTTTTATTAGTTGACCCAGGGAAAGAAGAAAAACGAAAGTCTTCCCAATGTAGAAAATCTTCTGACGTATAAGAACCGGTCTCAATGATCATTGTCATTTACAAAACGTCTTCTTACGTATAAGAACCGGTCAAAATAGTCATTGCCATTTAATATACGGCATTTATGTGTATGTTCAAAGCCCAATAGTAAAATTAGATCCATCTGTATCCCATGAATCTTTTGATTAGTGACTTGACTGATCTTCAAATAGATCATTGTTATTCTCGTTCAGACTGGCAAGTCAGAATTTTGGCGCAAAAATGTTGCTCTCTCCTCTAGGGATTTAAAGCGTGGAGCATAGAGAATACCAGCATTTCAAACACACAAAAGTTTTAAGAATTATCTCCAAGCCTGCTTTCCCTTTTGGTTTTTCTCTTTGTTCTTTGTTATACCTGGCTGGCTCGGCTTGTGGATTTAGACGTCTTCGCTTTGTATAGTTTTGGCATACCGCTTGCGTGCCCCCTGCAGGTCGCTCCGTCTTACCCAAGTGATGCTTTCGAGTACAGTTGACATGATATATGGTATAGCAGGTCTTTCCCCTTTTTCAGCGTCAAGTTGTTTCTCCTGAGATTTAAACTCACGATAGGTTTGCTTTGATACCATATTAAGTTTCCTCCTCTAACCATTCCTTCCAAAATCAATCCAAAATCTCCTTGAGGCATTAGTAGAGGCAGCATCAATATTTTTCAATAAATCATACCTTCAAAAAAAAAAAAAAAAAATATGAAGACGCTCTTCCTATATGTGCTGCTTCATTTCTTCATATGCTCTCAGAATTCTCTCTCCATTGCTGTAGATACCGTATCCTTTGGCCTACCTCTCTCTGGAGACCACACCATATCCTCTAAAGGTGGCATCTTTGAATTGGGTTTCTTCAAACCAGGTGTGCGAGAGAAGTACTACATAGGCATATGGTACAAACAATTACCAGAACCAGAAAAAGTGTTGTTTGGGTAGCAAACAGAGAAACACCGGTCCAGAACAAGCACTCTTCACAGCTAAAAATTGATCAAGATGGTAATCTTGTCCTCTTGAATCAGTTTGAAAGTCCAGTATGGTCCACAAATATATCCTCAATTGGGACAAATAATACTGTTGTAGAGCTTCATGACACCGGAAATCTTGTTTTGAGAGATGGGTCCTCTGTTGTTATTTGGCAGAGCTTTGATAACCCAACTCATACATTGCTTCCCAAAGCACGTATTGGGAGGAATAAGGTTACGGGAGAGACCAAGCGCCTGATAACATGGAAAAATCATGATGATCCGGCGCCCGGAATGTTTTCATTTGGGATTGATCCCAATGGAACTGATCAGTACGTTTTACTATGGAATGGGTCCGAAGTGTATTGGAGAACTGGAGTTTGGAATGGGCATTATTTTGATGAACTTCCCGAAATGGGTTCAAAAGATATGATGAATTTCAATTTTGTTGAGACAGAGAACGGAAGCTATTTCACTTACAATCCTCTCGACAGTTCTATTGTCACTAGAAGTGTCTTGGACTTCTCTGGGCAAATCACGCAAATCTTATGGTCGGAGTATTCGAGAGAATGGAAGTATATTTGGATACGGCCAATAGATCGATGTGAGGTCTATTCTATTTGCGGAACTTTTGGAGTCTGCAATAAGAATAGCGAGCCCTTCTGTTCATGTTTGAATGGCTTTCAACCGATGTCTAGAGAAGACTGGGATTTGAGCATTTGGTCAGGAGGGTGTGCAAGGGAAACTCATTTTGAATGTGGTGATAACAGCTCTGTTAATGGACAAAAAAGTGGGTTTTTTATGATACCCAATATGGGGTTGCCCATAAATAGTCATTCATTGACAGTCAGAAGCCACAAAGAATGTGAGTCATCATGCTTGAGCAGCTGTTCATGTACTGCTTATGCTTACTACAATGGATGCTCTTTGTGGAACGGTGATCTGATTAATCTTCAACAGCTTTCAAATGGTGAAGGACATGATCTTTATCTCCGCCTCGCAGCAACCGAGCTGCGAGACTTGGGCCGAAAGAAAGGAGGAATGACTGGGGCTACTATAGGTGCAGTGGTTGGATCTGCATCTACATCGACTGTTATTACAATCCTTCTGGTTTGGATGTACATAAGGCGTCAACAAAAAACATCTTTGAAGGTTGTTCAGGGCTCTTTAGTGTCATTTAGCTACAGGGAATTACATATCATCACTAAGAATTTCTCGGAAAAGTTAGGGAGAGGAAGTTTTGGTTCTGTTTTTAAAGGAAGTTTGCATGATTCAACCTCTGTAGCTGTGAAGAAACTAGAAGGCCTTAAACAAGGAGAGAAGCAGTTCCGCGCGGAGGTGAGCACAATCGGGGCAATTCAGCATATTAATCTCATTCGCCTTCATGGATTTTGTTCCCAAGGTATGAATAGAATGCTAGTTTATGATTACATGCCAAATAGTTCTTTAGATACTCATTTATTTGAAAAGAATTCAGAGACTATAGATTGGAATATTAGATACCAAATTGCACTTGGGACAGCCAGAGGGTTAGCTTATCTCCATGAGAAGTGCAGAGAGTGCATCATACATTGCGACATCAAGCCAGAAAATGTCCTTTTGGATGCTGCATTTTGCCCCAAAGTGGCAGATTTTGGTATGGCAAAGCTCATTGGGCGGGAGTACAGTCGGGTTTTGACATCCATAAGAGGAACTATTGGCTATCTTGCACCAGAGTGGATTTCAGGAGTTGCTATCACATCGAAAGCCGATGTTTATAGCTTCGGGATGATGCTATTTGAAATCATATCAGGGAAGAGAAATTCAGAGAAATTGGGGGATGGGGAGTTTGCTTTCTTCCCTTGTTGGGCTGTGGGAAAAATAGCTGAGGGGGAAGTTCTGGCCCTGTTGGATTATCGATTGGATGGTAATGCTAACATGGAAGAACTAACGAGAGCTTCCAGAGTTGCTTATTGGTGCATCCAAGACGATGAAAGTGATAGGCCATCAATGGGGAACGTCGTCCAGATTCTAGAGGGTTTAATAGAAGTAAGCATGCCTCCGATCCCAAGGTCTATCAGAATTCTTATAGACAATTCATCATAGATTTCTCTTCTGGCAATGTTGTTGAAGTAGTCTACTTGAAGTTCTCAGACTATTAATGGACATGCTTTATGTATTGATCTTGTTGGAGATTAATATAACAGTTTGCATTCCATCATTTTGGTTTCAACATGTATACTAGATACAGTTTTCTTGTCTTCTTTTCCCTTTTCCTTTCTGTACTAATCTCGTAAATGTCATGTTGGTTCTTTTTATGTTCTTCAAATCTTCTTGAGGGTGTGTGGATGTTCCTATAATCACAAGATTGAATATGTTTGTAGCGTCATCAAAAAGGTCTATGTGGGCACATTGGTGATGGAGTTTATGACATTTCCTCCACCTCCAACTGCCCACTCAGCAACAAGGCTACTAGAACATGGCCATTGACCTTTTTTTTTTTTTTTTTTTGTATGGGTAACAATAACTTATATTAAAAGATAATAGAATACAAACAAAGACTACAAGAAGAAAAGAAAAAAGAAGAAAAAAGGGGGGAAAGAAACACATAGGTACAAGAGTGACCATTTCAAAGACCTTATCAGCACCAGGTACGACTGGTTCATATATCACCAGTTGGGCTCCAAGTTAGCGCATCCTGCTACCTGGCACGGAAACTCAATGCAAGATAAATGTACTGAAATAGGCCTCATACTAAGAGATCAGCGTGAATTTGGATCCTTGAAGCTTTTACATAGAAATACCAAGTTAAAGGTGTGGAACTCCACGGCAGAGCCAATCTATAGAAAAATCCAAGCCGTTCAAAGTAAATGCCTTTCTATTGTATGGGGTATTCTTGAATTTTACTAAAATAGGAGTTGGCCCCACGATAAGATTGAGCTTGTTATAAAAAAAAAGTGATCTAATCTTTTTTTTTTAATATCAAATGCTTAGTTATATATTAGGGACAATCACTTTTTTAGTGAAATGCTTAATCTTATGGTGGGACCAACTCTTATTGGACTAAATTTGAGGATATTTGATACACAAGAAGGACATTTATTTAGGCGTATTTCTCTATACAAGTTGGTGGCCCCTCAAGGAAAAGGGATTGGCCCAACAGTACATGATTAATGGAAGTAGTAAACATATCTATGTAGAATTATAACATATCTGAGGTTCTGGCACAAGAAAAACTTAAATGGAAAAATAAAATTTATGAAGCTTAGTAAAAAATAGTTGGGACCAGGCTTTGATGATAATGGGTGCTAAATTATAGGACAGAGAAATTTTTAATTTGTCTAGCCCATAAATTTTTTTGAATATAATATGTGTTATGAATTTAGTTTGATTTGATAAGTTACATAAAGTTTTATGATTCTACAAACACTATTGCAATATTATATTTAATTGAGGGGAGTTTTCAAATAAGGTCTTAAGGTTTTTCCTTATTTCAAAAAAGGACACAAGTTTCAAAACTTTTCAAATTATGGCTTAAGTTTTCAATTAAGGACAACCGACCATTTAAAGTTATTTTCCAATGGGTTTTTCCCTCAAGTTTTTTAAAAAACAAAAATTTCCCTTAATAGAGATAAAAGTCTCATTCATTTATGATATTTTCTCCTCCAGTCATTCACCAGTGTCCTTCAAGTGATCGGCGATAACCAACGTCCCCACAACAATTGGCGGCATGTAGTGGTTGTTGGAAGCATGACATTGCTTTAAATGACAGGTAGTTTGGATATTTTAAAAAATTGAGAGAAAAAGTCATCAAAAAATACCTTTAAATGGTCATATGTCCTTAATTGAAAACTTCCTGGAAAACTTAGGCCCTAATATGAGAAGTTTTAAGACTTGTTTTCTTTTTTGAATAAGGCAAAAACTTAAGACCTTATTTAAAAATCTTCCTTTGATTAATTATAGAAAGCACATAAATGATCATTTAATGACTATTTATATTACATGGGAAGTGCATAAATATGTCCCGTTGGACAAAATCACACTTACCAATGATTTATGAATGATGGCTCAATATTATATAGAAGAGATTTTTCGTTCTCTCTTACATATATTAATACATATTCAAAGATTTTCCAAGTGGTGAAATAATAAAATAAACACAAAAAGTCTTTATAGAATTATTAGATTATTAGAAGTGAAATGAAAAATAAGGTGATATTTTTGGAAATATGCTGAATTTATATTTTCTAATTCATATATTTGTTGTATACTTTTTTGAATGATCATATTTGTTTGATTTATTCTTGTGACGTTCCGAAATTTGTAATGTCTTAATTTTCTTCTATGAATAGATACAATGATTTTTTTTTCTTTTTGTGTGATATAACTTTTTCGTATTATTAGTTTTGATCCGGCTTGGTGATTTATCTGATAATTAAGATATTATAAATTTTTACTCTTTTTTTTTTTGTAGAAACGGAGTAAGAAGAATCAATTGGTAATGCTACTTCTATGGTTTTAGTTACGGGTTGTCCACACTATGTTAAAATAGTTTTCCTTATTTCTTTTGTTTATAAATACATATTCAAAGATTTTTTTAGGTAGTGAAATAACAAATCAATCTAGAAAATCATTTGAGAATTATTGGGATAATGGAAGAAAAAGAAAAGATAATTGTAATATTTGAGCCATTGTTGAAGAGTACTCAAATTAGCTAGATAGGAATTGGTGAAAGTTGACTCTTGACATAGATAAAAATAATTGGTGTCTACATGCACACGTACATAGATAACTAATAAAAATAATCAAAATTGATTAGTTGGGAATATAAGATCACAGTTTTTGTGTATCTATATATGCAGGATATGAATTCATTAAGGACATGAAGATTTATGAAAAGGAGACATGGTAGTCACAGCATGTAATACAATTCTTGTCATTACATTCTAATTACCTTTTATAATCAGCAACTCCAAGTAAAACATTTATTCCCATCACATATGCTCGATCTTAATTTATCTTTTTTAATTAATTAAAGATAAACAGTTAAGATTATTCGTAAGGAAAGGCCAAATAATAGTACGTTTAAGAATAGTATTTTAAAATATTAGAAAAATTATATAGTGATTTCATCCTTAAAATATTAAGAAATTTAATTTAACAGATTAAGAACAGGTGATTAGATCTTGATCTTAAAAAAAAAAATCTTAGTTTCAAAAAATATTGAATGGTCAAAAAGGTGGTGATTTAAACCCCTAATTCAAAGCATGATTTGTGCTCCACTAAAAGTTAAAATTTATAAGAAGTGGTCAAAATTGAATTGAGACTTTCTGCTTGATAAATTAATGGGTCAAGTTTAACAGTGATAGCAAATATGAACAAGATGGAGATGTGGACCTCGCATGCCTATGACTGGAATGAGATGAAAGGTAGGGCCTTAGCAGGAAGATGATGATGAAAATGAGAAGAGACAAAAATTAGCAAGTGAAAGTATTAAGTTCATTCTTTTAATCAGGATGTTAATTAACATCTTTATTACCTTTTTTATTTGATAAGATATAAGAGAAAATAGAATTCAAATAAATCTTAATTGCCTTTTCTAATAAATCTTCATATAGTTTAACTCTTAACAAGAAGTTGTTGAATTTCTTTTGAACATTTTAAATTGGTTAAATAGGAACTACATTGTTACGCCCCGTCCCAAGTTAATCAAGATTAACTGTAATTGATTGGAATTAATACAAATTAGCTTTGATTAATTAAGCTAATGATGGATAATGACTAAGTTGACTTGAATTAGCCTCAAATGATTGATTTGGACTTAATGGAGTGATTATGAATTAATTTAATAACCTTAAATTGATTTTAGACTCAAACAAGGAAAACAAGGATTTTTCCGTAAATATGAATTTTTGCGTATTTTGTCGAATACGGTCACTCTCGATACCAACACGTGTATCTCAAAGAGTAAGTCGACTTTCATAAAAGATTTGAACTCATTCGACGAAAATTGGATCAAATGACCCTTCATTGGACTTAAATTGAAAATGAGAGATGAGGTGGAGGGCTTAATTGCAAAAGATCCACCGTAAGGGATAAGATGAAGTCAACTTAAGTTCATTCCATCCTTTTACAGCCCAAGTGAAGTAGAGAGCAATCCTAGACTCCTTTTCCCCTTTCTTCTTTCATTTTCTTCCTCTAGTGGCAAGGTTTGAATTGATTCAAGGATTTTTGAAGAGGCTTCATCTTCTTCATCTTCTCCTTCAATTGCTTTAGAGTGAAAGTTAGAGAGAAAGTTCAAATTTCTCTTCACAAGAGCCACAAGTAAGTGTCTTTGATGTGTTTACAGAACCTTCAAGTTCTCTTGAGTGTTTCGAATGGGTTTCTAGCACAAATAGCTCATAGAAGTTCTACTTGTGAATTTGTTTTTATTTTAGGTTTAAAGAGGGTTTCAATTAGGAGATTTGACCTCAAAATCAAGCTAAGCAAAGTGGTTTTTGTCAAATTAATCTTCAAACAAGGCACGCATATGCATTTCTATTGATTTAAGATGTTATAGAGATTGTTAGAACTCATGGAGTTCAAATTCCAGATTTCACTTCAGAAATTCTGAAGTTCTAGAATGAAGTTCTGGGAGAAGTTCGGTCAGCCGAATTGCTGACCGACAGCCAACCGAACTCATCTGGATTGAATTCTCAGTGAAAATCAGCTTCTGAAAAGTTGATCGTGAGCTGATCGACAAAGTTCGGCTCACCGAATTCATGAATTCGGCTAGCCAAATGGTGACCGAAAGGTGACCGAGAGTTCTTATCAGAAATTTTCATCAGGAGTTAAGTTTCTGGAAATTTGGCCGAAATATGCTTGGCTAGCCGAATTTAAGAATTCGACCAGCCGAGTAAGTGACCAACAAGGTGACCGAATTGAGAAAGGTGTCAAAAATTTTAGGGTTCTGGAAAGCTAACCTAATTGTGATTCGGTTAGTCGTATTCCATAATTCGGTTAACCGACAGGTGACTGACAAGGTGACCGAACTTGAGAAAAATTACAGATTGATGTCTAATTTTTCCAAATGAAAGTCTATCGATACCAGCTAGTGTTTGTAGTATCTAAACCTTCATAGGTGTTAGCTAGCTAAGGATATCATAACGTACAAATTACAATTAAAGTGATGTTCATCAAGAATAACACGTACATTAGATAACGAACGTTTCACTCAATTGTTTGGTTTAGAATTTTGAAATGGAATTGATTTGATTTTTGAGTCTAGCATTACATAGTAGTTTCTTAAGCTCTTTATAGAGATAAAATGAATTAATGAATGAATCAATGAACAATTACTAAATATTACAATGTAATGAACAATCCTACTGCAGTAGATGGACTGAGGGGTGCTCCGAAGCTCCGTGGTGATTCCAGTGATATCTAATCCAGACACTGGTAAATCCCACCAATCGACAAGTCACTTAATAAAGAGTATTCACTGAAATGAATGAATATAAAAAGAATGAATATGAATAGTATATGTGTTTACCAATACAATGACTGCTTCCGTTGGAAAAACCGAAATGAAACGAATAATATGGTAGTTGTCAATTTAGTACTTGTTATTATTTAAATCTGAATGCACAGGTTATTGAATTTTCTAGAACTGTTAATGGATAAATTGAGCAGGTTTATTATGAATGATAGTATGTACTATTATAGAATTGTATATACATTGTGGAACCGTCGTGTTCATAGCATTATTGATGACATTACAGGCCTAGTTGCCCGTGCCGGCTATGCAGAGGCCGCACCGCTTGCGGAGGAGGCCAATCCGATACCTCCAGGAGGATTAATCGAATGGACGTGAGTCCAAGTGCGAATGAACAGTGAATAGGATAGGAACATTTTTGGAAATACATATGAGAGAACTTTATATATTCATTTTGAGTTGTAAATAATCGTCACCTGCATTGTATTTGAATATGCAGTGTTTGACGAATCAGTGCAATGTGTATATTGAACTTTACTGATATGTAAAGGCCTTGTATAATTGGTTTCGTCAATGTATATATTTCCGCAAAAATGTACATTTGACAGGTGTGAATGTATGTTTATCCCCTGTGGATTTCATTTTAACTTCGGTTAATTCGGAGTTTACGGGAGTAAGTATGGATTGCGACTCGAGGTTGATCTGGAGTAATCAGATCTCGGGCCTAGGTCGTGACATACAAATAAAATGAGATAAATCTTAATTACCTATCCTAATAAATATCCATAACCTTTTCAGCTTCTTATGCAACTTTAGAAATTATGATAGAAACAATCTAAGGAAAAGAAACCGTATGGAGAAAAGAAATGCATGTGGACCTCAGAGAAGGAAACATATTGAAATAAGGATAAGAAGAGGGCTCCATTTGAAAGTCAATGGGTTAAAATTATAAAAACATAAAAACTATCCATTATAATGTATAAAGTGATTTAAATTAAAATGACCCAAGACTTCTTTTTTTTTTTTTTTTCATGAGTTATGTTCTTCCAAGAGTTTCCTCTAATGGTTTGTGAGTTAAAACTTTGAGTCCCTATAGGACCCACTTGGATAGCATACTAATCATGGGAGAGTAGCGTGTTGAAAAGTTCTCATTATAGAAATGATTGCGGGAAAGATCATCACAACCATTGATTTAAGGTCCTTAAATTTAAATGATTTTCTAACTTCTATTTATTATGAGTATAATACATATTAGTTTTCAATTAGGGTGAGCGCTAGTTCATAGGGGTTTGTGAGTATATGAGGTTTGATTTGTTATGGGATTCTATAGAATTATCTGGAACACAATCCCTGAGAGTTACTTCCTAAAAAACATGACCCTACTACTCTTCACAAGCTATCTCTCACACACACATACAGCAAGTGTATTTGGTCCTCTCTCTCACACATACTGCTGCACTCTTTGGTCCCCATTCTGCGTATGACACACTTTCTGTCATGGGGACCATTCCTATCGCTGTTGGGAAGAGAAGCAGCAACAACACAACAAACGTTTGTTGAGCTGAATTTCTTGCAAACGGTCACTACCTCAAGACATTCCCATTCATTTACTTGGGACATTGCTTCCTCTCTATTTCTGTCCTTTTCAAGTCCCATTCAATCCTAAAATCACTTGTCCCACCTTTATTCTATCTGGTAGGAATGATGGTATTTACCTTGGAATCCTTCTGTCCAAGAGTAGTATTATCCACCATGCATATAAATTCCACTTTGCCATTCTCCAACCCTAGTGGCATCCAATCACAGCCAGATAAATTACAAGAACTGGCTAACTGGTTGGTTGATGTTGCACTAATGGGTTGCTATGGATGATTAAGGCTATGAAGCCCCACCCAGCACTTCATAATCAGATGAGCAAAGCCCATCGTATGGGCTGATGTAGTAAATGGACAGCCACTGAAGAACCAACATGTAAGATACTCCGTATTGGCTTGCTTTTCAGCTCAATCTCTTTTTGGCTCGAAAAAGCAGCATGGCCCACCATATTAGCTTAATTAGCCCTTAATTTAATAATTTTAAAAGTTTAATGATACTTTAATCATAAATTTTCTTAAGATTTAATCCAATACATTGAGCAAATTGAGCAAAGGATCGGTGAGTGTAAAATTACACTTGTTGTCAAATCATAGGATGAGAAGAGTATTATAGGGGTTGTATTGATGAAAAGTGGGGGCAAATAGGCCAGAGTGTACTTGCAAGTGCTTGTATGAAAATATTTCCCTAGTAGGATATCATTATTATCATCATATAACCTTATCGCATCCATATATGGCTATTTTTGTGAGTTCTATTTTATTACACAATTCTAAATTATCCGAAGCTTCAAAGCATGTCTATTCTTGTTGGATCGTTTCAGGTATTCATTAGCTTCCCTTTCTTTTCTTTCATCAGGACTTTGAGGGCTACAAACCATGTATTTGGCAAATTTTCCATGGCAGGGTTTTTTTTCTTGTTTTTTTTTTTTTTTATACAAGAGGCCCACATTATAACCATTCCAACCCCTTCACACGCACAAGCAAATGCAACATCTTTGAAACGGCAAATAGTCATGATTTTTTTCCTGTTTTGATAAATGCCAAATAGTCATGAAGTGAAAATGACCTACAGATTATTCACTGTTTGATTTTACCAGATAAAAAGTTAATTTGTACAATATACATTCTTTGATGTCTCAAGCGCCTTCAAGGTTAGGTTCATTTAATCAACCTGATTTCTTACAGACCCTTGTTAAGGGTCCAAACCTATTGATCTCCTGGCTTCCTACTGCCATGTATTAAGGTGGAGCCCATATTTATCCTTGTTGCAAACCTAGTTATCCAGATATCAGCAACAGATAATATTAGAATGATTTCAATTTTTTTTTAAGAAAAAACGTATGTTCTAAATTTAGAACATGAAAATAGTAAAACATTGTATAATAATATGACCGCTAAAGGAAAAAATAAATAAAGGGTGTGAGGGTGAAGGATAAAAGCCGGGGCGACACAAGTATTAGCATGCGGGTGCAGTCGTACCTGTGAGATTCGAGAAACCCTTTATATAAGACATTTAAATATTCGATTTTATTATTTAACTTCTTCACTTGATCATTGCCCGCACCGCCCCAAATGAGAATCTTGGGTCGACCATTGGATATGATAAGGTGGAGAGTTAATTGGATCCCAAACTTTCCTAAGAATGTTTTACTAGGGTGATGAATCGGGATTCTTTTTTCATCTTCCCTTACTCATTTGCTGCTAAAGGAGAAATTATTTGATATCCACCCATTGATCTTCACCTTTGTTTCTTTAATTTTAGCCACTTTAAGAAACACATTTTGTAGAATTATGGAATTTACTCCTCCTTGAAAACAACATGCCCTTCAAGAATAAAGGTATATATGTGTGATGTATCTACTTATTCTATTTAAGTGATAAGGCTTTTCAAGTCCTAAACTTATGTCATGGGTTTAAAATCCATTCCCACCAATAGTATCATAGTATAAACATAAATTGAGCAAATCACAATAACAACATTAAAACAGATTTTTCAGAATATCATGGCAAATCCAAATCATTGGTAAGTTTGCAACACTGGTTTCTACCACATAGGCATCAACAATGTCCTAGAGAATTCCATAATCAAACTAGTCACTAATAAAATAAGACTAGCCTAATGACCCGTGCTCAGCACAATATCTCCGTGCATTGAAAAATAAATAATCACATATTAAAAAAATTTACCAATTTCCATAGGGCAAATTGGATAAATTAGAAATAGAGAAATTGGAGTAAAAAGCGTATAGTCATATAGGAACAACTGAAACACGAGTGGTTTGATAAAAAAAAAATGAGTGGGTAGTTGCATGAGTAGTTACAGGAACCGTCGGTCAAAATTAGATCCAAAATCTTCCAGCCTAATATATTATAATGGGGCCATCAATCAGATGCGGACCGAGGTTATAGTGATCGGTCGCCCCAGGTAGGAATTGGAATTGGTATAAAGTTTAATGGCGTCTTGGTGCAGGGGCAGACTTATGTTGGCGTAATCTGGGTCAGTCGCCCCACGTTAAAATTAAAATCCTCATAGAGTTGAATGGGGCCTTGAAATATGCCCCTCATGTCTAAACTTGTTGCTTCACATATGTCTAAAGATAGTCCCACATATGTAAAGTGTCGTTGGTAAAAAAACACAAACGTTGCAGTAACATAACTCTCTCCCTTTTCTTAATTTGACCTCTTCGCGCCAATTGTTGATCAAGCTCCTCGTCCCTGGTCCCTATGTACTGTGTAGCCTACTGCATCTCTATATGCCAAACATATCTAGTATAATCCTTCATAATCACTCTATACCTATATCTAAATGCTTAATTTCAAAATCCTAATTTCAAAAATTGAATCCCCAAGTCCTAATCCATACCCTAAGCCCTAAATCACCAAATATGAGCGTAACTATAAAAATCCCAAGATAACCAAATCTATTCCTTTTATCATATCTTTTTAGCCCCACTATGATTCAAAGATGGAATTCCATTCCCATTATCTAAAGGTTGGAAGCTTTGCGAAAGAGAAAACTAAAAGGATGTGTGTCCTTAAAATGTTCTTATATTCAGTTTTTCTCACACACCCACTCACCTTGAGTTTGTAGTTGGGCATTGATTTTAACATATAAATTTAGTGAAACATGTAAATGTGAGTTTGAGTATCTAAAATCAAGGTAAGAATAATTTTTTATCAATCAAATGATTTTTGGTACTTCTGATTAACATCCTAACTTCTTCATTGCCCAATTTTCAATAACTTCATGCATCTATTTCAGTTGCTCGAGTTGGACATTTTCTAAAGAAAAATGTATAGGTGTTATTTGGTAATATAAAAAAGTCTAGCAAAGTCAAGAAAAAAAATATATTTTTTTTCTCAAATGTCAAGTCTAGCAAAATTTTAGCCCCACCCATACGAAAATCTTGGGTCCACCACTGCCATCAACAAACTAATCAACTCCACTTTCACAGCGGCTCCTTACCCAAGGGGGGTAAGTAGTGGCAGCTCTCACCTAGATATCCAGGGTTCGATCCCTCGACATGCCACATTTCCTGTTTCTACGGGATTTCTTTCCTGCATGTGCGGCCCCCTTGGCTGCAATTTCCAAATAACAAAATAATAATAATAATAAAAAAATTTAAAAAAAAAATCACTTCTTTGTTAGGCTTCTCTTTTGTAAAAGCTTAGTGAATTAAAGTATGAAAACATCCAAGACACTAGAGGTTACAACACCTGCAGAAAAGCATGCCTAGAAAAAAGGTGGAATATGTGGTGGCTTTAGAGGAATTATGGTAAAGGAGAACGTTTCCTTTCCATGGTAAAAAATTCATCGCAATCCAAATGGAAGATCAGATCAGAAGGAAAGGTGTGAAATCACCAGGGTGGAAATAAAGTGCTACAGAACCATACCACAGCCACATAGCAATTCCTAAAGAAGGAATCTCAACCACAAACTCTTTCAATTTTTGGGAATTTGTCCAGGGGAAAAGAAGCTGTGAACAGATTATATACAACTTGATAGTTGATACCATCCAGCAACCATAGGCAACTTATGCATATAGAGAATTGATCAAGTGGACAACAATAAAACTGAGTCAATTAATTCCTTGCCGACAAAGAATGTCCACAAGATTTCGTAAATGGAATCATCCCTGCAAAAATGGAACACGAGACATGGATGTTGGCCACAGAATTGATTGAGCTGCCTTTATTGGTGAGCCATCATAACCTGTCCAATGGCTATATTGGAATGATCTAGGCGTGCCTAATGCATTCTACTAAGAAAGTGACCCCACCATCTTATTCTTATCCATCTATATATATATGGGGAATCCTCCCCTCAGCTCATGCACATGGGAGGATTCCCGTCCGCCCCCTAGGTGGGGCCCACTGTTTGGCCCATCCAAATGGACCAAACAGTGGGGCCCCTTGAATAGCACATGTCCACCAAAACTTGGCCCCATTCGATTAAATTGGACCGTTGGATCGTATGACACACATATAAATATATATATACACCATTAAAATCTTGTGGCCCAGATGGAGATGATAGAAATTAAGGATTGGGCTGATTTTTTGTAGAGAGGAGGGCCCCTGTGTGTGCTTCAAATCCCCCCATCCCCATGCCTAGGTGGGTCCCTATGTGGGCCCCACGCCCTTGAGTGCAGGCAAGGCTCTCCTAAGCTTAAGCTTAGAATAAAATTCCGTAAGCTAATGCTTTTGGGGCCCATCCTGGGTCCATCCAAATGGACTAAACACACGACTCCCCTAAATTGCACATGTCCACCAACTTTTGGTCAGATTCAAATTTACTAGACCGTTGGATCGACTGTGTACCAATCCGAATGGACCATTGACTATTAAACTTTTTGTGCCCAGATGAAGATGATAGAAACCACGGTTGGGGCTGACTTTTTGCAGGAAGTAGGGTCTTAGAGAGTCCTTGAAATCCCCCCCACCCCCATCCCCATGTGGGTCTCCAAGTGGGCCCCACCACACAATTGAACTTACTTCAGCTTACCTTATCTTAAGCTTCAGCTTAGGAGAGCTTCCTAAGCTGGCCCCTATATATATATATATATATATATATAAAAGCAAGGCTCTCCTAAGCTAAAGCTTATGATATGATTCCGTAAGCTAACGCTTTTGGGGCCCATTCTTGATCCATCCAAATGGACCAAACACACGACCCCCTTAAATTGCACAAGCCCACCAACTTTTGGTCAAATCCGAATTTACTAGACTGTTGGATCGACTATGTACCAATCCGAATAGACTGTTGACCATTAAACTTTTGGTGCCCAAATGGAGATGATAGAAACCACGATTGGGGCTGATTTTTTATAGGAAGGATGATCCCAGGGAGTCCTTGAAATTCCCCCCACCCTCACCCCCATGTGGGTATATATATATATAACTATAAAAAATGGTGAGGGATGGAAGCACTTGAATATTTTCCCTCTATATATATATATATATATTTTTAAAAATGCCCATTTCCTGTCCTCTTTTTTTTCTTTTCTTTATTTGTCATGTGATCCATATTGAGTAAATCTATTCTTTTCACCTCATTAGGGATGCTCGTGAGACGGGACAGCCTAGCCAGCTTTGGACCAGGCTTGGATATGTAATTAGGACTCATATAATAATTGGGCTAGGGTTGGATAAGTGATAGAAAGCCCAAAGCCTTACCCAGCTAGTGTAAGGAATGCATATAATTTAATTTAATTAGTCCAAACAATTGATCAAATGCCCATAATAATGATAAAAAGCCCGGTTCAGCCCAGTCCGATTGATTAAACGGGCGAGCTTAGGCCTAACTTCTATTGCCCGTGTCAGGCTTGGCTGGGCCTGGGCCAATATTTCTAAAGTCGGGTCAGGCCCAGTTATGTCTTAGCCTGGCCCATGAACACCCCTACCCCCACGAATAGTCACAAGTTTAACACTCCTCCAAGTTTTACTCACCATTGGATTGAAATCATAATAAAATGAAGTCTCTAAACTATTAATTATTATGACCATGGATTGAAAAGGTTAGAATGATCTTATAGAGACTTAAGATTTTATATATAAGTAGGCCTCATATGGATCTTTCCGTCCAACGGACTTCCATGATCATCATGCATCCCAGTGGGTCAAATTAGAAAGGTGCTATGTAGCTCACACACACACAAATACACGCACAACAATTATTAGGGGCCTTAGCTGATGGTTCATCTGAATGGACCACAAACACATCCCCTAAATGTCACATGGGGCCCACCTTTGCACCCATCTGATGCACTGTGCACCGTTGAATCGACTACACACCCATCCAAATGGACTGTACACCATTAAACTTGTGAGGCCTGAATGGAAGCGATAGGGGTGAGGGATGGGGCTAGTTTTTGCGGAGATGAAGGGCCAGGGGAGATCTTCCAATCCACCTGGTCCCAATCCTATCCCCCTGGTCCCAATCCTATGTGGGAGCCATGTTGAGGTGCACACAGTCATCCTATGCATGCGTCGCGCAGTGGATGACTACTCATATATCCTAGTCATCTAATGTTTTATATTGACAAAGAGAACTGATGACCACATTCTTCCTGACCGCTTACTTATAATGGCACCAAGGGCACGTTTGTGGAGGTTACATGATAAGGGAAGACTACGGCTTTTCACTTTATACTATTACATCAAAAAGACATTCCTATGGATTTCTAGAAAATTTAATTATTTTTACATCTTTCTTTATTAAAACTTTAACGTTGAAATGAGGACTTTTTTTTGTACCGATTTTGGAGAAAAGTGATTTCCTATGAATGCCGCAAGGGTTTATTTCTTTACTGAAATTCAATAAACTCATGTATGAAGAATTTATGAATTATTTAGTACGGTGAAGTTCCTTATTATTGTCTTTTACTTAAATATCCAGAAATTCCACAAAAACACAAAGGGATTGTAATTCCATGAGTTCCAATAGGCTGCGATTTAGGATTCTTATGAAGAAATATTGCATCTACAACTGTCAATGGACGAGTCATGACATCATGTCCAAAAGACTTCAACACATCAAATTTTTGTTTGAAATCCTAGAAAAGAAATAGGCAGCCCGAGTTTATTTATACAACCAAATGATACTATCAACTACGAAAAGAAGAAATTATTTTGATTTTCCATACAACCCATTGATCCATTGTTTGATGCAGCACATTTTTTTCTTAGGAAAAGAAAACAAATGAACTGAATTTCCCCGAATTGAGTGATTAAATTTCCTACGAATCAGGTAGGAACCAGGAAACCTCTTCTCACCTTGGAAAAAAAAAGTCCTAAACAGTAGAGAAAAGGAAAGGACCGACAATGGACCGATGACATCAATGTCATTTGCAGCCAGGAATGAATCTTGTATTCCCACTCAAGTCCCAAACCTACTGGAACTCACATTGCAATCCCAAACGTCCCTGTCTGACATGTCTAATTATTTCACTACTTCAAGCCTTTAATCTTACAATCGATTGGTGAACAAGAACAATACCCACTTGACAGTAAACAAAAATAAATAAGCACCTGCAGCTGCTGGCATGGTTTTCAATGGACAGCCAAGAGAGTGATTGATTAACCATCCAATTTTGTGGTCCAGAGGGATGAGTTGGATCACAAAGTAGAACACAATGGCTCATCTATAATGAATGCAGATCAATTTGTTGGTTCAGATTGTTTTAACCTAAAGTTGTTTTCTCATGGTTGCAGAGTGGGGTGCATAAGATCCTTCCATTCTAAGCCTCTCATTTTCACAATATAATAGTCCAAAATTGTTTGAATGGTTGGAGGACTCCCCAAATTGGTCAATCCAAAAGGAAGGAGTTGTTTAAACGCAACTTCACTATATGCTTTATACAAAAAAAACATCTTCTGGTCACAACACACAAATCTTAGGCCCACATTGTTTGATCCCTCACAATAAGGCAATAATTAAATTATTCAAATTAAAAGAAAAGACTCTAAGTAACTATTATTTAACATATCTAACAAGATTTTCAAGCTTTCTAAGAAAGAAGGATAATGATAAAAACTGTGTTCAAAATGCACAAGGGGGCTAATCAACTGAACAGATAAAGCTATATATAAATGATCCACACCAACCATGTGGGCCCCACACTGGTCGGTAAAATTGGACAGTGTAGGTACTAGGTACCAAGAATTAGGTAAGTGGGTTAATTGCATCATATGCATTTGTTATAATCCAAAGGTGTAAACATCACTCTCATTATTAGTCTGGTCTGATACTTGACCCATTGTTTAGGGTGATTTGTCTGATCAAACGGTTTAAATTAAATGAAGTGGGCCCCAGTAAAGGGTATCACAACCATACACCATAAATACCACAAACCACTTCTTCCTGGGAGGGAAGAGTCAAATCCAAGTACCCTACCCTACCCTACTACAAACAACCTAGTCATATCAACAAGCCCACTTTCATTAATTCCTTCTACAGAGAACTCTAAGCACGTGTCCTTAAAACAAACCCGTGTGAAAACTGCTTGTAATTCAATTACCATCACCCACCGGCGCACGTTAGCAAAATGAAAAAAACCACTCAATCGATTTGGTTTCTGTTTTTTTTTTATTGTGTGTGCATCCAATGCATGTAGAGACCAGCAAATGTCAGCCATACACGTGGCAGATCATCGACCTTAAAAATCAGTGGGCCCACCATGATGGAGCATGGGCTAACGAAAAAAAAAAAAAAACAGAACCAGAAATGGCAGACCCACTCATCACATCTTTTCAGTACCAGATATTGGTTCTCTCTGAATCCAATTCCCACCACAAACAAAGACTTGTAAAATTTGAATAGAAGAAATCTCCTGAGGATAAAATATAATTACACTACTAATTACGTGCTGTTGTTAGAAGATCTGATTAATTAAAAGAAAGGGGATTAATGTCAAACAAACATTGGGGTTAGGGACTGATGAAACTACCTTTCTCAGATCTAACGGCTACGATAAGCCGTGGACACCAGATCAACGGCTGGCTGATCTTTACAAACCTTCTCTTCCTCCTCCTCCTCACGCCCGAATCTCCACTCGGATCGGACCGATACCGTTACCTTCTTCTTCCTGTCATTTAACGGAGAGAAAGAGCCGAAAAACATCGATTCCTCCTCGATCGAGGACGACGCTGCTCTCTGATTCGATGACGAACAGCCCAGATCATCCTGCGAGAACATCAAATCGATAATCACCGTCAGATCTCTCCATCGCAGAAGGAGAGGAGAAATTATCAGAAAAGAGGAGCAAAGTACCTGAGAGCTGCAGAAATCTGCATTTTCTCGTGTCCGTTTCAGCGGAGAAGAAGCTGATCCGAATCGGATCGATGACTCGTCGCTGCTGGAGGAGCTCGGGATCGGCGGTGGCGCCGATGACCACGGCACCACCTGATTCTCTCCATCTTCATCTTCTTCTTCCTCCTCGTCTTCTTCTTCTTCTTCTTCATCATCATCATCATCATCAAAGTCATCATCTTGTGTATCAAAGTCATCAACTTGTGCATCATCATCATCGATTTCATCATCGTCTTCTTCTGGGTGTTGGTGTTGGTGTTGGTGTTGCTGGTGGGATGTGATTTTTGGTGGTGGTGGGGGGTGGTTGAATGGGGTGGTGGGGTTGGTGGTGGTGGTGCATCGATCGCAGACGGAGATGGTGGGGCCGAGCTTGGAACCGGAGGCTTTCCAAGGTGTGGGAGATTGGCAGATGTGGCAGAGGAGATTTCTGGAATGTCTGGCGACTAAGAAATTGGCGGAATGGACCTTGGCGTCGCAGCCCCAGCACAAGATGGCCTGGTCTGATTCGCAGTACATCCTTGCCGGACTCTCGCAAAGCTCGCAATCTCTCATGTCTTCTTCTTCTTCTTCTTCTGGTACTTTTTTTCTTTCTTTCTTTCTTCTTCTTCTTGTTCTTGTACGATTTCTTTCTTCGTCTTCTTCTTCGGATCTCTCCTTGTTCTTCTGCTTTGAACGAGAATTTCTAGTTTTGAAGAATATCTTTCTTTCTTCTTTGTTTCTCGTTCCGTGGGTACGAAATTGCGGAAATGAGGAGAGGAGGAAAGGGAGGACAAGTTGTGGTGAAGATATGAAAATGCCTTTGTTGTTCTTATTATTTACGGGGGTTGCCAGTGACTGGTACTTTATACTTTAAAAAGATCAGGAATCCTGATTATCTGGGCTTCCACTTATATTATAATTTATAGCTAATTTACATATTGGAGCATTTGAGATCTTTAGTTTTATTTTATATTTTAAGGGATTATTTATAAATTATAGATTTTTTCTTTAAAAGTTATAAGTTATAAGATGAGGAGGCTAACTGCTTCTAAAATCGTGAAAAACAGCTGCCACTGACCGTGATTTTTTCACAAAAAAACTGATTTATATGGAAAGTCGGGGATTTTAAATTATTTTTTTTTAAATGATGGTACAAAACTATAGGCCAAATCGAGAAAAAAAATGGAATTGATTGTCGGTTATTATTGATGATCTAAGGCAGTCATTTTTAAAATTTTTAAATAGTTTATTTTTAAAATATATTTAAAAAAAAAACGACGACCATTAACGGTTGTAGTTAAAAGTTATGACTACTTAGGACCATTGTTTGTAAAAAGAAAAGAAAAAATAGAAATTTACTTTGAAAATTTCATCTTCCCATATAAGTTGGCATTTAGTGTAAAATGACGGTGATAGACCGTCGTTGTTAGTAAATTTTACACGGTAGTAGTTGCTTATCTTTATATCTAAGTAGAGTGGAGTTAGACAATATAGGGTGGAATTCATGGATGCCCCCTTGTTCTTGATCATCTAGAAATTCCATCAAAAAGCAGATAATTGAAATTCTTAAATTTTGAAAGGTTATTTGAGACTTTTCGGGTGGCTAAAATTTTAGAATGCTTGTAAAGAAGAATGGCATTCGCAAATGCCATGGAAACTCTGTCACATCATATCCGAAAAACACCAACATGGTGTATTCTTGTCAGAAATTCCAAAAAAGAAACAGGCCCTTAAAATTCTCAATTTGACGTAAATAGTTTAGGTTTTTAGGCGTGATTACTATAAATTCTAAAGGCGGGACTCAATTACCTTATGAAATAAGATTTTTCTTATTTTTCCAAATTGATTAATTAGACTTTAAAGAATCAGATCGTTTATTTAGAAATTTAATATAATTAGCTCTTATTAGGGTCTTTTAAGATGAGTCTATAGAGAATCTCGCTGTAATCGAGGATAGAGTCAGTGTTAAATTAATTAGTGAAAGACACTTAAGTTTTAATAATATTTGATTTATGTATATTATAATTGATCAATCTAACATTAGTGCTAGGCCTATCTTATGAGGATGAATTCTAAAAAAAAAAAAAATCACCTGGTAGGAGTCCAATTTATATTTTATTGGTTAGATATCTCATGAAAGGAAAAAAAAAAAAAAAAAGGCCACTCAAGAGCCTCACCAATTTTTCTTGGAGAGAGGATGCAGACTCTTTTGGTAGGGGTAATTTCCTGCTTTGAGGACTCAAAACCTCTCTCTTGAGCACGTCCGTCCACGTGGCATTCTCTCACATCCTCTTGATATTTTTGAGAGCAAGATGGTGACGTGGCGTCGCAGCTGGCCGGCGGAAGAGATGCAGATTCCTTTGGTCTGACGTGGCGCGCTGTAGGCCGCTGCGGATTAAAGGAAGTACGTGAGGCGTGGTTTCCTGACCCGTGGGGCCCGCGTGTCGGCGTTCTGGACCTCGAATTAATCTCTCCTTTTTTTATCTTTCTTACAAATAGCTCCCTGCACTTTCTCATAACTATAAACCTTATCAAAAAAATAAAGCCTTTAGTAATTAAACAAGACTTTTTTTTTTTTTTTTCTATGGGAGGGTTTCCAACTATTTGGGCTGGATTAATCCCTCCGGACCCAAAAGAAAGCCTGACAAACTCCCCTGTAGCCCTACTCTTTGATAATACAGTTTTGAACTTACAGCCTCAGGATGCAAACTATGGTCATAGGCCAACTAAGCTACCTCTTGAGGTTAAACGTACCATTTTCTAAGATGGGGAGAGAAGGAGGGCGGAGGTGTGAGCCGAGCTCGGAGAAAGGGAAAAAAAGGATGGATAGTTTTGAGATTTTTTAGAAAAATTCTATGGATGGATGTGCACAAAGCAATAAATTATACCTGAATAGCCGCTCCATTTTCCTACGTTGAATTTGAATGTTCAGTCCCAAAGAGCATTTAGTAATTAAATTAAGAATGCTGGGTGTTCTTGAAAAAAAAATAGTTTTTTTTAATTTCCACCGCTCGAAAAAAATAATAAAATATTCAGAATATTATACTGTGTGGGGAGGAGGAGCCCTTGAGGCATGGTGGTGTTCCGCTCGCTTACGTGGCCTGGGCCACGTGAATAATGGCACGTGGCTCAAACCCACCCACTAATTCGTTCCATGGAATATCTATTTATTGATATCGAGGAAAATAATATAAACTTAGGTTTGTATACACATACTTTTCGCATAAAGTAAAAAATATATTTCAGATAATTATATAGAAATGAAAATCTCCAAAAATGATTTTAGTGAAATTTATAAATTGATAAATGGTGGGAATTTTTTTCCTTTGTTGAATTGATAATAATGTTGTTGGCTGTGGTTTTTGGTTTTCAACTATTGAACTCGAATTTCCTAGGAACACATGCGGCGGATTTATGGGACGATGCTAACCATTAAAGTTGGATGTTGCTTTTGACGTTTGACGCATGAATTTGAACATCTGACCACTGAATTGTCTTATTATCCAAACTTATGTATATCATGGATGATGATGGTGACCAATTTGGCCCACTATATCTGTCCCACATAGCTGATCAACGGCTGTCATAAATCTAGGATGAGGGAAGGTGGATATGGTGTTGGACCTACGAATGTGTTTTTGAGAGAGCGAATCCAAATAGGTAGTTTGATTTTATGGGCAAACTCAAAAATTCTCATCTGAATTTTTGGTGTGATTTTAAGATTTTTCATGTGGTTTTGTATAGGACCAAAAATTACCAAGTGAGTTTTTGAAAGCGGACTTTGGTGAGACGGGCACCCAAGACCATGTACATGTTAGGTGATTTGAATAGATGAGAACTCAAAATTAACTTAAGTGGGAGAATGTACCCTACAATGTTGCTGTTATTACTTATAAGAAGGGTATTTTTTTGTAGGGGAATGTTCATATGCATCATTCCATCACCATAGAGTGAGGGACACTCCCATTTTTATATATGAAAAGTGCATTTTGTACCTCACCTTATGTGCTTTAAAAGTACATTTTGTACTTGAAAACTTTCAAAAAGGAAAGTGTCCCTCACCCTATCTTGAGGGAAAGATGTATATGAATGTTTTCCCCTTTTTGTATAACACGGTTTCTGTGCCAATGCTGACAAAAACCTGTTTGTCAATTTTTTTAGAAAATGAAATTAATTTTTTCGAGTTTAGAAAAACAAATTTCTTTCAAGGTTGGAATGGCTTTTTTGCGGACTCACTTTCATACATCACTTACCCAAAGATGCCCTAATTGTATTATTTCACTTCACTCTATTCATAGAGTTGCCAAACAAGCCCTAATTGTCTAACATTTGTGTTCAATACTTATATCTATCATATAATGTTAAATATAATATTAGCATAAGATTGAATATTATTTTTTTTATATTTCACTTGAATAATCAAATATTAAAAAATGAAATCAATTGCACTCAAAGTTGATAAGTCCAAATGAGAGTCCATTTTCAAGAACTACTTTTACATTTAAACATTAAGGTGACTACTTAATTTGAGTTCCGTTGACATCCCTACATCAAATAGGTGCCATTGAAGAGTTTTATCAACTTAAGAGCTAATTAAATTATGTTTTAAAATAAAAAAAATCTAATTCTTAATTTCTTATTTATGATAATTAGTCCGTCTAGTAAAATTAGAAAAAAAAAAAAACTCTTATGTCATGACTTTTGAAAACTAAAAATCAGATGAGAACATTAGACAAATGGAAGGTGTGTCCATTTATGAACATCAGATTCAACACATTTCTTTGCCTTGTTTCATCTGAAAATCTTGATCAGCCACTTGACTTGTAATGGAAGGCCAGTTTTTACCATTATAATGATGTTCTAGTGCACAACTATAATTACTTCTTTTTTTATCTCAGCTGATTGTATCAGGGTCTAGGTCAGGTCCATTTGTTATAATTTCAATAACACATAGATACCATAGATCTGTTGTTACTAATATAATCTTGGGGAATGAATCAAATCCATCAGTGTAGTATTTTGGACGGTCGGACCTTGGGCATTGACTTGGATCTGACCTGATGAATCTACACTTAAAAGTCTGAGCTGATGAATAATTGTGACCTGATGATCACATATTTCTCCCCCTCATAAAGCCTCACCAATTCAAAAATTTTTGAAGCTTAATGAGGAATGAACAGTAAGTTAGGTCTATCCTAATGACCATAGAATGTGGATCAGAGTGAAGTGAATGCCAGATCCTGTTCCAGTGGCTGATGAAACATACAAGGAAAGAGAAATTAGGAGACATTGCAGATAAAAAGATAAGGATATCTTATATTTTAGCTTTTTGGTAGATAAGGTTGGATGGATATCCTTTTATATCTTCTTTCTTTGTTGGTTGGATAAAATGGGAGTTTGGTATTGTAAGTGCAGAAAAAACGATGACTCACAAGATTAGGGGTGCCTGATAGGACTTATCCGAGTAAAGGAAGATGATCTGCTGCCTCAAAGCCTGAAAGGGAAGAAGAAACAGTCAGAGGACCCTGGCCTGGGCGGCGCAAGGCTCTCCGATGCCTAAGTCAGTATGTGAACTTAACAAAGGAAGGAGAGGAAGAAGAGAGGCAGAGTAACGACTCTCAAGTGTGTAGGTTGCATACCTTGCATGTGAAATGGGATCCTATTTATAGAGGACCGTGGATGATATTTTGGAGTGGGTCTCATGATTTGATAGGGAAGTCCTTATCAGCCCACAAAGTCATAAATGCAGTCCACTTCAGCCCACAATGCATTTAATGCCAGTCGGATCAGCCCACATTGTATTTAATGCATGTCATGTTGGGCTAGATCATGTTGGACGCCTTTGGCGGTAGAGGTCCCATCGGATCCATCCTCGGGCCTTGCCCAGATTTGGCTACAGTCGTTGGATGCCGCCCTGTCAGTGATCTGGTGAAGATTGTGGACGGCTGGATGTCACACCTGCCCCACTGGCTCGCGCCCCTATTCTGCCACGTGTCTGATGACGTGGCGGGTCGTGGGGCGCTAGTGGGGATCCTTTTTTGCTTCGGCTTCCGTCCCGGCTCCTTTGGCCGAAGTCCCTGGCTCTTTTGGCCCGGGGTCGAGCTCTTTAGCCGAAGTGGGCCCCTGGTAGCCGAGCTCGGCGCTAGCAACCAAAGTCTGTCTGGTTTCGACCGAGGCCTCTGTCCCGGCTGCCGAGGCGAATCTGGGTGCCACGTGGATGGCACGTGAGAGTGCTTAGTCCCATCTTATAGCCGTGATTAGCATAATCCTGGAGCTTTGAAAATCTCCCCCCACAATTGCCCCCTAGCTTGTGACTTCTTAAGTGCCCTAGCTTTTAGGGGTCAGAAGCTAGAGAATCCGTCTGGGGATACCGCGATCATTGCTTGGCGCCGCTTCAACTTCTCCGAGGCAATAAATATTGCGTCCTGTTCGCCCCGGGAAACGAACCGGCGGCTACACGTGTTGCTTCCTCACTGATCGTGCCATCAAATTGATGGGACAGGCGCGGATCGCGAAGCCTGCCTTTTCGAATTTGTAAATGGCACCCAGAGAGGGCTTCCTTCCCCAATAAATAGGGTTGCCTTCCTCCGTTCTAAATTTCTATATCTTCTCTTCTGATTTTCTTTGCCCTTGCCTTCGATTCTTGCTCTGGTTTTCGTCTGTCTTCTCAAGATCTCTCCATATTGCTCTGGCGAGGACGACCGTAAGGCGTGCCCAGATCGGTTCTTGATCCGCGCTTCTGCTTCAGTAAGTGACTTCGTGCCCCTCTCTTTTTTAGGGTTTCTTTCTGCCTTCTTCTTCTTGTAGAGATGGCCACCCCTATGTTTCAGTTAGATACGGATGAGGGCATGGCTAGGTTTAGGGCTACCTTCAATATCCCGGAGGGGGTCCGCCTCAGGCCGGCGACTCCCTCCGACTACGCCCTGCGCTGCTGGTCCTGTGGCTGGATGCCGTTCCCTTTGATCTTTGTGACTGCATCCCCTGCTTAGGGCCTGTTTTGACGCCTGGTCCATTACCCCGTGCCAGCTGATGCCCAATGGCTTCAAGGTCATCATGCGCACAGCGAGATTGAACGAGATCTTGGGGATCAATTTCGTTGTCCATGATGTCGAGGACGTGTACGACATCTGCAAGGCTGGGGGAGACAACTATTATCTTCGGGTGAAGCAGCTCCGAAGGGGCTTCGTCCAGGCCTTGGAGGATTCTAGTAAAAACGCCGAGGAAGATCTCTTCTGTGTTTCGGGGGATTGGGAGTTCGGCGCTGGTGAGGGCAGGACGCTCAGGGTTCCTCGCCACCTCGGGGCCGTCCCAAGTAAATACTGACTCTTCACTCTGCTCCTTTTGCTTAACTTTTATATTGCCGAACTGATACTCTTGTTGTTTGCTGTGCAGAACTGCGAGTGAGGCGGCGCCGGGCTGCGAGTGATGGTTGGACAAAGAACTTTGTTGACCACAGGAAGGTCGAGAGATACACCGAGCACGAGAACAGATCAGCCTGGAAACTGCTAGGGTACACACCGAGGTACCGTGGCCATTACAGGAGGGTTGGAGCAGCGCAGGAGGACGAGCTGCAGGCTGATCTTCCCTCTATCTCTTTGGCCGTGCCTGCGGGCATGCCTTTGATCGATCCCACTGCGAGCCGAGCTGCGTCTGGCGCTGAGGCATCTACTTCTTCTAGTTCGGGATCGCCGAGTTTAAGGGAGGTAGTGGACGCTTACCCATTTGACCCAGAAGAAAGGATGGAGGGTAGCTCTAGAATGCCTGGAACCAAGGACCTGGCGGCAAGTTTAGGCGCGGATCTTCGTCTTCTGCGACGCCTTCTTCTACCAGTGCCCGCATGGCTTCGGGCTCGGGGGGAGCTACTATTTCTTCTGCCCCGGCTACTGCTCCGATCGAAGGAGTGCAGAGGCGCTCACCGGATCGTCCAAGGGACGGGTCTCCGTCGAGGAAGAGGTCCAAGGCGGGAGAGAAAGAGTCGGGGGCCGAGCAGGCTCCTCAAGACAAGGCGCCCGCGCGCACCTCTGGAGGCAAGGCGCCCCCTGGAAAAAGTGCGCAAGTGAGCAGGGTTTCTGCTGAGATGGCCCGCGACCTCAGTGTCATTGTAGGGCAAGGGTCCGGATCGGCCTCCGGACCTCGTACTGCCCCAGCGGCATGGAGGCCTAGATTGGAGACCCAGCCCGGAAGCCTTTGAACGTGGAAGACCGGGTGCATGGGAACTGTCTCGTCATCGAGGCTCTCGCCAAAGCCTGTGCTCTGCCGCGTGACATGGAGGTGCACGCGAAGTATGACAATGAGAGTCTGCTGGGCTCGGCGATCCAGGCTTCTCTCCAGGTAAGTACCCTTGATGTTCATTTGATGTATTTCATTTCGGCTGCTCCCATCTGACTTGTTTTCTTTTGCAGAATGTGCAGAGGCTCTAGTTGGTAATGGAGAGGAGTGACAAGAACGTCTCCAGGGTCACCCATCTGGAGTCCAAGAGGGACAAATTGAAGAAGGAGCTGGGAGAGCTAAAGAGGAGCAGCGCCGGGGCGACTGCGCAGTTGGATGTGGCGCTGGCCAGCATCACTGATCTTACGTCGACAACCCATCAGTTGAAGGGCGAGATCTGGGTGAAGACGAAGAGGACTGCCGAGTTGGAGACGGAGCTGGCCAGAGTGAAGGCTGATTCGGTTGCTGAATCGTCGAGGCAGCGTGGCGAAGTGCTCGCTGGTCGCACCAAAGTGGAGAGGCTGAAAAAGGAAATTGCCGAGCTGAAGGCTAGGCACGCTGAAGTCGAGCGGCTGGAGAAGGAGATCGCTGACCTCAAGTCCTCGCTACAGGCTGAGGCCCAGTCTTCCTTTCAGAAGGGGGTGGACCATGCCACAGAGGAGTATGAGAGGCAGGTGGAAGAGATCACCTCTATCCTTTTCGAGGAGGGATGTCTGGCTGCTCTGAAACGAGCGGGTGTTCCTGAAGACCACCCGGTTTATCAGGATCTGCCAAAGTATTCTGGTCCAGACCCCGAGCCGAGTCCCGCTCCGCTGACTGAGGGTGCCCCAGTGGATGCTCCTGTAGCTGGCCCTGCTCCGGATGGTGCTCCAACTACTCTTCCAGCTGGTGACGCTCCGGCTGCATCTTCTGCGGGCGACGCTTCTTCTGCCCCTCCTGCGGGTGAGGCACGTGAGAAGGCTGCTATCGTCGCCGAGACCACCGGTACAGAGGAGACAGTAATAGTGCCGGTGGAGTCGCCGAAGCCCCTGTAGCTTATCGATCTTTGTATTTTCGCTGCTTTCTTATTTGTAATTTCTCTGCTTTTTTTATGATGTAAAGTTTTTGGTGATGTAACCCGCTTTACTTTTAATGAAAGGCAGAACTTCTTTACTTGTGCTTTCTTTTTCTCCATCTTTTTTATTTCAGCTCTTGTGTGCTTGAGTCCGGCTGAGTGACGTGACGTGAGAGTTTTGAGTTGGAGAGAGTGCCGTATGGTCTCCGTAGGTGTCTGCTCTGATATCCCGCATTCTGGTGCCCATAAACAGCTGTAAGTACGGCGGTACGGCCGAGGCGAAAAACGAGCAGATGGCTCCACGTGGTCGCCATCGGAGCCACTGGTCAACTTGTGGAAGACGTGCACTCCATGCAAAGCATGGGAGACCTCGCCTCATTGATGGGTCTTCGAGTACCGAGCCCTTCCTCCCTCTATAAATTGAGGCAGCAGGCCTGCCATTGGAGAGAAGAAAGAACTCGAACCAGAATCTCTCCAACTGATGACGATCTATCCGCGTCTGCCAGACGTTCTGGCAGTTTCGCCTTGTAGAACTTGTTTAGGGACTTTTGTTCTGACCGATCCTTCTGCGATTGAAGACAGCTTCCTCTGGAAGGGACTGTCGCCGGAAGTCGTGGTCTGCGTGCTCTCTGAAGACGGTCTCCGTGGACTACGCGCGTCCACGGCCAACTCCCACCTATGTGGTTGTGCGGAGATCATCTCCTGCCTATGCGGCTGGGAGGTGATTATTCTCTGGCTGGAAGTGGGTTGCGCACTTGATCCTGCAGGGTTTCCAGGGTCGGATCATGCTGCAGGGTCTTGTCTTGATCCTCAGGGTCTTGTGTGGCATCATGCTGGAGGGTCTTGTGTGGGATATCAAGACCTCCGAGCAACGGGCCGGATCGAGAGGCCTCCGGGCTGAAGATCTCCAATCAATGGATCAGGAGCCTGAGCTTGCTCCCAAACCAGGGGGTGTTGAAGAGCTCCTGACACTGAAGACCGGACTGAAGAGTCAGTTAAGATCAGAATCTCCCAGAGTCTCCAAGCAGTGGACCAGCGAGGATCAGAGTCTCCAGGCTTTGTTTCTTTTTTATTTTTAGAGGACTGCGAGCCTCCTTGCTATATTATGTTTTTATTTTCTGTAACCTTTGTAAAGAAGAAATTACATCAATGAAAGAAAAAAGAGTTTCTGATAAGATGAAATGTCTATTCTGCAATATTGCATTCTTTTTTGCTTTTCTTTGCATTTTTGTGCTGCTTTTCTGCACCTCCGTGCTTGCACTGCTTTTTTCTTCTTTTCTGTGCTGTTTTTCCGCACTTGTGTGCTTGCACTGTTCTATCTTTCAAAGACTGTCACTAGCCGAGATGATTGTCATTAGCCGAGATGAACCCAGAGTCTCGAGGATCTCGGCTATGCGAGTCTGAGTCCGGGATCGATCTCGGGGGGTGTATGAACCCAGAGTTTTAGGGAAGACTAGATGTGTAAATCCGAAGTCAGTCCCAGGGTACATGAACCCAAAGGTTTTAGGAGCAACTAGATGTATAAATCCTAAGTCAGTCCATGGGCACGTGAACCCAAAATTTAGGGAAGGCTGGATGTATGAATCCGAAATCTTCCCAAGGTGTATCAACCCAGGGTTTTAGGAGCGACTGGATGTATAAATCCTAAGTCGGTCCATGGGCACGTGAACCCAAAATTTAGGGAAGGCTGGATGTATGCATCCGAAGTCTTCCCAAGGTGTATCAACCCAGGGTTTTAGGAGCGACTAGATGTATAAATCCTAAGTCAGTCCATGGGCACGTGAACCCAAAATTTAGGGACGACTGGTTGTATGAATCCGAAGTCTTCCCAAGGTGTATCAACCCAGGGTTTTAGGAATGACTGGATGTATAAATCCTAAGTCGGTCCATGGGCGCGTGAACCCAGAGTTTTAGGGAAGACTGGATGTATGGATCCGAAGTCAATCCTAGGATGTATGAACCCAGAGCTGCCGAACTCAGATAAGATGACACAGATTGATGACAGGGCAAATGCTGCTTTCATTGATCATAGAACTTTCATTACATCTTAGAAATAGAACTTCTTCAAGTGAAATGCGTTCCACGGTCTCGGCAACTGCCTGCCTTCCAAGTCTTCAAGTTTGTAGGAAGATCGTCCTGCCATTGAAACCACCCTGAACGGGCCATGCCAGTTAGGGGCCAGTTTGCCTACATTTAGGTCTCTGTCAGCTGACAGGGTCTTCTTCATAACCAGTTCTCCTACTGAGAAGCTTCTTTCTCTAACTTTTTCATTGTATCCTCTGGCTAGTCGTTGCTGATAGTCGGTCAGTCGTATGGCCACTGCATCTCGGCGCTCGTCGGCTAGGTCTAGCTCCATTGCCACGTTTATCTCGTTTCGGCCTTGGTCGACAAGTTCTGATCTCAGGGTAGGGAGGCCAATTTCTAAGGGAATGACCGCCTCCATCCCATAGGCCAACGAGAAGGGTGTCGCCGAGGTGGATTGTCTTGGAGTCGTCCTGTATGCCCACAATACACTGGGAAGCCCTTCTACCCATCTCCCTTTCGCTTTGTCCAATCGCTTCTTCAGGCCGTCAAGCAATACTTTGTTAGAGATTTCGGCCTGACCATTGCTCTGCGGGTACGCCGGAGTGGAATAATGGTTCATGATGCCATGCTTTTGACAGAAGTCCTTGAAGAATTTGGAGTCGAACTGAGTCCCGTTGTCCGAAATCAGGGCCCTGGGGACGCCGAACCTCGTTATGATGTTCTTCAACACGAAGTTCTTGGAGTCCCTGTCGGTGATGGAGGACAGCGGCTTGGCTTTTACCCACTTCGTGAAGTAGTCTGTAGCAACTATCAGCCATCTCTTGTTCCCTGGAGCTCGGTGGAGAGGTCCCACAATGTCCAGCCCCCATTGAGCGAAGGGCCATGGACTAGAGAGGGGACTCAGGTCTTGCGCTGGCTGATGAAGAGAATGGGAGAACTTCTGGCATTTTCGTATTTTCTGGCATATACCTACGCATCCTTCTGCATGTACGGCCACCAGTAACCTTGGCTTATTGCTTTGTAGGCCAGTGATCGCCCTCCGATATGACTGCCGCAGATTCCTTCGTGGATCTCATACAGAAAGTCGTCCACCTTGCTCGGATGTATGCATTGGAGGTAGGGACTTGTGAAGGATTTTCTGCAGAGTTTGTCTTCAGGAGATAGCCAGAATCGAGCTGCCTTGAGTCTGATTCGGTGGGCTTCGTTCTTATCTTCGGGGAGCTGGTCGTCCTTCAGGTAAGAGATGATTGGATCCATCCAGCTTGGGCCGAGATCAACGCACAGGACTTGCCGAGATGAGTGGAGTTCTAGGCTTGATCTTGGTACCGATCCGACCTCGACGATCCTTTTCTTTCCCGCTTCGACAGCGGATGCCAGGTTTGCAAGCGCATCAGCATGCGTGTTGGTATCTCTGGAGATTTGCCTGACCTCGGCTGTCTGGAAGTTAGAGAGCAGTTTCTTTGCGATGGCTAAGTAGGCCGCCATCCTGTCGTCCCTGGCTTGGTAGTCTCTAGTGAGTTCGCTAGTTACCAATTGTGAATCACTGAAAACCACCAATTGCTGGGCTTCGAGGATTCGGGCACTATTCAGCCCTACTATCAGAGCTTCATATTCCGCTTCATTGTTCGTCGCTTTGAAGTCCAAGGTGAAGCCTTGCTCTATGACCAGTCCCTCTAGTGATTGGAGGACTATGCCGGCGCCGGCTCTCTTGCAGGTGGACGAGCCGTCGATGAAGAACTTCCATGCCGAGACAGGAACCTGGTTCTGAGAAAATTGTTCGACCTCGGTGACTTCACGCTCATGCCCTATGCCCCCCAGTTCGGTGCCGGGATGGGTCGAAGCCGAGCTCGGGGAGACGAACTCTACAATGAAGTCTGCCAGAATTTGGGCTTTGATCGCAATCCTAGGACGGTACTGGATGTCATACTGCCCCAGTTTGACTGCCCATTTTGAGATTTGCCCTGAAAAGTCAGCTTTCTTGAAGATAGATCAGAGTGGGTGCTCCGTGATAACCACAATAGTGTGGGATTGGAAATAATGGGAGAGCTTGCGGGAGGCACTGACGAGTGCCAATGCAAGCTTCTCCAGCAAAAGGTATCTGGTCTCGGCATCTAGTAGAATCTTGCTCGTATAGTAGATTGGTTTTTGGACTCCATCGTTCTCTCTGATGAGGACGGAGCTCACTGCATGATCTGAGACCGCAAGATACAGATACAAAATATCCCCCTGAGTTGGGGTAGAGAGTAAGGGTGGTGAAGATAGATAGGTTTTGAGTGCTTTCAAGGCTTGGTCGCACTCAGGGGTCCATTGAAACTTAAAATTCTTTTTTAGAAGCTGAAAGAAAGGCCGACACTTATCTGATGATCTGCTGATGAAGCGATTGAGTGCTGCAGCCATGCCTGTGAGCTTCTGGACCTCCTTTGTGGTAGATGGGCTTTGGATGCCCAGGATTGCAGTAATATGGTCCGGGTTGGCCTCTATCCCCCTCCGCGTCACTAGGCTTCCGAGGAACTTGCCAGAAGCTACGCCGAAAGCGCACTTGAAAGCATTCAATTTGAGCTTGAATTCACGGAGGATGCTGAAGACTTGGGTCAGATCCGCCAGATGGTCGCTCGACTGCTTGGACTTGACAACCATGTCGTCAATGTAGACTTCAACTGTTCTGAGCCTGAAACATTTTGGTGACGAGGCGCTGATAGGTTGCCCCCGCGTTCTTCAGCCCAAAGGGCATCACCTTATAGCAGTAAGTGCCGCGGGGGGTTATGAAGGCGGTTTTCTCCTCGTCTGGCTCATAATTGGAATCTGGTGGTAGCTTCTGTAGGCGTCGAGGAAGCTCATTCTATCATGGCCAGCAGTGACGTCAATCATCTGATCAATCTTTGGAAGAGGGAAGCTGTCCTTCGGGCAAGCTCTGTTGAGATCTATGAAATCTACGCACACCCTCCACTTGCCAGTCTTCTTTTTGACTACCACTGTATTGGCCAACCAGACCGGGTATTGGACCTCGCGGATTGCGCCTGCCTCTAGCAACTTGTCGACTTCTTCGACCACCGCTTCCGTCTGCTGCAACCCCGTCTTGCGGGCCTTCTGCACCATTGGCTTGTGGTTGGGATCCACATTCAGCTTGTGGCACATGACCTTGGGGTCGACCCCAGGCATTTCGCTCGAGGTCCAAGTGAAGACATCCACATTCTGCATCAGGAATCTTGAGAGCTCGGCTCTCTCTGGGACGGGCAGCTGGGTGCCGATCAGGAAAAATCTGTCAGGTTCTGACGGGTCGAGCCTGACTTCGGCTAGATTTTCAATGCTCTTCTTGTCAGGATCTCGGCCGATCTCATCCAGCCCCCTCTCGAAGTTTGCGAGGTTTACTCGCTCTGGCTCTTTCTCTCTAGGGACCATGGTCAACATGCACTGCCTGGCCAGCTGCTGATCCCCTTCGACTGTAACCACCTCCATCTTGCCCTCCTTGCCTTCGAGTACGAACTTCAGCTTCTGATGGAGAGAGGAGGGAACTGCTTCCATCTTGTGGAACCACGCCCTGCCTATATTAACATTGTAGGGGGAGGGGGTGTCCACCACCAGGAAATCCGTCATGACCGAAGCTCCGCCTACTCTGGTCTCCAGAGTGATTCTCCCCTTGGGGTATGTCACACCCCGAAACCGGGCCCTGCAGTGATCCGACCTCGGGGTGCGAAATTTTGGAATAAATTTGAAACTTTTGTTATGTTTCCCAAGATCCGCGTGAATGAGGATAATCGAATCTCATCACAATCAGAGTATATTTTCGCGGAAGCTAAACATGGTGTTACGACTCGGAATCCGTGGCCATCGGGTTCCGTGTCGCACTCAACCAACCTCATATAGCCATCAATAAACAGACTGGCATAAATCATACATCAGAGCACACTGAGCTGGTAGTAACAAGACTAATTAATTCCCACGTGTTCAAATTACAATTAACAAGTGTCTTCATTACAAACCCAATAAAAAGGCTAATAAAGCCATACAAAAATATATCCAACTAAACAGAAATACTACCCCCATGAGATTTGATACGAACTCCGGTGCCAAACTTGACATCTAGATGATATCAATGGGCAGCCTCTCACGTCAGACCGGCGGTCCCACCGCCTCCTCCGATCAAACACCTAAAAACAGAAAGAGAAGAAACTGGCACCAAACAAACAGGGTCAGACACGACGGTCTGGCAAGCAAATAATCAAGTAATATGAAATAAAAGAACATACATAAAACCTGACGAAATCATCGTAAAACCAAATATAGAGTCTAAACAATAATAACAATAAATCGCGATAAAACGATCGAAAGACCGAACATAAGTATCAAGACAAATAAACGAACAGTCTCTGAAGCATAAATATCTGGAAAAGATAACAGCCTAAGCAGAACATTTAATAATTGGAAATACATTTAAAACCGAACAGTAGCGACAATAGGATAAGTGATCGATATCGTAAACATTACCCAAATCAAAGCATAAAGAGTATAACCCACACGAATCATAAAATAAAGTAATATGCAGATAAACCTTGGCGACCACAAATAGCTAAATCCTCCTATTACCGAAGTAATAAGAGCAGACAGAACGTAGCCACTGAACGTGGTACTAAAAATAGGATCAGAACCGTAGCCATACAAATGGGACCGGCAGATCAAAAATCAGAACCGTAGCCATACAAATGGGACCGGCAGATAAAACCGTTGCCATGGTCGGTACAGACAGAATCCAAGCTGCAGCTGGCGGACAAACTAAAGATCCCAAGCCGGGTGATCAGCCCGACAAGGTGACCTAAGCCTAGTGGTGCCTTTAGTTTTCAAAACTCGAACCGATACGAATCAAACCATAATACTAATCCCTTTGGCTCAGGGGCTCACACCACATAGCTCTGGCCCCGTCTTGCCTCGAGGTTTTATTTTCAAATACTAATCTTAACAAAATAATAGTCTCATCGAAGAAATCCCGAATGTGATAAACCACTCCAATCTCCTTTCAAATCAATTCGGAGAAAACATACGAATATCCATGGTAAACCGCTCAAATACACATCAAAGTGATTTGTATAAAATCATACGACCAATCCTTTCGAATCTGGAAGACCCCATGATTTTATAATAAATCACCGACGCTATTTGAATTAGTTTACCAAAGGATATCATTATAAGTACAAATACATCCTCTAACTTGAAATGGAATGGAAATTATGTAGAATGACTTAATGACTTACCAAGGAACCATCTCAATGCACAACTATCCTTTAAACATTGATCATTAAGGAGTGAGTTTGATGCCAATGAAAATCCCCAACATTTAATGATAAAGTGCGCATTGAGGCTCAAACGATTCCCGGATAATTTTACATACGTTCATTCTCTCATTGGTCCCATTCCCATTTCACAAATTCCAAGCATTACAAGTAAATCCAAACTCTTTAAAACAGGCCTATAGTTGGCCTTAAACCGAGCCCACCACAGTCCTTAATAACAGTCCAAAACTAATCTTTTAATGGTCCAAGAAACAAGTTTTAAAACAAGCCCAAACTAAACCTTTAATGATCCACAAAACAGGTTTTTAAATCAGCCCAAAACTGAACCTTGAAACAGGCCCAAAAACAGGTTTTTAATCAGCCCAAAACTAACTATGAACAGGCCCATAAAAACAGGTCTTAAAATGGTCTAAAAGCTGGCCTTGAACAGGCCCAATATCAGGTTTTAAAATGGCCCAAAACTAACTATGAACAGGCCCACAAAACAGTCCAAAACAAGTCAGGAAAGAGTCTCAATTCTGCCTCAAAACGAGCCCTGAAAAAGGGGTCCAGACTGGGCTGGGTCCGCTCGAGCGACCCTTGGCTCGCTCGAGCGAGGCCCTCCCAGAACCTGGTCCGCTCGAGCGGCCCACTGGGTCGCTCGAGCGGACTGGGTTTTGTCCCAGCCCGACCCAAGTGCAGAAATGCACCTTTTCAGCCCTTTTTTCACCCTTCTTTCTCCTCCATCCTTTCCAACATAATTACACAAATTTAATGGCCTCTCTTAACTTCCACAATCCTCTTGATCCCATCCATACACAAAATTTTCCAATTAAATCTAGATCAATCATATAAGAGCAAAGTCTTCTTCATTTAGTAACCACTAGAATTTGAAAACAAAGGTTGAACCAAGGTGATTAAAAGAAAATGAAGATTTAGCTTCATGCAAGACAATTTCTTAGGGAAAGATAACATACCCATAGCTTAAAGCATTAAATGAATAAATCCATAAGAAGTAAGGAGGAGCAAGAAATAGGATACCATAACATAAAATCATTCATATTAAACAAAACCATCAAATTAGTAGATTGTTTACTTGCCTTGGGTCAAGAGATGATGCAAAACACCCTATGATGGTCCTCTTAAAGCCCCAAGCTCCAAAATTACAAAACCCCCAAAGTAGCTCAAAAAGAAACCCTAGAAAATCAATACATTGCAAATCTCAAAGAAAGTCTTTGCATACATGAGAAAAATACTCCAAAGGGTTTGGAAAACCAAGACCTCATGAAAAGAAACCATTGCTAACCTTTTTGAAGTTCAAACAAGGAAGAAGAGCTTGAAAGATGGGTCTTCTCTAGCTCAAATCTCTCACAAATGGCATCTAATGGAAGTTTGGAAGATGGGGAAGAAGATGAGGAGATCACTCCTCCATTTAGCATCAAGGAACAAGAGACACATGAGGAGAGAGGAAGGGGCTGGGAGAAGAACCCTATCTCCTCCTCTTTGTTGCAGGAAATGAAGAGTGGGAGAGAAGACAAGAGCCTCATTGGCTTTATAAAGACTAAATGGGCTGGCCCCATGGGCCCCAAACTTACAAGGGTCGAAACTAACATTTGTGGGCCCCAAACGAAAACGACGAAGAAGACAAAATGATCAGCGAAATATCTACTTTCCAAAAAGTATATTTTCCCCAATTTCTGAAATTTTCGAAATTCATGGACAGATTTAGTGAAAATGTCATTTTTGCCCATTTTCCCTCGAAAAAACGTGATTTCTGAGCATCAAACCAAAATGGCCAAAACATGAAAGTTGTTGAACTTCATCAAATGAGTCAAAATACGTCAAATCCAGAATTTTTAGAAATGAAAAGTAATTTCTCATAAAAATACAAATCATATGAACCGGGTCAAACCAAAGTCAACGGTCTACAAAATCTCAAAGACTAAGGAAAAATCTAGTCAAACTCAAAAACAAGATCAAACTAAATCAAATCTCACTTAACAAGCTAAACCACGATTAAAACAATGCTAAACAAAAGAACTGGGGTCGGGATCTTACATCCTCCCCCCCTTAGAACCCATTTGGTCCTCCAAATGGCTTAAACCAAATCAAAATCAAAAACCCAAAAGACAAACAAAAACACTAACACCCTATGCTCGACTCGGTAACTGAGAGACTCTCTGATCAAACCCGACGTTGAGATGCACGATCAACCACATTCTGACTCGGTTGGAGGCTTCACACTGTTCCACATATCTGTTCAAGACATACTCCTCTGACCAAACCAGAGTTCAATAATCCTTCTAGTCATCCCTGGTGTCATCCGTAGTTCCTGCACTGGATCATTTCCTTTGCTTATCTCGTCAGCGATTGTCGGTCCAAAGAACTGTAAGTTCTGCCTCTTTCTAATACTTTGGAATTTTGTGCGTTAAGTCCTACAAAGCTGCCCACGGTACCCCTGACGCTTGTACGAAGATGTGATCGTAGACATGCTTTCACTGAAATAATCTCTTCATCCCGAAAAATTCTGAAATTCCATATGTTTGCTCTAGCTGTGTTTCTCGAATGCATCATCAGCTTCTGGCCTCCAAGAATATCGTCAATCCTCCTTCGTTATGAAATCACAATCTCCAAATTCTAATTTTTCTGTGATGTACTCTGAATTCTTGTCCACATCTGATTCTATCTATTTGCTGCTCTTGATCTCTTACCTGATACAGTGTTATCAACGAAAACATATCTGCCAATCTGATGTCAATCCCCGAAGAACTGAAACTTTCAATCCCTATCTTGAATGATGTTTACTCCCTCATAGATCCAACTTTGTCCCCAACTGAACCAGTACACATCCTGACATCCATCCACCCTTCAATCCATACACCTCCAAACTCCAACCATAGGCTAATACAACTCATTCCATTCAATGCAAAACAAATCTCAAAATTTTAAACATAAGGACTAAAATAATTACTTAGTTGAATTTCATCATTTTAAAACATAATAGAAATTGAACTTCTAAATCATCAAATAAAGCTTAATAAATAAAGTTTATCAAAACCTGAATATGAAACAGCAGTATTTGTTTTGAAATTTATGTTTTCACAACCCAACAATTCATTGAAACACTCGACAATTTCAAATTAGGATTTCAAAAATAAATTAAATTCATGTAGTATGACCATACCTTAAGTTTTATTGAAATCCATTTCCAACCAAACATGTACAAAATTTTAAAATCGTCAAGGTTTTGAAATGTAAGTGTCAACATTTAAGAGAATTAAAACAAGAGCAAAATTCTAAGGTCATTGTAAAATAATATCTTATGAAGATTAAACAATAATTCGAAACACAAATCCTTATGAAAACAAAATCATGTGACTTATGAAAAGAGTATAATGACATAGTTTATTTCAAAATAAGCTTTAAAGAAGAAACATAAATCCATTGTTTAAACACTACACGGATAAATCATAGACATTAAGGAAAACATAACAAAGATGAAAACATCACGAAAATTATCCCCACCAAGAAAAGAGACATCCAAACCACTGAGGTATTCCCTTGCATCTGCACGTTGTCCAATCCAATACCCTGTAAGTCGGTGAAGTCCACAACGTTTCCTCTGCTGCCAGAAATTATCTTGACCACAACGAACCATCCACTTGGTATTGCCTCAGAAAACTACACTGGCTAAGCTACAAGCCCTGAAAATTCTCAGCCAAATCCATGACAAGGCTCGTCGAATCCGGGAAATCCCTGAGTTTCTTGTACTAACTTCTAGTCTTACAAACTAAGAATCATTTCTCTCTTCATAAAAATCAACAGCTAATGTGCCTTCTACGGTCCTTCATCTTGGAAAGTTAGTCTGAGTTCACCCAAAATCCACCTTTACTTACCTTGGTACGCTGCATGATGATCTTCAATTAGCTGAGAGGGAATCTTCAAATACTGCTCAAGTCCTACTTTGGCTGGTAAATGCACATGTCTTCTCTCAATAACCACAATGAAGATGCTGAAGGCTGAAAGTCTGCTGATGTTCTCCGAAAACAACATACTAAATCCACGAGGTTCTCAGTCTCCGACACAAACACAGACAAAAGATACCGAACAAGGGTATGGAGATTTTAAATTCTCCACCACTAAGGAGGAAATTTGGTCATCCAAATCTCCTAACAACACGAACTAAAAGAAAAGACGAGCAAAGTCTACCGAACTGAAAGAAAAGCCGACTCAAATCCGAAGAAATCATGACACGAGAAAACAAATCAACACAATCTAACGAATCCTCACCACACGTTTTAATGTCTCTAGAGTATTTTATTTCCTAGAAACTAACCAGCTCTGATACCAAACCTGTCACACCCCGAAACCGGGCCCTGCAGTGATCCGACCTCGGGGTGCGAAATTTTGGAATAAATTTGAAACTTTTGTTATGTTTCCCAAGATCCGCGTGAATGAGGATAATCGAATCTCATCACAATCAGAGTATATTTTCGCGGAAGCTAAACATGGTGTTACGACTCGGAATCCGTGGCCATCGGGTTCCGTGTCGCACTCAACCAACCTCATATAGCCATCAATAAACAGACTGGCATAAATCATACATCAGAGCACACTGAGCTGGTAGTAACAAGACTAATTAATTCCCACGTGTTCAAATTACAATTAACAAGTGTCTTCATTACAAACCCAATAAAAAGGCTAATAAAGCCATACAAAAATATATCCAACTAAACAGAAATACTACCCCCATGAGATTTGATACGAACTCCGGTGCCAAACTTGACATCTAGATGATATCAATGGGCAGCCTCTCACGTCAGACCGGCGGTCCCACCGCCTCCTCCGATCAAACACCTAAAAACAGAAAGAGAAGAAACTGGCACCAAACAAACAGGGTCAGACACGACGGTCTGGCAAGCAAATAATCAAGTAATATGAAATAAAAGAACATACATAAAACCTGACGAAATCATCGTAAAACCAAATATAGAGTCTAAACAATAATAACAATAAATCGCGATAAAACGATCGAAAGACCGAACATAAGTATCAAGACAAATAAACGAACAGTCTCTGAAGCATAAATATCTGGAAAAGATAACAGCCTAAGCAGAACATTTAATAATTGGAAATACATTTAAAACCGAACAGTAGCGACAATAGGATAAGTGATCGATATCGTAAACATTACCCAAATCAAAGCATAAAGAGTATAACCCACACGAATCATAAAATAAAGTAATATGCAGATAAACCTTGGCGACCACAAATAGCTAAATCCTCCTATTACCGAAGTAATAAGAGCAGACAGAACGTAGCCACTGAACGTGGTACTAAAAATAGGATCAGAACCGTAGCCATACAAATGGGACCGGCAGATCAAAAATCAGAACCGTAGCCATACAAATGGGACCGGCAGATAAAACCGTTGCCATGGTCGGTACAGACAGAATCCAAGCTGCAGCTGGCGGACAAACTAAAGATCCCAAGCCGGGTGATCAGCCCGACAAGGTGACCTAAGCCTAGTGGTGCCTTTAGTTTTCAAAACTCGAACCGATACGAATCAAACCATAATACTAATCCCTTTGGCTCAGGGGCTCACACCACATAGCTCTGGCCCCGTCTTGCCTCGAGGTTTTATTTTCAAATACTAATCTTAACAAAATAATAGTCTCATCGAAGAAATCCCGAATGTGATAAACCACTCCAATCTCCTTTCAAATCAATTCGGAGAAAACATACGAATATCCATGGTAAACCGCTCAAATACACATCAAAGTGATTTGTATAAAATCATACGACCAATCCTTTCGAATCTGGAAGACCCCATGATTTTATAATAAATCACCGACGCTATTTGAATTAGTTTACCAAAGGATATCATTATAAGTACAAATACATCCTCTAACTTGAAATGGAATGGAAATTATGTAGAATGACTTAATGACTTACCAAGGAACCATCTCAATGCACAACTATCCTTTAAACATTGATCATTAAGGAGTGAGTTTGATGCCAATGAAAATCCCCAACATTTAATGATAAAGTGCGCATTGAGGCTCAAACGATTCCCGGATAATTTTACATACGTTCATTCTCTCATTGGTCCCATTCCCATTTCACAAATTCCAAGCATTACAAGTAAATCCAAACTCTTTAAAACAGGCCTATAGTTGGCCTTAAACCGAGCCCACCACAGTCCTTAATAACAGTCCAAAACTAATCTTTTAATGGTCCAAGAAACAAGTTTTAAAACAAGCCCAAACTAAACCTTTAATGATCCACAAAACAGGTTTTTAAATCAGCCCAAAACTGAACCTTGAAACAGGCCCAAAAACAGGTTTTTAATCAGCCCAAAACTAACTATGAACAGGCCCATAAAAACAGGTCTTAAAATGGTCTAAAAGCTGGCCTTGAACAGGCCCAATATCAGGTTTTAAAATGGCCCAAAACTAACTATGAACAGGCCCACAAAACAGTCCAAAACAAGTCAGGAAAGAGTCTCAATTCTGCCTCAAAACGAGCCCTGAAAAAGGGGTCCAGACTGGGCTGGGTCCGCTCGAGCGACCCTTGGCTCGCTCGAGCGAGGCCCTCCCAGAACCTGGTCCGCTCGAGCGGCCCACTGGGTCGCTCGAGCGGACTGGGTTTTGTCCCAGCCCGACCCAAGTGCAGAAATGCACCTTTTCAGCCCTTTTTTCACCCTTCTTTCTCCTCCATCCTTTCCAACATAATTACACAAATTTAATGGCCTCTCTTAACTTCCACAATCCTCTTGATCCCATCCATACACAAAATTTTCCAATTAAATCTAGATCAATCATATAAGAGCAAAGTCTTCTTCATTTAGTAACCACTAGAATTTGAAAACAAAGGTTGAACCAAGGTGATTAAAAGAAAATGAAGATTTAGCTTCATGCAAGACAATTTCTTAGGGAAAGATAACATACCCATAGCTTAAAGCATTAAATGAATAAATCCATAAGAAGTAAGGAGGAGCAAGAAATAGGATACCATAACATAAAATCATTCATATTAAACAAAACCATCAAATTAGTAGATTGTTTACTTGCCTTGGGTCAAGAGATGATGCAAAACACCCTATGATGGTCCTCTTAAAGCCCCAAGCTCCAAAATTACAAAACCCCCAAAGTAGCTCAAAAAGAAACCCTAGAAAATCAATACATTGCAAATCTCAAAGAAAGTCTTTGCATACATGAGAAAAATACTCCAAAGGGTTTGGAAAACCAAGACCTCATGAAAAGAAACCATTGCTAACCTTTTTGAAGTTCAAACAAGGAAGAAGAGCTTGAAAGATGGGTCTTCTCTAGCTCAAATCTCTCACAAATGGCATCTAATGGAAGTTTGGAAGATGGGGAAGAAGATGAGGAGATCACTCCTCCATTTAGCATCAAGGAACAAGAGACACATGAGGAGAGAGGAAGGGGCTGGGAGAAGAACCCTATCTCCTCCTCTTTGTTGCAGGAAATGAAGAGTGGGAGAGAAGACAAGAGCCTCATTGGCTTTATAAGGGATAAATGGGTTGGCCCCCCCATGGGCCCCAAACTTCACAAGGCTGAAACTAACATTTGTGGGCCCCAAACGAAAACGACGAAGAAGACAAAAATGATCAGCGAAATATCTACTTTCCAAAAAGTATATTTTCCCCAATTTCTGAAATTTTCGAAATTCATGGACAGATTTAGTGAAAATGTCATTTTTGCCCATTTTCCTCGAAAAACGTGATTTCTGAGCATCAAACCAAAATGGCCAAAACATGAAAGTTGTTGAACTTCATCAAATGAGTCAAAATACGTCAAATCCAGAATTTTTAGAAATGAAAAGTAATTTCTCATAAAAATACAAATCATATGAACCGGGTCAAACCAAAGTCAACGGTCTACAAAATCTCAAAGACTAAGGAAAAATCTAGTCAAACTCAAAAACAAGATCAAACTAAATCAAATCTCACTTAACAAGCTAAACCACGATTAAAACAATGCTAAACAAAAGAACTGGGGTCGGGATCTTACATCCTCCCCCCTTAGAACCCATTTGGTCCTCCAAATGGCTTAAACCAAATCAAAATCAAAAACCCAAAAGACAAACAAAAACACTAACACCCTATGCTCGACTCGGTAACTGAGAGACTCTCTGATCAAACCCGACGTTGAGATGCACGATCAACCACATTCTGACTCGGTTGGAGGCTTCACACTGTTCCACATATCTGTTCAAGACATACTCCTCTGACCAAACCAGAGTTCAATAATCCTTCTAGTCATCCCTGGTGTCATCCGTAGTTCCTGCACTGGATCATTTCCTTTGCTTATCTCGTCAGCGATTGTCGGTCCAAAGAACTGTAAGTTCTGCCTCTTTCTAATACTTTGGAATTTTGTGCGTTAAGTCCTACAAAGCTGCCCACGGTACCCCTGACGCTTGTACGAAGATGTGATCGTAGACATGCTTTCACTGAAATAATCTCTTCATCCCGAAAAATTCTGAAATTCCATATGTTTGCTCTAGCTGTGTTTCTCGAATGCATCATCAGCTTCTGGCCTCCAAGAATATCGTCAATCCTCCTTCGTTATGAAATCACAATCTCCAAATTCTAATTTTTCTGTGATGTACTCTGAATTCTTGTCCACATCTGATTCTATCTATTTGCTGCTCTTGATCTCTTACCTGATACAGTGTTATCAACGAAAACATATCTGCCAATCTGATGTCAATCCCCGAAGAACTGAAACTTTCAATCCCTATCTTGAATGATGTTTACTCCCTCATAGATCCAACTTTGTCCCCAACTGAACCAGTACACATCCTGACATCCATCCACCCTTCAATCCATACACCTCCAAACTCCAACCATAGGCTAATACAACTCATTCCATTCAATGCAAAACAAATCTCAAAATTTTAAACATAAGGACTAAAATAATTACTTAGTTGAATTTCATCATTTTAAAACATAATAGAAATTGAACTTCTAAATCATCAAATAAAGCTTAATAAATAAAGTTTATCAAAACCTGAATATGAAACAGCAGTATTTGTTTTGAAATTTATGTTTTCACAACCCAACAATTCATTGAAACACTCGACAATTTCAAATTAGGATTTCAAAAATAAATTAAATTCATGTAGTATGACCATACCTTAAGTTTTATTGAAATCCATTTCCAACCAAACATGTACAAAATTTTAAAATCGTCAAGGTTTTGAAATGTAAGTGTCAACATTTAAGAGAATTTAAACAAGAGCAAAATTCTAAGGTCATTGTAAAATAATATCTTATGAAGATTAAACAATAATTCGAAACACAAATCCTTATGAAAACAAAATCATGTGACTTATGAAAAGAGTATAATGACATAGTTTATTTCAAAATAAGCTTTAAAGAAGAAACATAAATCCATTGTTTAAACACTACACGGATAAATCATAGACATTAAGGAAAACATAACAAAGATGAAAACATCACGAAAATTATCCCCACCAAGAAAAGAGACATCCAAACCACTGAGGTATTCCCTTGCATCTGCACGTTGTCCAATCCAATACCCTGTAAGTCGGTGAAGTCCACAACGTTTCCTCTGCTGCCAGAAATTATCTTGACCACAACGAACCATCCACTTGGTATTGCCTCAGAAAACTACACTGGCTAAGCTACAAGCCCTGAAAATTCTCAGCCAAATCCATGACAAGGCTCGTCGAATCCGGGAAATCCCTGAGTTTCTTGTACTAACTTCTAGTCTTACTAACTAAGAATCATTTCTCTCTTCATAAAAATCAACAGCTAATGTGCCTTCTACGGTCCTTCATCTTGGAAAGTTAGTCTGAGTTCACCCAAAATCCACCTTTACTTACCTTGGTACGCTGCATGATGATCTTCAATTAGCTGAGAGGGAATCTTCAAATACTGCTCAAGTCCTACTTTGGCTGGTAAATGCACATGTCTTCTCTCAATAACCACAATGAAGATGCTGAAGGCTGAAAGTCTGCTGATGTTCTCCGAAAACAACATACTAAATCCACGAGGTTCTCAGTCTCCGACACAAACACAGACAAAAGATACCGAACAAGGGTATGGAGATTTTAAATTCTCCACCACTAAGGAGGAAATTTGGTCATCCAAATCTCCTAACAACACGAACTAAAAGAAAAGACGAGCAAAGTCTACCGAACTGAAAGAAAAGCCGACTCAAATCCGAAGAAATCATGACACGAGAAAACAAATCAACACAATCTAACGAATCCTCACCACACGTTTTAATGTCTCTAGAGTATTTTATTTCCTAGAAACTAACCAGCTCTGATACCAAACCTGTCACACCCCGAAACCGGGCCCTGCAGTGATCCGACCTCGGGGTGCGAAATTTTGGAATAAATTTGAAACTTTTGTTATGTTTCCCAAGATCCGCGTGAATGAGGATAATCGAATCTCATCACAATCAGAGTATATTTTCGCGGAAGCTAAACATGGTGTTACGACTCGGAATCCGTGGCCATCGGGTTCCGTGTCGCACTCAACCAACCTCATATAGCCATCAATAAACAGACTGGCATAAATCATACATCAGAGCACACTGAGCTGGTAGTAACAAGACTAATTAATTCCCACGTGTTCAAATTACAATTAACAAGTGTCTTCATTACAAACCCAATAAAAAGGCTAATAAAGCCATACAAAAATATATCCAACTAAACAGAAATACTACCCCCATGAGATTTGATACGAACTCCGGTGCCAAACTTGACATCTAGATGATATCAATGGGCAGCCTCTCACGTCAGACCGGCGGTCCCACCGCCTCCTCCGATCAAACACCTAAAAACAGAAAGAGAAGAAACTGGCACCAAACAAACAGGGTCAGACACGACGGTCTGGCAAGCAAATAATCAAGTAATATGAAATAAAAGAACATACATAAAACCTGACGAAATCATCGTAAAACCAAATATAGAGTCTAAACAATAATAACAATAAATCGCGATAAAACGATCGAAAGACCGAACATAAGTATCAAGACAAATAAACGAACAGTCTCTGAAGCATAAATATCTGGAAAAGATAACAGCCTAAGCAGAACATTTAATAATTGGAAATACATTTAAAACCGAACAGTAGCGACAATAGGATAAGTGATCGATATCGTAAACATTACCCAAATCAAAGCATAAAGAGTATAACCCACACGAATCATAAAATAAAGTAATATGCAGATAAACCTTGGCGACCACAAATAGCTAAATCCTCCTATTACCGAAGTAATAAGAGCAGACAGAACGTAGCCACTGAACGTGGTATTAAAAATAGGATCAGAACCGTAGCCATACAAATGGGACCGGCAGATCAAAAATCAGAACCGTAGCCATACAAATGGGACCGGCAGATAAAACCGTTGCCATGGTCGGTACAGACAGAATCCAAGCTGCAGCTGGCGGACAAACTAAAGATCCCAAGCCGGGTGATCAGCCCGACAAGGTGACCTAAGCCTAGTGGTGCCTTTAGTTTTCAAAACTCGAACCGATACGAATCAAACCATAATACTAATCCCTTTGGCTCAGGGGCTCACACCACATAGCTCTGGCCCCGTCTTGCCTCGAGGTTTTATTTTCAAATACTAATCTTAACAAAATAATAGTCTCATCGAAGAAATCCCGAATGTGATAAACCACTCCAATCTCCTTTCAAATCAATTCGGAGAAAACATATGAATATCCATGGTAAACCGCTCAAATACACATCAAAGTGATTTGTATAAAATCATACGACCAATCCTTTCGAATCTGGAAGACCCCATGATTTTATAATAAATCACCGACGCTATTTGAATTAGTTTACCAAAGGATATCATTATAAGTACAAATACATCCTCTAACTTGAAATGGAATGGAAATTATGTAGAATGACTTAATGACTTACCAAGGAACCATCTCAATGCACAACTATCCTTTAAACATTGATCATTAAGGAGTGAGTTTGATGCCAATGAAAATCCCCAACATTTAATGATAAAGTGCGCATTGAGGCTCAAACGATTCCCGGATAATTTTACATACGTTCATTCTCTCATTGGTCCCATTCCCATTTCACAAATTCCAAGCATTACAAGTAAATCCAAACTCTTTAAAACAGGCCTATAGTTGGCCTTAAACCGAGCCCACCACAGTCCTTAATAACAGTCCAAAACTAATCTTTTAATGGTCCAAGAAACAAGTTTTAAAACAAGCCCAAACTAAACCTTTAATGATCCACAAAACAGGTTTTTAAATCAGCCCAAAACTGAACCTTGAAACAGGCCCAAAAATAGGTTTTTAATCAGCCCAAAACTAACTATGAACAGGCCCATAAAAACAGGTCTTAAAATGGTCTAAAAGCTGGCCTTGAACAGGCCCAATATCAGGTTTTAAAATGGCCCAAAACTAACTATGAACAGGCCCACAAAACAGTCCAAAACAAGTCAGGAAAGAGTCTCAATTCTGCCTCAAAACGAGCCCTGAAAAAGGGGTCCAGACTGGGCTGGGTCCGCTCGAGCGACCCTTGGCTCGCTCGAGCGAGGCCCTCCCAGAACCTGGTCCGCTCGAGCGGCCCACTGGGTCGCTCGAGCGGACTGGGTTTTGTCCCAGCCCGACCCAAGTGCAGAAATGCACCTTTTCAGCCCTTTTTTCACCCTTCTTTCTCCTCCATCCTTTCCAACATAATTACACAAATTTAATGGCCTCTCTTAACTTCCACAATCCTCTTGATCCCATCCATACACAAAATTTTCCAATTAAATCTAGATCAATCATATAAGAGCAAAGTCTTCTTCATTTAGTAACCACTAGAATTTGAAAACAAAGGTTGAACCAAGGTGATTAAAAGAAAATGAAGATTTAGCTTCATGCAAGACAATTTCTTAGGGAAAGATAACATACCCATAGCTTAAAGCATTAAATGAATAAATCCATAAGAAGTAAGGAGGAGCAAGAAATAGGATACCATAACATAAAATCATTCATATTAAACAAAACCATCAAATTAGTAGATTGTTTACTTGCCTTGGGTCAAGAGATGATGCAAAACACCCTATGATGGTCCTCTTAAAGCCCCAAGCTCCAAAATTACAAAACCCCCAAAGTAGCTCAAAAAGAAACCCTAGAAAATCAATACATTGCAAATCTCAAAGAAAGTCTTTGCATACATGAGAAAAATACTCCAAAGGGTTTGGAAAACCAAGACCTCATGAAAAGAAACCATTGCTAACCTTTTTGAAGTTCAAACAAGGAAGAAGAGCTTGAAAGATGGGTCTTCTCTAGCTCAAATCTCTCACAAATGGCATCTAATGGAAGTTTGGAAGATGGGGAAGAAGATGAGGAGATCACTCCTCCATTTAGCATCAAGGAACAAGAGACACATGAGGAGAGAGGAAGGGGCTGGGAGAAGAACCCTATCTCCTCCTCTTTGTTGCAGGAAATGAAGAGTGGGAGAGAAGACAAGAGCCTCATTGGCTTTATAAGGGATAAATGGGTTGGCCCCCCCATGGGCCCCAAACTTCACAAGGCTGAAACTAACATTTGTGGGCCCCAAACGAAAACGACGAAGAAGACAAAAATGATCAGCGAAATATCTACTTTCCAAAAAGTATATTTTCCCCAATTTCTGAAATTTTCGAAATTCATGGACAGATTTAGTGAAAATGTCATTTTTGCCCATTTTCCTCGAAAAACGTGATTTCTGAGCATCAAACCAAAATGGCCAAAACATGAAAGTTGTTGAACTTCATCAAATGAGTCAAAATACGTCAAATCCAGAATTTTTAGAAATGAAAAGTGATTTCTCATAAAAATACAAATCATATGAACCGGGTCAAACCAAAGTCAACGGTCTACAAAATCTCAAAGACTAAGGAAAAATCTAGTCAAACTCAAAAACAAGATCAAACTAAATCAAATCTCACTTAACAAGCTAAACCACGATTAAAACAATGCTAAACAAAAGAACTGGGGTCGGGATCTTACAGGGTAGACCGGCTTGGCGCTGAACCCAATCAGAGGCGTGCGAGCTTCCTTCAAATCAGTCTCCTGGAGCCCCATCTTCTTGAAGCATCCATAGTAGAGGACTTCAGACGAGCTGCCGGGGTCGATGAGGATCCGCTTCACGGTGAAGTCTCGCAGCTTCATCGTCAGGAGCAGAGGATCATTGTGGGGAAGCTGCACTCCCTCGAGGTCTTTATCCGAAAACGAGATGGTCGGGCGCTCGCTTGGATGCCGGTCCGAGCTCGGCTTTCATCACCTCTTTCCCATGCGAGGCCTGCCTGGCTTCGGCACGAGCCTGGGAGCTAACTCTAGCTGAGGGAGAGGGAGCTGAGGGCGCCAGATGGATCATATTGATGATCTTCTCAGAATCTTCGCTGTCTGGATCCCTATCAGCGCTCTGATGAGCTCGGCCGCTGCCGTCGGCGCCGGCATCTCCTGCCTTGACGAACTCCTCCAGATGACCTTCTTTGGCGAGCCTTTCCAGGAAGAACTTCAAGGTCCTGCACTCCACGGTTTTGTGCCCATTTTGCTTGTGATAGGCACAAAACCTGGTCTGGTCACAGGTGGAGGCTTCACTCTGCATGGGATGAGGCCAGCTGAAGAATGGCCTATTCTTGATCTTGTTCATGATTTGGTGGATCGGCTCCCTGAATACGACGTTCACAGCCTGGTAAGCCTCGTGAGGAGGTCTGGTCTTCTTGCTGCTCCCATACCTGGACGCTGTAGCCTTTGCCGAGCTGGAGACCCAGGTTTGCTTTGGCTCTTCCTTTCGAAAGGGCTTCTTTTCTCTTTGCTGGGGCTGATCACCCCTCTCCTTGGGTCCTGGGCCGTGACTCTCCCGGACCCGGATTTCATCCTCCTCCCGGGCGACATAGCGCTTTATCAGGGACATCAAGGCCGGCATAGAGGCTGCAGGGTCTCCGGCCAGGTCTTTCCTCGGCTCGTTCCCTGGTAACAGGGCATTTCTGAAGGCAAAAATCGCCACTTCGTCTCTGGTAACCTCAATCTGGCTGTAGATCGCCCAGAACCGCTGGGCGAACTGAGTAATGCTTTCGCCCTGCTTCATCTTCAGGGCAAGTATATCAGCATCAGTCTTGGGGACGACGCTGTAAGCCTGAAACTTCTTCAGGAAAGAGAGCTGGAGCTGTTTCCAACTCGAGATAGACTTCTCTGGAAGGGCGCAGTACCACTTCAAAGGGAGGTCGCCCAGACTGGAGGAAAAGATCTTGCAGTTGAGGTGGCCCTTATTCCCCTAGATGGACATCTTCTGAGAGAAGTGTCGGAGGTGAGCTGCTGGGTCAGATACTCCGTCATAAGGAACGAACTGCGGGACAGAGAACTTCTTGGGCAGTGGAGTCTCCTTGATATCCCGCGCGAAGGGGGAGGCCCCCAGATCGGTGGGGCTGCAAATCTCTGCTGGTCTCGGGCGAGAGCAGCCATCTCCATATTATGCTGAAGGGCCATCTTAATGCGCCTGTCGAGCCGCTCCTGCTCGACATCCTTCCGCGGCAACACTGCTTCCGACTTTCGCTTCGAATGGCCTCGACTGTGGTAGCTACGGACTTGGTCATCTCGGCCGTGATGGCTTTGACCATTGCTCGAGTGCTCGTCGTTGGGATGACTACGCTTCTGTTCTAGAAAAGCTCTTAGATCCTCGCGGGAGGGCTGGACTACCTTGCTCGGGGCGGCTTTCTTCCCGCCTTAGGGCCCGGAGGGCTGGCCTGCTGAGGGATCCCCTGCTGCTCTCAGTTGCTGCTGGAGCTAGCGGATTACCCTATCCTGCTCCTGGATGAGGGCATTTTGAGCCGCGATATCTCCTCCGTCATCAAGGTCTCGCTGACGGCGTGGCTCGTCGACTGCCACACCTTTGTCTTTCGGGGGACGCTCGTGTCGCCGCTCGTCCCATCGGGGAGGCGTGACTTCGTCGCCCGGGGACGAATCTTCTACAACTCCCTCTTGGAAGGGAATCTCGACGAAGAGCTACGAGCCTATGCGCCCCTCGCCTGCAGATGCGCCGAGCACCGTTCTGGACCGCCCTTGAGGAGGGGCATCCGTCGACGGGCCCGGTTGCTCGAGCACTACTCTCGAAGATTCTCCGCCTTTCTTAGGTCTCGGAGGCATGGTAACTGGGAAGATTGAGAAGGTTGGGAAGGTTGGGATATTGCTTTCCCACAGACGGTGCCAATTGTAAGTGCAGAAAAAAATGATGACTCACAAGATTAGGGGTGCCTGATAGGACTTATCCGAGTAAAGGAAGATTATCTGCTGCCTCAAAGCCTGAAAGGGAAGAAGAAACAGTCAGAGGACCCTGGCCTGGGCGGCGCAAGGCTCCCCGATGCCTAAGTCAGTATGTGAACTTAACAAAGGAAGGAGAGGAAGAAGAGAGGCAGAGTAACGACTCTTAAGTGTGTAGGTTGCATACCTTGCATGTGAAATGGGGTCCTATTTATAGAGGACCGTGGATGATATTTTGGAGTGGGTCTCATGATTTGATAGGGAAGTCCTTATCAGCCCACAAAGTCATAAATGCGGTCCACTTCAGCCCACAATGCATTTAATGCCAGTCGGATCAGCCCACATTGTATTTAATGCATGTCATGTTGGGCTAGATCATGTTGGACGCCTTTGGCGGTAGAGGTCCCATCGGATCCATCCTCGGGCCTTGCCCTGATTTGGCTACAGCTGTTGGATGCCGCCCTGTCAGTAATGTGGTGAAGATTGTGGACGGCTGGATGTCGCATCTGTCCCACTGGCTCGCGCCCCTATTCTGCCACGTGTCTGATGACGTGGCGGGTCGTGGGGCGTGAGTGGGGATTCTTCTTTGCTTCGGCTTCCGTCCCGGCTCCTTTGGCCGAGGTCCCTGGCTCCTTTGGCCGGGGTCGAGCTCTTTAGCCGAAGTGGGCCCCTGGTAGCCGAGCTTGGCGCTAGCAGCCAAAGTCTGTCTGGTTTCGGCCGAGGCCTATGTCCCGGCTGCCGAGGCGAATCTGGGTGCCACGTGGATGGCACGTGAGAGTGCTTAGTCCCATCTTATAGCCGTGATTAGCATAATCCTGGAACTTTGAAAATCTCCCCACACAGGTATGTTTGTTAAGAAGGATTTTAAGGAATTAATGTCTTCCAATATATCCGAAAATCTATTTGGATTCCACTTTTCAATTGCTAATCCAATGTAAGTAATTGAATTCTGAGATTTGAACAACTCCAATAGTTATTTCAGTCATTTTACTAATGTTTGCTTACTAGTAAAGAATATTAGGAAGGTTTGATGCTCATAATCAGGATGACTTTTGTAAGACTAAGATGATGAATAAGGTTACAAATAGGTATCTGATTCTTCGATTACCCGGAAGTTTTGACCAGAAAAAATCGGGTTTAAAAGCTACTTTAGGTTCTAGTACATAAACGGGGCTAGATCCAGAACCCAATTTAGGTTCTAATTGATAAATGGATCCGATTCTGTGCCCACATAGGTTTTGACCCGTGGACTTGGGACTCGACTTAGTAATCTTTGATATCCTAAATTGTTGCTCAAAATCAACTTTCTTTTAGATATTTTTATGTTTAATCTTGAAGGTAGTAGACTTGATGTACTATTATAGGTTATATGATATTAAGAAAAAAATGAAAAAATAAAAAAGAAATTAGAACCAACTTTGAAACTAAATTCCGGTCCTCTAGGTGTACCCGTTTTCTAAAGTGAATCTGGATTTTCCTATCAAGATTGGGTTTGGAACCAATGAAACAGATTCTAAGGTGGAACAAGACCCGAAACTTGAACCATTATTTAGCTCTGGGTCTAGGTCCGGATCAAATATGGCTCCGGCGCTCAGAACCGTCACATTTGCAACCCTAATTAGGAATTTGTGTTTTTTCTCTCGGTTGGCACAGTGGCCAGGACATAGGAAGTAAATGGCTCCCACCAAGATTCAAGACCCGGTGAAGACTATGGGAGCGGCCGCCTTATCGACAAGGCCAGCCCTCTATTCCTAATTAGGAATTTGTGTTAGATTAGGGTTATATTAAATTATATTGATAATGCCATTAGGATTACATATTAGAATTATGATGTGATTAGATTCTTCAAGAGTTCATGTTTAAATAATGCTTCATCGTACATTCTATAATAACCATTGCCAAGGAGAATTTGGCAAGGTGGTGTAGCCAGTCTCTCAATTATTTAGATTGGTCTTGGAATCTGAAAAATGGGATGAGCCACTTCAAGTTGGACAAAAAGTGGTCCCACAACACACGAGAACCGGTGCCACGGTTGGAAGGTTCTCACTACTCAATCGAACATTGGCAAAAAAATATGAAAAAGGCGGGCCCACATAAGACTTCAATGGACTCAGTTCTTGATAGTTAAATCCCAGCCGCACAAAAACCAAAAAAGATATTATCCGTCGACAGCAGATTTTAAGTCTGTCTCCTTAACCACTCGGTCATATCGACACCATGCAAAGCATTTTAAATATTTATTTAGATAAACTTAACTACTTTTGTGCATCTCTTGGCCATGATCATCTAATCAAAGACCATAGATCAAAATTTTGGAAATTGAAGGTGGGCCCTTCTCATCAACAGCCCTAATCAGATCTGAGGTGTGGTTGTCTTTTCTATATCCCAATGCAATATCAACGGCTGTCTCTAATTGGACCGATATTGCGATAAGCCCGTAATTCTAGAGCTTTAAAACTCGATAGCTTGCTTACAATGACATTAAGCTTAGTAACCCTTGCTTGGTCAGACTGATTGGACGTGGCCAAATCAATAACCTCCTGAGCCCACAGGCAGGTTGGGTTGGGTTTCACCAAAGTTGAACCCAATCCAAATGCTACAAAACAAGGACCTGAACCTTAACCTGACTGGCCCAATTGTAGCCTCTAGATAATATTACTTATTTCAAAATTACAGTTTTGCTAAACTGACCAAAAACCTGACTGTAAGGCCCAACCCAGTTCAAATCAAACTTTCGTATTAAAGGCCAAGCCAGTCGGAATATGAACAATACAAAACTTAGGGCCTATTTCTTTACTAGAATTCGTAGAATTCATGTCTAGAGGCTGTCTGGGAATTTCTAAATACTGGAATTCTAAAATACCACTGAATTCTGTTATTTTTGAACTCTAAGTTTCATTTCCATCTGAATTCTTGCATGAGAATTTCTAAATATCTGAGTTTCTACATAAATTCTAGACTGGAGTTACACATGTTATGCATTGTAGTACATGAGACCCACCTTTTGTGCTTGTGAACTTGGGACCTAACTGTAATAATTATAATGTAGACCCACCTCAGGTATATAATACATGGGCCCATCTTTTAGAAAAGAAAGCGTGGGACCCAATTTTAGAAATTTGAATATGGACCCATCTTGATAGGAATTGCATGGGCCCAGTTTTTATAATTGTGAATATGAATGAGGCCCACTTTATTGTTGGTACGAGGGTTCACAGTTGGGTGCAGGAGTTCCAACCAAACTTCTCGGAGTTCCAGAATTCTGAAATGCTTTTGGAGGGGCTAGCATTTCGGAATTCCACCATTTTAGCATTTGAGAATTATGGCTTCCTTGAATACTGGGAATCCCATTAAAAGAACATTGAATTTTTGACATAAATTCTTGAATCCACAGCCAGCCTGACTTCCTATCAGAAATGCTTGTAAGCTCGATTTTAGTTGACCTGCAGCTGCTTTAATTGGCCGTGCATCAGACTGAGCCTCAAACTAGAGTGTTTAAAGGCTGGTTTGGTCGGGCAGAAGATGGTATGGTCATAGCCCATTTAGTTATGGGTCAAATATTAAAGCCAGATCCAACACTGGTGTCTGAAAGTAGGGCCCTGAATGAGCCAATTTGCAATACATGCTATCATTTTAAATATGATGACTGGTCCGCAGTCATGTTCAGGTTGGTCCAGTCTAACTAATCTGACTATCCATATGTGTGTCTCTAACTGATTGAAATCGAGATCGGCCAATCTTGATCATCAGCAGATTCAATCAATGAATTAAAGTAACCTGATAATAGCAAATCTGTACATCTAGTTGGACACAATTGAACTAAATGGTGATGTTAGGTGTGTGACATACCAGATGAAGCCAGCCAAAGCTCAGGCCCAAGCACAGAACTTGAATCGATCCATTAAAAAAAATGGAATACATACAAGACTGGGTATAGAATACTGGTCCCAATTACTGTTGGATCTACGTCCAGATTTCACAATAGCTTAAGACTGGATTGGCCATCAAGTCTCTTTGGGTCCAGACTCCTGGTTCGGCCTCTCAGCTGGGCCTTGCCTCAGATCTGTTTCTTTTCTTCCCTCTTGATGTTGGATTTGGGTTAAATTCATTTAACAATGGACCCATGTTAGATTTTGATTTAGAAAGCAATCCTGGCCATTGATCGGACCGAATCCAAATGTCCTGGTTCATTACTTTATATAGCGTGCATGATCTCAGACAGTGAAATTAATAGGGCCAACAACATTTTATAAACATGAGAACGGCTTCTTACCCGAAGCGGTAAGGTGGCTGTTCGCCACGTGTGTGGTCTCTTCCCACTTATGTGGGTTGTCTTTCTGTGATCAATATCATCAATTTTGAATGAGCGAGTTGTGTGACTTTGGCTGAAAGTACATATTCATCATCAATGTACAGGACAATGTTCTCAACAATTTCAAATAAATAAAGCCAATCTTTATTTCACAATTCACCTTATTACTTAGGAAATACTTATGAACTCAGATCTCAACTCTACAGACATTGAACTCCAATTCCGGTACTCAAAAAATTCCATCCTAAAATCCTTACCACGCACCTTCTTAAAAAGCAGAATTGTGTAAATAAGATTTCGCAATCTGACCATTGGCACCATTGGGAAAAAAACCGCCAGGAACACCCGCAGTGCCCTTGCCATACATGATCCTCAATATCTCCTTTGGTGCCCTCTGGTAACAGAGGGCGTTACTATTCTCCGCAAGCAAATTTCCAAGATGATGATGCTTCCCTTCTGCACTGCTGGCCGAAGAAGGAGCAATAAGGCCTTCATCCTTATTGCCATTGCCCCCTAACTCATTCCTCAGCTGTGAAATTTGGCTTGTGAATTCTGCCACTGTGACTCCATATGGTTCGACATTCGACGATGCATGCTGATAGAGCAATGCTCTGATGACGGCATCTTGAGCAGATTGCACCCCAAGAAGGCCACCACAAAGCTACATGTTCATCCAAAATTAAAGTTCAGAGACTCACAATTGACAACTTGTAGTTTTTGTGCATGATCTCAAAATATCAATTGCACACTTATTGCAGTTTTTTTTTTTTTCCCATCCAAACCCAACCTGTTTAGGCCCAACCCAAACATAAAAAAAGAGAGAGATTGATTCTTACCCTCCTGGAAATAGGGCTTTGGAGGTGAGGATTTAGGCTTTCATATCCAGTGAGTGCAACGTAAGGAAGGAGATATGAGGCAAGAAGGAAGTTGATGCTATTGGCATATGGATTGAAGGATGGTTGCAGGCTGTGTCCAAATGCCTTATCCATCAAGTTAGAGAAGCAAGTCGGGCTCAGGTCCATCAATGGTCTTGGAAATCCCTCAACATTGTTCTTCAATGCCCTGTTTAATCACAAACGTCCAAATAAAATACAAACATAGTCAATACAAGAAATCTAAAAGAAACTCTCTTTTGAACACAGTAAGCAACTCTCTGTCCTAAAATGCAATTTAGTGGTGGCGAATGGGTCGGTTCTGATTTAAATAGGCTGGACTGAGATGAGGTCCATAAAGTCCACCTCATATCTGACCCATTAATTTAAATGGGTCAAATTCCACCAATTTAAATGGTTTAGATAGCTCTACCTGTTCCAATTTATTGAGATGGGGTCCTTGAATTGATATCATTGTTATCTATTTTGGGGATTGGACCGGCCATAGTTTTGCCTCCCCTATTTGTAAGAACGGACCATGCAAAAACTGAGTTAATGCCATAGTTCCAAGCCTATCAACCAAGTTGTTCAACATGAGTAACGCACCAGACATGGCATGCAAAATTCACCTAATGTGGCTAACTCCCTGATGTGCAAACTGCATAATGATATCTGCGGTGAACGCGTCGAGGTTCGCCTTTCTCACGCCAATGGGAGGCGGCCCACCCATGGTTAGGCTGGATGCAACATGGTCCAGGCCATGCCCCAAAGACCCCCAGAGGAAGAACTCAGCTTGCAAGAACTCCAAGTTCAATGGAAACTCAAGCAGATCCATATCGTATTCCGACATCCCATGTCGAGCTTGTACAAATGAGAAGGAGTCGTCTAAATCAATCTCAGAGAGATCAGCAGCAGAAGAAGTAGGAATGTTGAAGGCAATGAGAAGAATAGAGACAGAGAGAGTATTGAAGAATATAGAGACAGCCATAGCTTCTTTTGCTTTCTTGATGATTTTTCCTACATGGGTTGGGGTCTTTTTATATTGTCGTTGGACAGGTAGGCCCCATTTTTCTGATCATACGTGTAAAAGCCAGCGAAATTTGCTTGTTATTGTTGATTGGGAAGGGGAGACTCGGACGAGGTAGGTTTGGATTTTCCTGATTTTTGTGGACAGCAGTTGTGTTGACTGTTGTATCTAGTCAATGAATAGGAGCCAATAATACATGGGCCATTAATGTAGTGAAGCAATATATATTAGAACCTAATGAATGATCAGTTTATAATATCTGGTACATGATCCTGATCCTAGCTAGGAGGCCAAGCCTTAGGAGTCCTTTGAATACAATCATTTATATATCCAAATGGTGCACATGTCACCACATTTGTTTGTACTCGGTAAATAAGGTGAGAAAATGGTGTATAAAACTCGAATAGATTTGGAACTCACTTTCACAGTCTTCTTGCATTTGGCTATTCAATTGGTCGGTGTATCAAATCCACTCAATTTCGTTCATATTTTTATTCTTGTGGGCTCTATATTTGTAATCCCATCAAAATTATGTATAGGTAGGAGACGATTAAATTCAAGGCTATTATTATATAATGGGATGCAGCTGATGTTTTTTTTGCCTAACACTTCACTACAGTCTACAGTGATAGCCACGCACTGGTGGATCCTACAAGCTGGACCGCCTAAATCTTGGGTCTTTAATGTTTACTATCTCAGAAATAGTTCAAGAAGTGTTGGTAAGTAGAGAACTTGGCATGCATTCAAAACTTTAGGCATGCTTCTAAAACTAAACTTGGATTATGTGACAGTATTGAATAATGGTGTAACTAATCGAGCCATTTGGGCCGTCGGATTGGCTCAAGGAAAGAGAATGTACACCTGACTGGGTCAGGCCTAATTGATGTCTATGATCCATTGCATTTGGCTGCACCTACCAGAATTTGTAATAATATGTTCTTTCTATAAAATGTTATCTGAATCAGGCCTATCATTATAGTATTTGGGTGCAATACCTTTAGAGTTCCAAGAGCCAGAGTACTCTAACCATCAGGTTTAAACTTGGATCAATATACAATTTCTTTCGGGTCACCCCCTTGGGTCTAACCAACCTCAAAACTGAACCATTTAGAACCCAAATCTGGAACCCAGGCAGGACAATTTGACCTACCCACCAAATAATTTGCATTCAACATCAGTTAACCCTTTTAACCTGTTTTGATGTAACCCAACTCGTAGAAGTTATTCCCAATCCAAAACCAATTAGTTTTAGGAATACTAGATAGCAACTCTGTCATGGTATCAGAGCCAAAATGTCTTGAATTCGAAATCACGCAGGGCAAAAATGCTCCATACCGCATTGTGTGTTTGTGTGTTTGTGCGGGTGTAAGTGCGCTGAGCAAGTATGTCCTATTCCGCGTTGTAGTCTTGTGCGGGCGTTTGCTTAGGATCCGGGCGGTGTCCCGTCCAAGGAAGAATGTTAAGTAGTTGTTTGTGTAGATTCCTATCCACCAATTGGTTTTGGGAAGCCAAATCCATTTCAAATATTAAGTTTATATTTGAGTTTATTTATTGGGGAAACACCAAAATACAAAAGTATTAAACATTAACCAAAAGATTGCCATATAGAAACATTGCACCAAATGTGATGTTTTCACAATTTATAGCAGGTTATGCGGTGATTGACCGATAGTGGGACCCACTAATTAATAATCTCAATGGAGTCATCTAATAATGATAATAAAAATAGGAATCATCTAATGAAATAAATAAATAAATAAATAATAAGACCCATTCTTTTAAGATAATTTTGATGAGACCCACATAATGATATTAGGACTATCTAATGATATAGCGGTCATATATTATACTCTAATACTAATTAGCATGATGGGCACTATCGATTAAATAATCATAAGAGCCAACCGGACTGTAGTAATCATTAAGCGAGCCATCCAGTGTTGGTGGTTGATACTGCTAATCAAATATTGTTAATTCTCACAATGAGACTCCTTAATAATGGTAAATTGAAATATAATCTTGACAAAATCTAATCTCCTAGCAGTCATCATAGGAGCCGCAAGTGTTGGCAATTGTAAGACCCGCATAGTAATCAAGAAGAAGCCCATCTTATATATTGTTGGTAGTTATATTGAGACTCACCAAATGTTGGTAAAGGACCCTATAATGTTGGTAAACATTATAGGACAAATAGACTAGTGGAAGTCATAGTGAAATCCATTTTTTTATAATCACAAAATAACAACAATAATAATAATAATAATAATAATAAATCAATGATGCATGGCTGCTCATGGGCTTAAATCTGGACATATTTTGCAAAGAATATTTCACATTGTAGGATGAAAAATTATTTTCTACACAGCATCCTCAAATAATATAATATAAAAGTTTTTATGAGAAACTGAAATGTTGTATAATATTATCTAAAGGAGTGTTTGGAAATCATATATTCTCAAATATTTAAGCTTTTCCCATAAAAGATTGCCATAATTAGTGTTAGTTCAAAATATAAAAGTTGCTTTATGAAGCCTACAACATACTTGACTTTAAAGAAGAGGGAACTTCCATAGTGGGACAACAAGAATAATTAGCTCCTATTGAAATCAAAGATTTTTAAAATAAATGCCCTCCCACTGTACGGGTTATATATCCAACAATAAATTTTACCTCAAGAAGAGAAAGTCCCCCGGTAGGATTGCCCATTTGATAGGAAATGTGATTAATGAATAAGCATGAGATTATGTTGATTATATTTTTAATCAAATAGTCAATGTTATCGTGGGGCCAAGTCTTATTAGGGAAAAATATGAGGATTCCTCATTCAGTGGACAACCATATATTTTGATAAATATTAAGGTTGAAAAATAGATAATAATATACTAATTTCCTTTAGATTTGCCTCTCTTTTGATATTTCTACAAATATTTAAATTTCAATACCATATTTTCATTTTTGGGCCCGGCTAGTTTTAAGGTTTGTTTGGGCACTACCGATGCTTTTAGTGGTGGTAAATTTGCATTTGCAACTTTTCCTCCTCTCTAAGTGGAGGAAAAGTTGCATTTTGCGGAAGTGGTGTCCGGGCACTTAGTGCAGCTTTACCGTTGCTATTGTAGGTGGTAAAGTCCATTTGTAACTTTTCCTCCTCTCTAAGCTGAGGAAATCTTGCATTGACGTGCAAACCATTTCTTTTCTTTTTTAACTTCTGGATTCGGTCGAGGGTTGGGCCTTAGGTCATACAATGATGGATGGGCATGTATAATTAATGTTTAAATGCAATACTACTAAATCAAAACAAATACAAAATATATTGCTTGTTTGGTAAATTTACTTTGCTTGTGGAGTGAAGTTAATAATTAAGACAAGATAGAACAAAACTAAGGGTTTGGTCAATCAGAAGGTGAGAGAGTAGTTTTTTTAATTTTTCTTTTAAAAAGATGGGTTTATTTTGTAAGAGTGCTCATGGATCAAGCTGGGCTCCTTTGGGTCGGGCATGGCATTTAGGTTATAATAGATGGGTCGCGCTCAAATTTTTTTTATTTGGACTCAGTGGTTGAGAGCCGGAATCCCCGCTCAGCCCAAATATACATATAATTATAAGGCAGAGAGTAGTAGAGGGGGAGGGTGGGTCTGGCCACTCATAGATGGTTATATGATCAGACCAGTTGAACTGGCCTAAGACATGGTAAGAAAGTCATTTTTTTTGTTCTATAAGTCAAACATGGGTCACGCTCTGGCTTCATTTTTCCCATGCGGGCCAGGCTCACGCCAGCAACTTCAGGCCTGCTCAAGCTTGGGCCAGGCTTAGGCTTCTAGTTTAGAAGTCAGGCCGTTTTGGACATTCCTCGGCTTACCCTAGCCTGGTCCATTAAAACCTGCATATATATTTTTTCTTTCGTTTTTTTCCATTCAGCGGCATAAGAATGTATCTTTTTTACATATGTATAGGGTTTATATATAACTTTTTCACCTGCAGATGTTACATGTGTGAAACACATTACCATGTTTGCAAACTCACAATTTCACAGGAGCTTGGGTACATCTAATAGTTTTAGAATTTTGTGCCTTTTACAAGGATCTCAAAATCTACAGAGCTTTTGATAACGACATAAACGCCTTAATTCGTATCTTTGATATGATAATATTGAACAATTCATACATGAAATAGGGGCCAACAAAGGTGCAAAAAAATCATATATATGGCGCTTGAGGTGCTCGAGGCCATGGCCCAAGTCTCACTCCAACTACAGTGATATATACACATGGTTGGATTTTTTTACATCAACTATGTATCCACATATGATCGATCAAGATTATTATTATGGCTGGAGTGAGTCTGGTCCATTTTCTATGAAATTAGGTTCGAGTTCATAATCACTTTTATTTTTAAAAAACTATAGTAACCACTGCACAACACAATACTAATATATGTAATTATTTATCAGGAAATTTTCAAAAGTAGTTAGATAGAGTGGAAACCCTAGCCACGTGGGTCATGCCAGCGTTAAGCACGGGTTACTGTGCTAGTTTATATTTATTGCAGTAACAGGAAAATGACGTTGGGAGCTTACATATTAACATAAAAAAAATTTGTTGAACCCCTCCATACTAGGCTTGCAAACAAGTATCCGATTCTCCGATTACCCGGAAGTTCCGACCCACAAAAAACTGAGCCCGGTTCCCAATTTAGGTTCTGATTTATAAACGGGTCCGGAACCCAATTTACCTTCCAATTGATAAACGGGTTTGGTTACGACCAGTGGACCCGGCATATGAATCTTTCATATTTCAAATTTTACCTCAAAATCAACTTTTTTCTATATGTTTTTATGCATAGTAATGGAGGTAGTAGACTTGATGCACTGTTATAAGTTGAATGATATTCTTATTTTAAGAAAAAAACAAAGAATAAAGAGAAACTAGAATCGATTTTGGTACTAGATTCCGGTCCTTTAGGTGGACCCGGTTTTGAAACCGGAGTTTCCTATCGGAACCGGGTCTGGAACTAACAAAACAGGTTTCGAGTCAGAACTGGAATCGTTATTTAGAAACGGGTCCTGTAAATCAACCAAAGTTGCTGTCAGAAGAGAAAAGAGAAGAGATGGCAGAATCATGCCTCGCTATAGCGAGGGTACACGCTGAAGCCCAGTCTGATCTGGACTTTGTGATAAAGTTTGAAAAAGGACTCTTATTCTAAGTGGAATATTTTTAGGAGTCTTAAGCATGAATTAGGGGCTATATATTGGGTGTTTCTCACAACCCAAAGAGACACAGATCATCTCTCAAGTTCTGAATTTGTGATCTAATTGAGAGAAATTTCCTCTAGAGATTTTTGAAGAGTTGTGCTGCCAAGTACTCTAGAGAGCAAGTTTCTTTTGCATCCCTTGTAGAAGATCATCTTCTTGCGTAGAAGATTTGAGGAGTCAAGCGTTGGATCTGTTGCAATCAACGGTGTGATGTCGTTGAAGCGTGATGCGACACAAGGTAACTTCAGTCTTTAGATAGGGGATATCTAGGGAAGAAATCTGAGTTTCTTGTAATTGCAAGATTCATAGTGTTTGATTAGATCCAGTACGGATCGGTGGTTTTGGGTTTTCCACCTTAAATTTGGTGTCCTTGTGGTGTGTGCTTGTGATTTTATTTCCACTGCGTAGTTTATTATTTTTGCACACTAGTGGGTTGATTTATTGAGTGAACCAATCTAGAGATCTCAAACCCTAAACCCTCAATTGGTATCAGAGCAAGTTACACTAATTTGCTGTGTTTGATCTAAAGACATTTCTAGAATGGTGTTCAATCGAGAAGGGACATCAACTACTAAGCCCCCTTTGCTAGATGGTTCTAATTATGCATATTGGAAGCAAAGGATGATTGGGTTCCTTAAGTCCATTGATGATAATGTTTGGGATATTGTGAGAAGAATGAAGCCCGAGAGAGTTCTACAAGCTAAGGCAATTCAAGATCTACAATGCTGATTTTTTTTTGTTTAAAAATTCATTGTATTTTGGGTTTTTCTTTTGCGTAGATCTTATTGTATTGTTCTAGGAGATTTGTCCAAGAATTGCCAAAAGGGGGAGATTGTAAGGTATAAAAGACAACGGATGGCAAAAGTCAACCAAAGTTGCTGTCAGAAGAGAAAAAAGAAGAGATGGCAAAATCATGGCTCGCTATAGCGAGGATCATCCTCGCTATAGCGAGGGTACACGCTGAAGCCCAGTCTGATCCGGACTTTGTGATAAAGTTTGAAAAAGGACTCTTATTCTAAGTGGAATATTTTTAGGAGTCTTAAGCATGAATTAGGGGCTATATATTGGGTGTTTCTCACAACCCAAAGAGACACAGATCATCTCTCAAGTTCTGAATTTGTGATCTAATTGAGAGAAATTTCCTCTAGAGATTTTTGAAGAGTTGTGCTGCCAAGTACTCTAGAGAGCAAGTTTCTTTTGCATCCCTTGTAGAAGATCATCTTCTTGCGTAGAAGATTTGAGGAGTCAAGCGTTGGATCTGTTGCAATCAACGGTGTGATGTCGTTGAAGCGTGATGCGACACAAGGTAACTTCAGTCTTTAGATAGGGGATATCTAGGGAAGAAATCTGAGTTTCTTGTAATTGCGAGATTCATAGTGTTTGATTAGATCCAGTACGGATCGGTGGTTTTGGGTTTTCCACCTTAAATTTGGTGTCCTTGTGGTGTGTGCTTGTGATTTTATTTCCACTGCGTAGTTTATTATTTTTGCACACTAGTGGGTTGATTTATTGAGTGAACCAATCTAGAGATCTCAAACCCTAAACCCTCAGGTCCGGGTCTGGGTCCACTATGGTTCCGATCCGTAATCATTCCTTTTGCAACTCTACTCCCTACCCCAACAAATATGCAATTTGCTGCACAGTGAAAGACTAGTTATTTAAGCTAGCCAAAATTTAATAGTATCTTCTTTCAAAAAGAAAAAGAAAAAAGAAAATTCACACAAATGGCTAGAAAAAAGACGACCCAAAGTCTTGTGAAATATCTTAAAATCAATAAAAGGCAGCTAAGGTGTTAATTTGAGAATTTCCAAAATAAGCTCTTATTTCATCTTTTAGATCTTATTTATTTTTCAGAGTGTTACGTGAACCTATAATTGCATCTCTCATCTGATTATAAGTAGACGTTTGCGTTTTAGAAAAAAATAAGAAAATGGGACCTTTTGGCATAAAGCAATCAAAATACATGTCGAGTATAAGGTCCAAGTTCTACTCTATTGACCTAAATTGAATGCATGTCATGTTACTCCAATGTAGCTGTACATGATCATAGCTTTATTTCTATGAATTATTTGATTCTTGGACAAGTTTATACAGGGAAAGAAATACTGCCATCAGAAACCATAGATCCTGATATCTGAGATTAAGAATATAACTGAAATCAACAAAATATTGATTATAGAAAAAAGGTTCAGAAAACGACTATATATATAATATGAGTTTGATTGGTGAGGTACTGCAATGCAAGACCTCTACACTGAGAATCGAGAGAAATTTTTATTTATTTATTTATGTACCAAAAGAGAAATTAATAAAAAATAAATAAATTCTCCATGATAGAGTGGATTTCTATTTAATAATATACTTAGCAACGGGGGGCGGAACCATAAATTCTTCCTTGGGGTGCCACTATGTTGAAAAAAGTTCTTGGGAGTGCCATGTATAAAAAAACGCATGTAGTTTTTAAAATATATAAGGGTTTCTTTGAAAATTTCTTTGGGGCCAATTAATGGAGAAAAACAAAAAATTCTTTTATAAAACCTATAGGGGTTTTTAGGAATTTTGGAGGGGCCATGGCCACTGCCAGCCCCTCCTTGGTTCCGCCAATGATATATCATATCCTACAATAGTGATATTAGGTCCACTTCCTAATATGTTATAAGATCTAAAGTATTCTGAATGGGCCATAGGATATTCTCCGTGCGCCATCGTACTATGCCTTATAGGCTATATGGATGGAAAAAAAAAGATAAAAAAAAGAAAAAAAAGGAAATAAAAAAGAAATTAAACAACCTTCTACCTCTCCTTTAAAATAGGTGAAGAATATGTAAAAATCCAAAGGGGCGTTTTGGTCTTATCCACTTTGCCCCTTTTCAACTTTTATATTTTTCATTTCTTCCCCTTATCTAATTTTATTTCCTTTTGGTAAATGATGAAACTTTAGAGTACAATGGGCAGTTATGTCATTTAATTGGCAGTTATGTCATTTAATTTTATCTAGAAGACACCTCATCATATTAACCACTTTTCCCATTCTTTGTCCAAATTTCCCAAATATGTTTCTTCTTACTTACTTTATCATCTCTTTCTACAAGACAAATCCAAGTAATTCTATTCCTCTCTTACTATAGCCTTCATTTCATATTCCTTTATTTTTTTCTTTTTCTTTTTATTGAACCTATAATCTAGAGCCTCTCAAGTTTGGCACTCATAATTTACACATTTTGAACATTTGCCTAATAAATTGTCATCAGATTTTGAAAATTTAAAATTTTAGTTAAAAATCTGAATTAAATTAGATCTACCTTAATTGATCTTATGTAAGAAACTCCATACGGCTATAACTATAGGTGCTTAAGGGTTTTCTACGCTAATTATATGCAAAGGTTCCGTCATCCTTGGCATTTTTGTCCAAATAATGAAGGATTTGAGCTTTGAACAATGGGCTAAATTAAGATCAAGACTTTTTTTCATGAAGATAAGCCTCATAATATGGGGTTCAAGAAAATGAGTCAATTTAATTTATTTTTTTTGTAACTATAATCATGTGCTTACAAGTAAATATTCTAAAATCATGCAATTTCTAAGTCTTCTCTAATCTTCCGGATCCATTAATGAATGTTGTTGGATGTGAAGAGCAATACCAGTCCAATATGTAAGTCTGATATAGGGCTTTTAATTGGGCCCTCCTATGGGCTAGCTACTTGGGCCGGCCCAACCCTTAAAAATGCTTTCATTGCTAGGTTGGAATGGTTGCCACTGACCTCAAAGTGCATATTCATCATCAACTATAGACAATGTTCCCAACAATTTCAAATGAATCAATCAAATATTCCATTCACATTTCACCTTATTACATGAGAAATATTTATGAGCTCAGACATTAGACTGAAAAGACTTCCCGGTACTAACAAAATTCCATCCTAGACACCTTAATTACCTCCTCAAAACTTGAAAGCATTATTGTGTAAATAGGATGTAGCAATTCGACCATTGGCACCATTGGGAAAGAAACCACCAGCAACACTGGCAGTGCCCTTGCCATACAGGATCCTCAATATCTCCCTTGGTGCCCTCTGGTAGCAGATGGCGTTACTATTCTCTGCAAGCAAATTTCCAAGATGATGGTGTCCTTCTACACTGCTGGCCGAAGAAGGAGCAATAAGGCCTTCATCCTTATTGCCAGTGCCCCCCAACTCATTCCTCAGCGCTGAAATTCGGCTTGTGAATTCTGCCACTGTGACTCCATATGGTTCGACCTTGGTCGATGCATGCTGGTAGAGTAATGCTCGGATGACTGCATCCTGAGCAGATTGCACCCCAAGAAGACCAGCACAAAGCTACAAGTTCATCCAAAATCAAAAAGTTTAGAGACTCACGTGCGTACAATTGACCAGTACTTGTTTTTGTGCATGATCTCAAAATATCAATTGCAGATTCATTGACAGTTTCTTTCAATTCTTGGATGAGAGATCAAATGTTGGTTAAATAATGAAAATTACTGTCTTGAAATGATTAGAATAACTGTTTTTTATTTTTTTAATGGGCTTTTACTAAAAGGTTCTAGGCAGGTCAGACCATCTTGACCCATTATTAGTATGGTCGGGGATGTCTCATCCTTCATTGATTAAAATCTCTTATCTAAGCACATTGAGCTCCCAAGTGGAAAGATGAATGGATTCTTACCCTCCTCGAAGTAGGGCTGTGAAGGTGAGGATTGAGGCCTTCATATGCAGTGAGTGCAACGTAAGGAAGAAGGTAGGAGGCAAGGAGGAAGTTGATGCTATTGGCATATGGATTGAAGGATGGTGACAAGCTGTGTCCAAATGCCTTATCCATCAAGTTAGAAAAGCAACTTGGGCTCAGATCCATCAATGGCCTTGGAAATCCCTCAACATGCTTCTTCAATGCCCTGTTTAATCACAACCAACCCAATAAAAAACAAACACGATTAATGCAGGAAATCTGAAAAGCAACAATCTTTAAACATAGTAAGCAACTCCTTTTGTCCTAAAATGCAATTTGGAGATGGCAAAATTCCATCAATTTCAATACATGGGTGAGTCAACCCAATCCAACATGTCTTGGCTCCACACATATGTTGAGTGTGGTTCGAGGATTAGGCTGATTGGGCCATAGTTAATCCACTATAGTTGGCAGATGACTATTTACATATATGAAGTTGCAACTGAGTAATGCACTATATATACAATGCAAAAATTCACCTGAGGTGGCCAACTTCCTGATAACCAAATTGCGTGATGATATCGGCAGTGAGTGCGTCAAGATTCGCCTTTCTTGCACCAACGGGAGCTGGCCCACCCATGGCTAGGCTGGGTGCAACATTATCCAGGCCATGTCCCAAAGATCCCCACAAGAAGAACTCAGCTTGCAAGTACTCCAAGTTCAATGAGAATTCAAGCAGATCCATGTCGTATTCGGATACTGATTTCCTATGTCCTGGTTTTATCAAGGGGAAGGAATTGTCTAATTCAGTCTCAGGAAGATCAGCAGAACAAGTAGGAATGTTGAAGAAGAAGAGGACAAGAGTGACAGAGAGAGCAGTGGTGAAAATGGTAGAGGTAGCCATAACTTCTTGCTCTTCTTCTTTCCCTGATTTCTTGATGATTCTTTTCATATGGGTTGGGGTATTTATATATTGTTGTTGGACAGGTGTGGCCCATTTCTATGATGGTGGGAATGTCAGCAAAGTTTGTTTTGTTCTTGTTGTTTTGGGTGGGAAGACTCGGACGGGAAGTTCAGATTTTCCTGATTCTTGTGAGGAGTTGTGTTGTTGATTGGTTTATTTGGTCAATGTTATATAGGAAGACCCTGTTCTGGTCCAGTTATGAGATTTTAGGCCCAAGGCCTGATCCAAATATTTAATCCTAGTTCACTCCCTTGTTTTGGATGTTTAGTTATGTTATTTTGTAAAATAGCAATTTTGATTCTTTATATTGTTTTGAAGGCGCATGAATGGACCAAATTCTAGTGATCTTGCAAATAAGCTTAGTGTGGTCTACAATTCTTGCAGGTAGGCCTGTCAATTTAACTCATTTAAATGGGTACCCGGCCCGGCCCAAGCCCAAAACTCAGGGCTTTTAAAAAAATCTGAGTTCAGTGGGCTGGGCTTGGACAATTATTTAAAAGCCCGGCCAAAATGGGACTGGGAATGGGCAAAGCATGCGCAGTCCGTGCAGGCCCAGCTTGGCCCGGCCCACCCACAAGGTTGTTTTACTAACTTTTATATATTTTTTTGAAACTGCCCCTCAAAACAGTTAAAAAAGGGCTAATTAAGAGGATTACTTTTGTAACTTCGCCATCATAAATCTCCCCATAAAAAGACATTCAATGCTACGTACCATTCAATTTTAAGATCAGAGGGGGAATATGAAATTCCCACTTTTAACAGCTGTGGGCCATGTCGTGCTGGGCTGGCCCACAGGCTTCCCAATTTTACAAAAACAATGAAAGGTTAGCAGAAGCGTGTGTGCAACAGAAATGAGAGGATCATTTATTACTATGAATATGAAAGTTTTTAGGGTATCTATTTTTTTTTTTATTTCATTAAATGGAGCTAAGCCATTTGATCACAATATTAATGTAGCATGAAAGTTTTTAGGGTATCTATTTTTTTTTTCCATTAAATGGAGCTAAGCCATTTGATCACAATATTAATGTAGCATGAAAGTTTTTAGGGTATCTATTTTTTTTTCCATTAAATGGAGCTAAGCCATTTGATCACAATATTAATGTAGCATGAAAGTTTTTAGGGTATCTATTTTTTTTTTCCATTAAATGGAGCTAAGCCATTTGATCACAATATTAATGTAGCGGTGCTGCATCATAATATGGTGCAGCGCCCTTCTTCGATGCATGGTGAAGCCCCCCTTTTCTAAATTCAAGCCCTTCATCAGCTTTGACACCCATGGTAATTGTAGTATCTAGATTTTCAAAGAAAAACTCAATAGGCCACATGTTAGATTGATCACACATAAGGACTCCCTCTATTTTTATTTCAATACAAAATAAAGTAAACCAAGTTACATCACGTGTTTCAAATCAAGTCAAATCCAATAATGGTGGGTATCTTACATATTTGAATGACAATTTACAAAATGGATTGTACGTAGGGTGTTGGGGTTGATGACTGGCTTGGATTTTAAAAAGGTGGGTCCCACCATACATTGAAGAATGGCTCTGATAGTATGCCGCTACATTGTGGTTCTGTATTGAAAAACTAATTTAAAATGTTTACAACTTAAATGCAGGGTCTAAAACAAAAAAAAAAAAAAAAAAAAAAATTGAATGCAGCTTTCATTATTTAATTAAAACGCAATGGCATGTATATTTGTGCAAATGGTGCCAGCAGGCCTACATGGGTTGCGTGCTCGTGCCGGGCCCAAGCTAGCTCGAGCCTAGCAGCCATGATGTGCCAAAGGCCACGACTTACCTGGGCCAGCGCAACATAGGCTTGGGATGGGCGGGCCATGCCAGACCAGTTAGGTCGTGCCGAGCCTAGGCTTCCTTGTCCATCCTTTAGTTACCATCATCTAAGGGTATGTTTGTTTGCATTAGGGGAGGAATAGAAGAGGAATAGGATGTCTCACTAGCATAAAGTTAAAGAGGAGTGATTTGAAATAAATGAGTAGATGAATTAATTCTTATGCGTTTGGATGGTTAGTGTAAAGTAAAAGGATTTATATTTATATTTGGTTGGATAAAGATAATAGGAATGAGTTACTCCACCCCACTTTATTTGGGGAGACAAAAAGTTGGATTGGAATAAATGCTAGCTGAGAAGACATATTTACTTTATGTGTCTGGGCCAATGCAGACAAATAACTCATGGGGTAAATTTTAATAATCTAACCATTGGGGATTGTTTAAAGCCTCTTTCCTTCTACTCTTTTTCAAACAAACAAGCCCTTCACGACAAGACATAATTTCTCTTCAACAAAAAAACTTTGGTAGGGTGGGCTTGGTCCTATCTACATGCTAATCTAATGCTATTTTTAATAAGTTTGTGTATTTTATCCAAGCCATCTAATAAGGCTTGCAAGTGATCCACATAAATAGCTATGATGAATAACCACATGTTAGTCTTAGGCGAACATATCTTTAATCAGATCTACATAAATGTAGGATTGTTTTAAATAACACAACATAGATCTTGAAATCTAAATGAGTACGTAACCCCATTGCGTTCACTTGATGTGAATGACTACCTTTACTTAGGGACTTACAACACTCCTCCATATATTGGGCATTTTCACGGGATCTCGATGAGGAAATCAATGTATTAGTATAAAGAGGAGTTATAACCCCTAAACCTGATATATAGGTTTTCGTAAACAACTCCATTTCCATCATGGAGTTCAAATTCAATTAGGATTTAGATTCCTCTCAGCATAGAAAACTCTATCAGGTTAGCAACTTTTCCTTAACACCAAAGACATCTCTATTAATTGGAGACTTAGGGCCTGTTTGGATCATCTTATTTTTTTTACCATCTTATCTGTCTGAAAAAGATCTGTGAGTTTAAGATCTTATTAAAGTTGCGAGTTTAAGATCTGATTAGTTGTTCTGTAGTAAGATCGTTTGGCAACACCCGAACGCTATGAGATCTGAATTGAATAAGACTGTTTGGTAATGTATCTTATCCATGTCTTAAGTTAAGGGTAATTTCTGTCATATTTAAAAAAATGGTTTCAAGCATGAAAAACATCAGTGACACTCCAAATTTGTTTCTTTTTAAACTCGAACAATGCCCAGTACACTCTACACATTTTGTTATAAAACATAATTATTATATATTTTTTTAATTTTATATTTAGTTATATTAATTTAATATTTTATTGTATATTGTTTATAATATTATTTTTAATATAATTATTTATTTTATAATTAATTTTATTATATTTATTTTTTGTTGTTTTTATATGATTATTATTTTATCTTAATTGTAATTGTATGTTTTGTTATTATTTTTTATAATTATGTGTATTAATTTTTTTTATTTGTATTAATTTTATTATGTTTTTATATTATTATATTATTATATATTTTTCATTAAATAATATGTTATTAATGTCTTATATTAATTATTATTATTTAAATTTTTATCATATTATTTGTTTATTTTTATTTAAATTATTTATTAATTTTATTTTGTGTTTTGTTTTTTATTTTATTATTTATAATTGTGTTATGATTGTTTTTATCATAATGATTAATTTAATTATCATCGATTATTATTTATTTTTTTTATTGTTTTTATATATATTTTTTAATTTTATCTTTATTTTTGTTTCATTTATATTTATATATATATTTTTTAATTTATTATTTTTTACATAGTTGTAATTGTGTTAATATATTATTTTTTATTTATTTATTTATTTATTATATTTATTAAATTATATTATGAATTTTTATTCAATTAATAGTCATTGAATATTATATTGTTTTTGTTATATGTTCATTTTATTTTTTATCGATATAATATTACTTATTTAATTTGTTAATTAATAAGTGTTATTATTATGTTTTTAATAATTTATTTTTTTAAATGTTATATGTATATTATATTATGATAAAGTGTTTGTATTAAATTTATTTTTATTATATGTTTAATTAAAATTTGTTTTATAAATATTTTTTTATTTTATGATTATAATTATTTGAGTGCTGCAATCGTTGATATTGGTGAGGGTTATTACGGGAATTTCAAAAGTTCTGAACTGTCTTACCGCTTAAGATGTTGAGGTCTTAATTCCAGGAGCTGAATTTCGAGCTCCTAGAATTAAGATAAATCTCGTCTTAAATAACAAGTCGTCTTAGCGCTTAGGACATGTTGTTATAGCGCACCAAACAATCTTATTTATTTTTTTGTTTTAGCGCTTAACACACAAGACATTAAGACCCAAACATAAGACGATCCAAACATTACCTTACCAATGTAGAAGTCTTTAAGTGAGTTGGTCATCTAAGTGGGGGACCCACATGGGTGTATGGTCACTGGGTCATACTTAAGCCCAATAATTCTAATAGTAGAAGGTCTTTGATCTTTTAGAAAATAATCTTCCCATGGCATCTTCGAAGACATACAATTCCTACAATATTCAAATATTTAAGGGCCATTTGCCTTTTATGAATGAAATAGGAAAATGGGGTTTTACATACATAAATGTTACACATGAAAATGTTACTTATGTGAAGCACTGCACATTATCATATTTGGCAAAATCACTATTTTTATATGAGCAAATAAGTACATCCAATGGTTTTTGTTGTGTTTGGATTTATTTATGTTTGTTAGAAATTTCTCAAAATCAATAAGAATTTAAGATATAAAATTAAAAACCTGGATGCTTATAATTAATATGAGAATATTAAATGGACCAGTTCATGAATTGGGGCCCACAAATGTTCATAAAATCATATATGTAAGTTGGAGTTTTTTTTTTTATTCTTTTTCACAAATTTCCAAATATCTATATATATGAAGACTTTAGATATGAAACTAAAATCCTTGGGCTTATTTGTTTAATTACAAAAGACGAACGGTTCAGATCTTGAATTTGGGGACCACAGTACTTTAAAAATGAAAGGTGGCTGTAGCATTTTAAATCCATGACCCATTCCCAAGATGCGAATAAGGATTGTATTGCCGCTTTTTGCAAGAGGGAAGTGTGTAATTGCTTATTAACACCTATTAAGGTATGCATGAGATGCCAAAAATAGCCTCATCTACACAAAGATTTTACAACTAAATTACATATCACATGATTAAAGATCGCAAACAAATATGTAATGATGTGTAACGATTATGCGTGTGCATCATTTAAATATGTAAATAAGTATAAACAAACAAGTCCTAAGTGTCTTCATGCTTATCATTAATATGAGAATATTAAATAGTTTGGATCATGAATTGGGGGCCACAAAAGTGCAAAAAATTAGATCATTAGGTTGGGTATTTTGGACTTTTTCATAAATTTCTCACAATCTGGGAGGATTTAAGATATGAAATTAAATATTTTGGGGGTAAAATAGTTTAAAAAATAAATTGAATAATTTGGATTACAAATATGGGCTCAACAATATATAAGAAAAGAGAAATAAAAGTAGTTGATAGTTTGCAAGTGGGAGATGTGAAAGTGAGCTTACATCTATTCAGGTGTGAAAACTTCACTCTTCATTTTTCTTTTTGGGTATCCCAGCTAGGGTTGTCAATAAAGGCTGGGGCCGCGTTAGGCTCGGGGTTGTCCTTACCCTACCCTCAATATATGTAGGGCCGTGCCGATGTCTGTCAAAGCCCTTGAAGGGCCTGCACTACATAGGCACTTACCTTACCCTTAATGGGTCAAGTCTGAGCCAAGTCACGTCTCAAGGCCTCAAAACAAGAAATTAATTATTTAATATCTTTATTCTATTACCAAGTATCACATGTCGACCGGACATTATCTTGTCTAACCTTTATTGCGAAGAGACCACGACTAAAAAACATTTGATGAATACACGCTTCCTCTAGGAACTTTCTTATATTGAACAAAGTAATATGTACTTTAGTGACTTGGGTTCTAATTGTACGATTTTATTTATTTTGTTAGATAAGTAAAATGTTTGTTGTATCTCACACCTTTCACAAGAATTTTTACATTTTTCATGCAAATTATTCTAGCAAGTCTTATCTTTGAGAAATTTAAACTATTTACATTTACTTATAACCTTTTATGAATTGATATTATTTCCTATTTAACATTGATCCTAACTATTAAAAGTTAAATTCATTTAGAAAATCACTATTAGTTTAGATTTAAACAAATTAGGAGTTATAATTATCTAATTAAAAGGATATTTGGATCCCCTTGCCGATATCCTTGAAGTTAATTTCATATAAATACAAGCTACCCTTATGAATTTGTTTGCATCACAAACTCTATAAAAGAAAAATTGTATTTTTATTAACAGCAATACACCCCCTTTTTGCACTAGCAACAATATATAAAAACAATAAAAATTAAAAAATAAGAGCAATCAAACTAGAAGAAAGGGATCGGAAACAACTATGAAATACTTATTGCTTACGCACAAAGTATAATATATAACTTAAATAATTATACATGGATGAAATGAACCTAGTATGTGTGTGTATGGATTTTTAGCTAGGGCATTTTGCAATGGATTTGGAGTTATGAATATGCCCTTGCACCCTAATTTTGTTACTGCTAAGTGACTGTTACAACAACATTTTAGTGTGTGTATAAAGAAAAGTAGGAGGGCTAGGATTATCCAAGGCCCACTCTCAAATTTTTTATCCAATGAAAGACTGTCCAAGCCCGACTAATGAAATTCTTCTTAGAAATAGAATCTCTCGTTTTAAGGGCTTCATCAGGGCCAGGCTGGGCCGTGCCCCTTGTATTGGTAATGCATTGACAGGACTCAACAGATACAATTGGGAAGAGCCAAGGGTGCAGTGCAGGGTTGCTTGTTTTCCACTCATTTACTGAGCTCAAGCAAACGAGACCCAGTGCAACCATTGATAAGGATGTGCATCATATACACATGTAAATGTGACAAACTACTCATAGGAACAACAACCTGCATATATATATTAGTAGGTCCTGCTAAGATCATCATTACTTTTGCTTTATGCTACATCTATAGTGGCCCATGAATTATGGGCACCTCACCATTGATTCAACACAACTACTACACACAAAAATCAGGAAAGTCCGAACCTCCTCGTCCGAGTCTCCACACCCAAAGCAACAATAACAAGCAGATTCCGCTGACTTCTACACGTATAACCAAAACACACATCTCCCCCATCAGATAAATGGGGCTCCACCTTTCCAACAACACTATAAAAAGACCCCAACACATCTGAAAATAATCAACAAGAAAGCAAGGAAAGAAAAAGAAGAAGAAGCTATGGCTACCTCTACTTTCTTCTCCATTACTCTCTCTATCTCTCTTCTTCTCATCTCCTTCAACTTTCCTACTTCTTCTTCTGTTTCCGATCCCTCGGAGATTGAATTAGAAAGTTCCTTACCCTGGATGGAACCTCGACATGGGAAGTCCATATCAGAATACGATATGAATTTGCTTGAGTTTCCATTGAACTTGGAGTTCTTGCAAGCTGAGTTCTTCCTTTGGGGATCTTTGGGACAAGGCCTGGATCATGTTGCGTCCGACCTAACCATGGGTGGGCCGGCTCCCGTTGGCGCGAGAAAGGCGAACCTTGACGCCCTCACCTCTGATATCATCACGCAGTTCGCGTATCAGGAAGTTGGCCACATTAGGTGAATTTTGCATGCAATGTCTGGTGTAGTACTTATTTTCAACAACTGATTGATAGGATTGGAATTGTGGCATACTCTCAGTCTTTGCATGGTCCATTCTTACAAATAAGGGTGGCATAACTATGGCTGAATCCACTCCTAAATTGATATGAGTTAGTTATTTAACTCGTTGGAATGAATGGGTTTGAACTTTGATATGAGTCGGGCTTCAATTCAGGGACCCCATCTCAAAAAGTTAGAACCGGTAGGGCTTTGAGGAACTCATCTCAGTCCAATCTATTTAAACCAGACCCGACCCGTTTGCCACCTTAGTCCTTACTGCATTTTGGGTCGGAAAGAGTTGCCTACCATGTTCAAATGAGAGTTTCTTTTAGATTTCCTCTGTTAATAATGCTTGTAATTTATTTGGATGGTTGTGAATTGTAATTAAACAGGGCATTGAAGGAGCATGTTGAGGGATTTCCAAGGCCGTTGTTGGATCTGAGCCCAACTTGCTTTTCTAACTTGATGGATAAGGCATTTGGACACAGCTTGTCACCATCCTTCAATCCATATGCCAATAGCGTCAATTTCCTTCTTGCCTCCTACCTTCTTCCTTACGTTGCACTCACCGGATATGAAGGCCTCAATCCTCACCTCCAAAGCCCTATTTCCAGGAGGGTAACAATCTCTCTCTCTCTCTCTCTCTCTCTCTCTCTCTCTCTCTCTCTCTCTCTCTCTCTCACCCAATTTATGTGTTTAATCTTCTTTGATAACTGAAGGGAGAAAAAGAAGGGATAGAAAACTAGGTGGGCCTAAACAGGTCTGGTCAAGATGGGGGAAGATGAGTCAACCCTCTTAACCCATTTTGCAAAATCCCATCCCATGTTAGAAAATATCATACTAATAATTGCACTTGTTAATCTTGATTATGTAACCAACATTTGATCTCTCTTCCAAGAATAGAAAGACACTCTCAATGATTCTGCAATTGATATTTTAAGATCAGAGACAAAACCAAGTTGTCAATTGTGAAGCTCTAAACTTTAATTTTGGATGAACTTGTATATATAGCTTTGTGCTGGTCTTCTTGGGGTGCAATCTGCTCAAGATGCCGTCATCAGAGCATTGCTCTATCAGCACGCATCGACGAAGGTCGAACCATATGGAGTCACAGTGGCAGAATTCACAAGCCGAATTTCGGCACTGAGGAATGAGTTGGGGGGCACTGGCAATAAAGATGAAGGCCTTATTGCTCCTTCTTCGGCCAGCAGTGTAGAAGGACACCATCATCATGGAAATTTACTTGCAGAGAATAGTAACGCCATCTGTTACAAAAGGGCGCCAAGGGAGATATTGAGGATCCTGTATGGCAAGGGCACTGCTGCTGTTCCTGGTGGTTTCTTTCCCAATGGTGCCAGTGGTCATATTGCTAAATCTTATTTACACAATTCTCGTTTTTAAGAGCATATTAGGATGGAGTTTTGTTAGCATCTGGAAGTTTTTGAGTTGAAATCTGAGCTCTCATAAATTTTTCTTATGTAATAAGGTGAAATGTTAAATCAAAGTTGGATGATACATTTCATTTTTGAGAAACATTGTCTACATTGATCACACAATTCCAACTTAATTATGCAACTCTCTCGTACAAGATGGAAGATATGATTCACAGAAAGATGAAGCCGGCCATATTCATTCCCTGAGACCATGCACATTGTTTTAAGAATTGGGTTCAGTCCCGATCAATGATCTGGATTGCTTTCAAAGGGACAAGATCTAGTTTCAGATCAAAATCTAACATGGGTGTCTGAATTGCTTTTAAAGGGACAAGATCCATCTTCAAATCAAAATCTGGACCAAAGGAGACTTAATGGCTGATCATGACTGATCCAAGTCATAATCTAGCTGTATGTATACTTCTGCTATATTGAAATCCGGATCTAGATCCAAGGAGGATCTACTGATGTTTAAGCAAGATTGACAATCTTGAAGTAAAGAGATACAGATGTTGCCTAGTGAAGGCCCACTTTCAAAATATTGAGCACATTGAGGAAGCTCCACAGTGGACCAATAAAAAATAATCTAAGTGTCACTCTCTTCCCTGAGAGATGAGGCAATCTAATACATTTTGGATCCACTGTTACATTAAGTAAATATAATATACTAAAAAAAATATAAAATAAATTAATCACGTGTCTTTTCACGATGGGGCCCACCTTCTTAAAATCTGAATTATTAATAATAAAAAAATGTGTTGGTTAGATAGATGCATGGATGGACCTTGACCCAATCGCCCCTCGCCTCCCTCATCTATAATTTTTTTTTGCTTTGGAGACAGTTTCAGCTGTTTTTCACAAAAGTGAATGGAGAATTCTGGACTACCTGCCAGTTGAGTTGATCTTCAGCAATATTTCCAAACTACCAACACTATGGCTCTTCCTGCTGTACCTTCTGTAATTTCATTGAATGGGTTGTTTTTTACTCATGATTTTTATTTGAGGAGTGCAAAACCCAAATAGGCAATTGGATTTTAGGAACAGGCTCAGAATTTTCATGTGGGTTTTAAGAGGTGGACACAATTTTTTTTAATTTTTTTAATTTTTTTAATTTTTTTTAATTATTATTACTTTTTTTGAATTCATGCATGGATGCACTTAGGTCCAGCCCTGGCTCCTCTGGTAACCTCTATCATTTAGAAAGTTGACATCTTATGCACTCTCGTGCTACGCCCCTCAATTTGTCTGGAATTGCTTCGTCAAATCCCAATTAACAACTCTTAGTCGGCATCTTATGCATTGGAAGACTCGGACTGAGCTATGAGAGTAAGGGGTGATAACTTGGATTGATTCGGCCTATCATTGAAGTATTTGCGTCCATCACATTAAAGATTCCTCTCTTGTGTTATTTATTTCAAAATAATGGTTCTGATCAGTCGTGTCAGGCTTTGATTGGAAGTGTTATAACACCTATTTGCAGCCATACTATGGATAATAGTCACGAACGGCTTCTTACCCGAGTGGTAAGGAGTGTCAGTTCCGGATACGTCACCTCATCCCGCTTGTACGGGCTCCTTTCTCATTTGTGTATGTTTTTTTTTCCCGCTTTCCCACTTGAGTGGGCTACCTTCCTGTGTGTATGTGGGCTCTCTTGAGTACCAATCCCATTGGATGGAGTAACAAATTAAAAAAAAAAAAAAACTATCAGTAATTTGTAAATTATCTTTCCTTTAATTAGATGATCAAGCTTGAAGGGTCCACCTAGTGCGTGCTTATCACAATGGTTAAGGGTTAGGCAAATTATCATCCCTATCCCATGTTCTAATAATAGCCTCCAATTTAATAATCTTTGAACGATACATTGTTTTGATTTTTCAATTAAATACTTAATAACAGCCTCAAATTGGGCCTTCTGCAAGAGTTTTCCACTGTGAATGAGTTAGACTGACAGAAATTGCACCCTTCCAAGCCCTACAAAGCCGGACTGTAAGAACTATATGCTCTGTGGTCCAAGTTGAAGATTGATGGCTAACAGAGCTCAAGTGGACCCATAGCGGTCAAAGTTATGCCCATGCCCAATACATCAGAAAAATAGATTGGTATTGGGCCTAGTTCACGCTATAGGAGCCCATGTATGGCTACTTTTTCACGAACCCAAAGTACCTCTAAATTCATGGATTATAGGAAATAGGAGTACAACCAATGTGTCTATGGCTTTTGTCACGGGCAGGCACGACACAACACTGCCGCGGCATGGCTAGGCTGAATTTTAGAAGGGCCCTGAAACCTACTGCATTACCTTTTATTGTCCACCACTCCTCATCCACTAAGTTTAAATAAACGCGACCATCTATAACCACAAAGGTTGTGCATAGAGTATTCAATTATCCGATTATCTGAAAATTCAACAATAAAAAAAAGCGGATCTGAAATCTATTTAGGATACTGATTTATAAATGGGACTGGTTATAAGTCCATATAGGCTCCGACCTGTGGACCTGACATATGACGCCTTGATATTGCAAATTATACCTGAAAATAAACTTTTTTTGAACATCTTTATGAGTAATATTGGAGGTAATAAACTTGATGCACTGTTATAAGTTGAATGATATACTTATTTTAAGAAAAAATGCAAACAATGAGGAGAAGTTAGAACTGATTTGGAACTAGATATGGTCCTCAACTTGGACCTGGTTCAGAAACCGGATCCAGATTTTTCTATCGGAACCGGGTCTGGAACCAACAAAACAGTTTTCGTGTCAAAACCGGATCCGGAACCGGAACTGTTATTTAAAAACAGGTCCGGATGCAGTATGGTTTCGACCCGAAACCGTTCCATTTGCAACCATAGTTGTGCATCATTTACACAAAAAAAAAAAAAGTGCAAACAAATTAAACTACTCGCTAGGCCCTGAAGTCATTGGATCATGGTCCTGCGTGCATTGGTCCTGCTAAGATCATCAGTTCACCATTATTTTTGCTGTATTCCTCATCTACAAAAGCCCATGAATTATGGGCTTCTCCCCATTGACTAGACAAAAGAGTCGACACAACAGCTAAATACAAAAATAACCGGGGAAATCCAAACTTCCTCGTCCGAGTCTCCACATGATCCAAACCAACAAACACAAGCAAATTTCGCCAACTTTTACACGTATAACCAAAACCCACATCTCCCTCCATCAGATAAATGGGGCACACCTTTTCAACAACATTATAAAAAGACCCCAAGCCATCTGATAAGAATCAACAAGAAAACAAGGAAAAGAAGAACGAGAACAAGAAGCTATGGCTTCCTCTAGTTTCTTGGCCACTACTCTCTCTGTCTCTCTTCTTATCATCTCCTTCAACATTCCTACTTCTTCTGCTGTTTCTGATATCTCTGAGATTGAATTAGATAGTACCTTCCCATTTGTACAAGCTAGACATGGGATGTCGGTATCTGAATACGATATGGATCTGCTTGAGTTTCCATTGAACTTGGAGTTCTTGCAAGCTGAGTTCTTCCTTTGGGGATCTTTGGGACATGGCCTGGACCATGTTGCATCCAATCTAGCCATGGGTGGGCCGCCTCCCGTTGGCGCGAGAAAGGCGAACCTTGATGCGTTCACTGCGGATATCATCACGCAGTTCGCGTATCAGGAAGTTAGCCACATTAGGTGAATTCTCCATGCCATGTCTGGTGCAGTACTCACTTTCAACAACTGATTGATAGGCTTGAAACTGTGGCATAAACTCAGTTTTTGCATGGTCCATTCTTACAAATAAGGGAGCCATGGCCGAATCCACCCCTAAGTTTATATGAATTAGTTGTTTAACTCGTTGGAATGAATGGTTTTGAACTTTTATATGAGTTGGGCTTCAATTCTAGGATCACATCTCAATAAGTTAAAACCAGTAGGGGTTTAAGGACCTCATCTTGGTCCAAGACCCGACTGATTCGCCACCACTAAATTGCGTTTTGGGATAGAAAGAGTTGCTTATTATGTTCAAAAGACAGTTTCTTTAGGACTTCCTGTATTGATTATGTCTCTATTATTTTTAAATTTACTGTATTGATTATGCATGTATTTTATTTGGATGGCTGTGAATTGTGATTAAACAGGGCATTGAAGGAGCATGTTCAGGGATTTCCAAGGCCATTGATGGATCTGAGCCCAACTTGCTTTTCTAACTTGATGGCATTTGGAGACAGCTTGTCACCATCCTTCAATCCATATGCCAATAGCATCAACTTCCTTCTTGCCTCCTACCTTCTTCCTTATATCACTCACAGGTTATGAAGGCCTCAATCCTCACCTCCACAGCCCGGTTTCTAGGAGGGTAACAATCCATTCATCCTCTCTCTCTCTCTCTCTCTCTCTCTCTCTCTCTCTCTCTCTCTCTCTCTCTCTCTCCATTTTTCTGCTTAATGTTCTTTGATAATTTAATAAAAAATTACGGATAGAAAACCGGTTGGGCCTAAACGGGTCAGGTTGAGATGGGGCAAGATGATCCCACCGTCTTAAGTCTTAACTTTTTATGCAAAATCCCATGTAAGAAGACATCATAGCAATCATTTCACCTATTAATTTTGATTTTGTAACCAACATCTGATCTCTATTCCAAGAGTCGAAAAACTCTCAATGAGTCTGCAATTGATATTTTGAGATCATGCACATAAACAACTTGTCAATTTTGAGTCTCTAAACATTGATTTTGGACGAACTTATAGCTTTGTGGTGGCCTTCTTGGGGTGCAATCTGCTCAAGATGCTGTCATCAGAGCATTGCTCTATCAGCATGCATCTACGAAGGTCAAACCATATGGAGTCATAGTGGCAGAATTCACAAGCTGAATTTCGGCGCTGAGGAATGAGTTGGGGCAGACTGGCAATAAAGTTGAAGGCATTACTGCTCCATCTTCGGCCACCAGTGAAGAAGGGAAACATCATCTTGGAAATTTGCTTGTAGAGAATAGTCACTCCATCTGTTACTAGAGGGCGCCAAGGGAGATACAGAGGATCTTGTATTGCAAGGGCACTGCTGGTGTTGCTGGCGGTTTCTTTCCCAATGGTGCCAATGGCCGGATCGCTAGATCTTATTTACACAATTCTGATTTTTAAGAAGGTGGTAAGCAATTTAGGATGGAATTTTGTTAGTATCGGGAAGTTTTTGGGTGATTTCTAGAGTTGAAATCTGAGTGGTAATAAATATTTCTTATGTAATAAGGTGAAATGTGAAGTCAAAATTGGCTGATTGATTTCATTGTTGAGAATATTTTCTATATTGATGATATTGAATATACACTTTCAGCTTAGTCACCCAATTCCAACTGAATTACGATTCAACTGTCTTGTATAAGATGAGGCCCATGTATACAAAATGTTATTGGCCCTTCAAAACTATTTTCATTCTCTGAGACCATGCACATTGTCACGCCCCCGCTGATGAGAATGTGGATTATGGGTGAGATTATTATTAGGAAAATTGTGTGGCCCGACTGCCATTGGGCCCACGCGAGATCGAGCATGGCGGTGAGCTGCGGATGAACTCCCAATAAGTCTTGATCTGGTTGAGTCAGATAAGGATCAAACTCTTGGTGGTAGAGTTTGGATCAAGTTCAGGCTCTTGATTGGCAGAATTCCCACACTAGTCAGGAGATGTGGGATTTCAGGAGGGGTAGAGTCCGTAGTAGTCATGACTCCTAGGGATTGCTCTATATAAGGGAGATAGGAACCCATGGTTGATTATCCAGAAGATCTGATACCAATTGAAAGAACTAGCTGGTCCCAGATGAGTGTCGGAACCGAACTCGCCGATCGAGAACCTTGTGTGTTCCGGTGTATTGACGATCCCACTGGTGGAATTGACGTGTATTCCTTCATTAAGGCTTTACTAGGCTGGAGATATATATATGGATTAGAGTATATGCTGATGTACATTGGCACGTTTGATTTACATAGCATTCGTGCCAAGTGGGAGATTGTTAGGAAAATTGTGTGGTCCGATTGCCATTGGGCCCATGCCAGATCAAGACTTGTTGGGAGTTCATCCGCGGCTCACCGCCGGGCTCGATCTGGCGTGGGCCCAATGGCAGTTGAGCCACACAATTTTCTTAACAATCTCCCACTTGGCACGAATGCCATGTAAATCAAATGTGCCAATGTACATCAACATATACTCTAGTCCATACATACATCTCCACCCTAGTAAAGCCTTAATTAAGGAATACACGTCAATTCCACCAGTGAGATCCTCGAGATTGAAATCTTAAGTTTCTCTCCCACATTTTAGGTATACAGATATCACAATTCAATATCATGAGGGATTGTGGAATTATGGTTTCATTCACCGATGTAATGGCGTACTCATAACATTTGCACCGGCTCATCGGTTCTTACCAACTTCAAATATCCATAAAGAGATCCAACCTGATGGCCACTTGGTTTACTGCATCGCAGGTTGTATCCCAGCTTCTGTTCTCAACCGAGCTACAATGTCGGTTTTGTTTATACCAGAAAATCAAGACCTTTGCCAATGGGTTAAAATATAACCAGACATGGACTCCCTCTCGTCCAAATCATCATCCCAAGAGGCAACCATACAACCATGCAGTTCCAAGACAACATCCGTACCACAAAATGGTTTAGCAAATGTCTTTGATGTACTCAGATTCCTCTTATTCACTTGCCATAACATGCATATCCGGATAACTTAAAGAATTTGATTATAAGATCAATGGCGATCCATTTCCGGTCTCATAAATTCGGAATTACTGCATTTTATGTACGATGACGATGTCATGCATTATGCACCTCCCACTATCCTTGAGTAAGGCATGTCTCTAGTAATGAGCATATCCTTCTCACTAATGGGATTCCGATTGTTGAACAATTTCATACATACGCAAATGGGAGTGTCGATTGGCTTGCACATCTCCATATCCAACTGTTTTAGCACAGCGTCCCACTCGGACCCATGTGACAAAGTCCGTACCATATTCGGCTTACATGGTTGCTGTATATGTATGTCCAGTACACAATGCTTCAACCCATGTTTTCATCTCGAATCAAAACTTCAACACTATTGTTTGGAGATTGCTTTCAATTCGCCAGCAACAATCAATATGCTATCCAATGACAAATATATAACTACTCCCACTGCTTTGACCTAAATGGATATCTCATATGCCGGGGATAAACTAATTTCACGTAAGGCCTCATGAAATTTTCATGTTAAGATAATTTGTACACATTTATCCTCATGATCTTTGCACAACCAAATCCGCAAATTACATGTAAGGTTTTTCATACTTTTCGCCTTTTAGGAACACAGCCTTTACATTCACCATGTGCAATAGCAGATTTTCATAACCAACCATTGCCCTTAGGATTCATGATAAGTCCACAAAATTAGGTCATTAGGTCATCATTTCATGAGCATTTGTGGACTTAATTAGGTTTAATTGCATAGAATTGCACTTAATTTCATGATTACATGTATTTGGGGATATTTTTGGAAAAATGGTCAGAATTGGTCAAAATTCATTGAATTGCATGACTTTTGTGAAATTAGGATTTTTCATCTCATTCATCACCCCAAAAATTAGTTTTTAGCTTCATCAATGCATACTTGCTATTTTTGGCACCATGTGCTATTTTTTTGGAGAGTTTGTCATTTGGATGCATCATTAGGCATGTAGGGTCCATTGCATAATTCATGTTTATTTTTATTATATGTGATTAATTAATCTCTTTCAATTTGTAGGAAAAATCAACAACATGGGACCATGATGGTTAGATGAATGTATCTTGGTTGTGAGAGAGTTTTTAAAGAAGCTTCCACCTAATACAAAGGAGTTAAGTCCACTTGGAATTATATATTATGGCATATATGGAAAAGCAACGTGGGTGGATGGCAAGTTTTGCATTGGAAGGAGATCTCCACAAAGTCAAACTTGTGGAAGAAGAAATCTAATCAAGAAGGAGACAAAGACCAAGAAGGAAATCAAGAAGCAATCTTAAAGATCTTTTGAGGAACCCAAGATGGAAAAATTTGGATCACAAGGACAAGAAATCAATTGAAGTTTGAATTCAAGCCAAGATGGAGGAGGTGTGTTACCAAACAAAGGGACATAAGAGATTATAAAAAAGGGTCTAGCCAAAGGGGCTTGAAGGCATCACTTGGTCCAAGGCTTTTGGTAGCAACCAAGGAGACTCTTCCTCTCTCTATTCCACTCCCATCCACCTTTCTCTCTAAGCCCCTTTCTTCTTCTTCTTTCCTCCTAATTCTTTAGACATAGGTTGAGAGATAATGTTGAGAGAATGATGAAGAGAGAAGAATCTGAATTCTTTGTATTTCAAAATCAAGGAAAAAAGACACTACTTGGATTGATTTTGCAACTTTCTATGTAAGTGATTTAATTTTCTTATTTTAGTTCTTTTATGTGTTTTGATTGGAGACAATATTTCACATGATTAGATCAAGGGTTTGAAAATAAAATAAAAATATCAAAAGTCGAGAGACATCAAATAATCACTTGCATAATTTTTTTCCTACTCTGAGAAGAGAGGACATTATCATCGCATTGTCAATACTTGTAAGATTGTCTAGATTCTAGATCTTTGGTACTACTTTTCCGCTTTTTATTTTCTTTCCACCCTTTTTGTTGTTATTTTCAAGTTAATATTCTTAATTTTTTTTTCTATTTACAAATTCTAGATTTAAAAACTCAACTTGCATCTTTCTATGTTTAGTAGAAACTTTCTATTATTGTTATTTGCATGATATATGGTTAGAAAGTGTCTTTGTGTATACTTCATATTTAGAAATTGCATTAGAACAAGTTTTTATTGCTGAAATCACAAGATTATCAACTGATTAGACACACTAAATTCGGATCTGATAAGTGAGTAGTGAAAAATCCTGCACATTTCAGCAGAACTGACCCAACTTGGTTACAAAAGTGCATGATTTAAAAACCAGGTAAATGTTAATATTTTTGTCCACAAAATAGGAGATTTAAAGTATAGTAATTGGACTTTGAAACCCCAGAATTTCAGCCAAAAATAACCTCGGGAACCATGTCAACCAGAGGCTCAAACAGGGGTGGTTGGTAAACCTGCGTTCAGATTTCAGCAACAAAACAGTTCAAGTAGGCATCTTTAGGTGATCATATCTTTTTCGTTTTAAGTCCTTTTTCAGTTTTTCTTTTTTTGTTGTGTTCATGCATCATCAGACTATTGATCCCCATCCATTAGATTTAGGTTCACACTATCTTAGTAATGTCGTACAGTCCTGTGAAGACAGGGCTGCACAACAGTTTCCATACTTAGAATTTTTTACAGCATGCATCATATGGTTAGAAACTTGCATAAAATTGCATTGTTAGCATTTAGGGCATTATAGATCATTCATATTTGCATAAAAATTGATTTTGGTAAGTAGGATCTAATTTAGGAAGTTTTTTTTTTTTTTTTATTAAACTAGTCGTTTGATTTGTATGTTCTTTTGCAGGTTTTTAGATATTTTAGGATTGCTTAGATTAGGTTTCCTTTATTACAATAGTTCCTTTATTTTTTGAAAGCATTGTAATTAAGCTTTTTGTATTTAGTTATCTAATTTAATTAGTTTCTATTTAGGCCAGATTTAGTGTTTATTTAGGATAGATCAAAGTTGGAAGGTTTCTTGAAAAGTATTGCTCCCTGTGGATCGACCTGAATTTACCAGATTATTACTACAATCGTACCCTACACTTGGGGATCGATCAATTCACATGGATATGAATTCACGCCCAGAGAGATAATCTCGACGTAACCAAATCCTTCCATTTCTAAATCCTTGTGCCACCCATCGTGCTTATCTACCAATCTGTCATTATCATTTTACTGCCAAGAACCCATAGCCCTTCAATCCTTAGGTGATCGACTAATTGCCATGCCTTCTTATTTTATATTCACATCTATAGTGTATAGTAAATCATCATATTGACAGTAAATGACAAATTAAGGTCTTGCACTATTTCTACCAAATAATTGCACCAATCATCTAGCCACATCGAAAGTTATCAATCCTACTGGACTCCCAATAACTCGGGTTGTTCATTGTCAAGTGGGAGATTGTTAGGGAAATTGTGTGGCCCGACTGCCATTGGGCACATGCCAGATCGAGCCCGGCGGTGAGCCGCGGATGAACTCCTAACAAGTCTCGATCTAATTGAGTCAGATAAGGATCAAACTCTTGGTGGTAGAGTTTGGATCAAGTTCAGACTCTCGGTTGGCAGAATTCTCACACTGGTCAATAGATGTGGGATTCCAGGAGAGGTAGAGTCCGTAGTAGTCGTGACTCCTATGGATTGCTATATATAAGGGAGATGGGAACCATTGGTTGATTATCCAGAAGATCTGAGAGCATTCGCAGCGAGTTCGCAGGTCTACCCTATTAGGATTTTGAGTGGGGGAGAACAAGAAGTTCAGAGAGTCAGAGACATTACAGGTTTACAGGTGCTGATTGTCAATTTTTTATTCAATGCATTTTGGGTTTATTTTTGGTAGATCTTTTTGTATTAGAGAGTTTTGTCCATGAATTGCCAAAGGGGGAGATTGTTAGGATTTTGAGTGTTGGCTAAATTCATGGGTTGGACAAAACTCTGGGTCTTTGAATTGTATGTTTTATTTAGAAAAGGACTCTGAAGATGGAAGACTAAAATGGACTGCTTAAGGAAGACAGCTTATGACTTGTGCCATGGAGTTCCATTTCATAAATACATGAGGACTACCATATGAGGCATCATTACATCTGTCATCTCATAAAGTCTTTTGACTTGATGACATCATCTGGGCAAAGCAAATAGTTCACAAGAAAGTTGCAATTCGTATTGTATCTCATAAAGTCTTTTGATGACATCATATGGGAATTTAAAGGAGTGGCATAACACAGCATGTTGGCTCAGGTTACAGAACACGGCATGTTACAGAACCTCATCCGCTCGAGTGGATGAAGGGTCCGCTCGAGCGGACATGGCGCAGGGAGTCCGGGAAATTAAGATTATGTTATTCTAATTATGCTCAAACTGATGGTTTTAATCCTAATCAAATTAGGAAATATTAAGCACGAACCAAGGGCTATTTAAAGGACTCAAGGGCAATTCTAAAGATACACCTCACCTCTCAAAGTGTTGAGTTAGAGATTTGATTGAGAGAATTCTTTTCTAGAGAATCTTTTAAGGAGTTGTGCTGCCAAGTTCTCTAGAGCCTGTTCTTCTACATCCTTTGTAGAAGATTGTCTTCTTGCGTAGAAGATTTGAGGAGTCGAGTGCTGGATTGAGTCTGTTGCAATCAGCGAAGTGAAGTCGTTGAAGCGTGAAGCGACACAAGGTAACTTCAGTCCTTAGGTAGGGGACATCTAGGGAGGAAATCTGAGTTTCTTGTAACTGCGAGATTCATAGTGCTTGATTTTTTATCCAGGTTGGATCGGTGGTTTTTTACCCGGTTAGGGTTTTCCACCTAAAATTTGGTGTCCTTGTGGTGAGTGCTTGAGTTTTATTCCCGCTGCATAGTTTTTATTATTTGCACACTTTTGTCTGATTATTTGAGTAGACCAATCTAGAAATCGATAACCCCTAAATATTTTTCAATTGGTATCAGAGAGGGTTATACTAATTTGCTGTGTTTGTTCACAAGAGATTTCTAGAATGATGCTCAATAGAGAAGGGACATCAACTTCCTAGCCTCCTTTGTTCGATGGTTCTAATTATGCTTATTGGAAGCAAAGGATGATTGGATTCCTTAAGTCCATTGATGATGATGTGTGGGATATTGTTGATGATGGCTACTCCATACCAACAATAGTGGTTAGTGGACAAACTGTTCCTAAACCTAAAGCTGAATGGACTAAGGATGAGAAGCGTGCCTCCAATTGTAATAACAAGGCAGTGAATAGTATGTACAATGGAGTGTCTGCTGAAGAGTTCCGTAGGATTTCCACTTGCAAAATCGCAAAAGAAGCATGGGAAGTCTTACAGACGGTTTATGAGGGTACAAACACGGTGAAGAAATCTAAATTGCAAAGGCTGACTAAAGAATTTGAAACCATCGTGATGGAAGATCAGTTTTATGCAAAACTGAATGATATTATCAATTCTGTTTTCAATCTGGGTGAAGAAATTCAAGAAAACAAGATTGTCAAGAAAATTTTGAGGTTTCTACCTTCGAGGTTCGATTCTAAAGTTGATGCTATTGAAGAAAACAAGAATCTTGATACCCTTAAGATCAACCAGCTGGTTGGAAATCTTCAAACCTTTGAAATAAACCGGTTGAATAAACGAAAATCAAAAGAGAAGGGTATTGCTTTGAAAGCCATCTCAGAATCAAGAAAGAAGCCTGAAAAGAAAAATAAATCTATTCTGAATCTGAGGGTGAAGATAATATGGCTGAGTTTATGAAGTGCTTCAAAAAATACATGAAGTCAAAAAAGGCAAATTGGAAGCATTCTAAATCTGGGAAGAAAGACACTGTTAAAGGAACAAAGTGTTTCGAGTGCCAAGGCTATGGTCATTATGCTAATGAATGTGCTAACAAGAAAAATGGTACAAAGCAAAAGGTTCTCAACACAATTTGGGATGAAGAATCTTCTGAAGAAGAAAGAGATTCTGAAAACGATCCTTCAGATAAAGGGAAGGGGAAGTTTATGGCATTCCTGGCTGCGTCTGTGTCTGACAATGATACTGATAATGATGATGAGATGTCAGATCAAGAGAAAGATTTTGAAGAATTGTACCATGCTACGTATGCTGATTGCGTCAAGATGACTAAATTTGCTAACAAGGTCACTATCAAGTTGAAGGCTGTTCAAGAAGAAAATTCTGCATTGAAAATTAAATTAGAGCAAGCGCTTAAACAGGTTCATCTCTTGAAAAGCCAGAAAAACTGTTTGACTGAAAATTTGACTACAGATGGTCAAAAACTGCAGAAAGCTGAAAAAGAAGTAGCAGATCTAAAGAATGAGACAGTGACCCTGAAAGCTGAAAATCAAGATTTACAAGGAAGACTAAAGATCACTTTGTCCGAGCTAGAAGTAACAAAAGCTTCTCTACACAAGATGAACACAGGTTCGAAAAATCTTACAAATATCTTGTGCAGTCAGAAGTCTCAGTTTGACAGAAGCGGTCTCGGTTATGATCATGGTGCATCCACTTCAAATGCTAAAGGTAAACTAATTTTTGTTTTAAGTGTTGCACATAATACTCCACATACTGCACTTTTACACAATGTGTCGAGTAGTTTTAAGAAAAAGAATGTGTCACGCGCTGCACGCACTTCCACTTGTCATCATTGTGGATTAAAAGGACACATTCGTCCCCATTGCAAGACGCTGAATAGTCTACCAAAGACAAAGCAATGGCGAAAGAATTTTTCTCCACCCAAGACGACTCCAATTTGGGTTAGAAGATCTAATTTGCCTAATAAGTTTGCTCGCACTCTGCTAAAAGCTCAAACTACACAAGTGTGGGTGACTACATATAAAAAGCCCTGATCACTGAGATCAAGCTCCCACCCCCAGCGTTACTACGAAGATACTTTCATGGGGAGTTGAACTTGAGGGGAGCTATTGATCCTAATTGATAAGAAAGCTGCTATTCTTATCTTTAACTTTGTCAATTATGGACAAAAAGTGGGAGAAACGGTGACAGATCAAGGGGGAGAATAAGAAGTTCAGAGAGTCAGAGACATTACAGGTCTACATGTGCTGATTGTCAATTTTTTATTCAATGCATTTTGGGTTTATTTTTGGTAGATCTTTTTGTATTAGAGAGTTTTGTCCATGAATTGCCAAAGGGGGAGATTGTTAGGATTTTGAGTGTTGGCTAAATTCATGGGTTGGACAAAACTCTGGGTCTTTGAATTGTATGTTTTATTTAGAAAAGGACTATGAAGATGGAAGACTAAAATTGACTGCTTAAGGAAGACAGCTTATGACTTGTGCCATGGAGTTCCATTTCATAAACACATGAGGACTACCATATGAGGCATCATTACATGTGTCATCTCATAAAGTCTTTTGACTTGATGACATCATCTGGGCAAAGCAAATAGTTCACAAGAAAGTTGCAATTCGTATGTGCATCTCATAAAGTCTTTTGATGACATCATATGGGAATTTAAAGGAGTGGCATAACACAGCATGTTGGCTCAGGTTACAGAACACGGCATGTTACAGAACCTCATCCGCTCGAGCAGATGAAGGGTCCGCTCGAGCGGACATGGCGCAGGGAGTCCGGGAAATTAAGATTATGTTATTCTAATTATGCTCAAACTGATGGTTTTAATCCTAATCAAATTAGGAAATATTAAGCACGAACCAAGGGCTATTTAAAGGACTCAAGGGTGTGTGCTTGAGTTTTATTTCCGCTGCATAGTTTTTATTATTTGCACACTTTTGTCTGATTATTTGAGTAGACCAATCTAGAAATCGAGAACCTCTAAATATTTTTCATACCCCACACCGGAACGCACAAGGTTCTTGGCGAGTTCGGTTCTTACACCCGTCTGGGACCAACTAGTTCTTTCAATTATCGGGGTCAGCTAAAAAGTTTGTTGATTAATTACACAACGTGCCCCCCAATCACATCCCATAAGATCGAAGTCCGCGGTGAAGTATAAACTCGGTCAACCAAAATACAAGTGGAAGCTCTATATAAATCCGGATCGAGTAAACACATTCTTCGTTCGCATTGTTTGCAGCAATTGTGCAGAAGGTTTGGGTTTGGTACCGATTAATGGTCCGGAATTCTTTGTAAGGGACAAGATCCATATTCAAATCAAAATCTAACATGGGCCCTTTATATGATCTATTAAAACCAAATCAAACATCAAGAGGAAAGCAAAGTTATGGACCTATATGAAACTATGTTTCTAAATTTGGGGTAAATATAGGCATGCTTCAGCTCGGCTTGATCGATGCTGCCCATGGACACCCCCTATCAGCTAGAGTTGGCCCACCAAACCTATACAGCTGATAATTGGGCCTGCTAGACAACATGGGCCTACCTTGAATCTCTAATAGCTTTCATATATCATTTTGATTAGATGATCAAAGGCACATTAACATCCTGATGAATTCTCCATGAAGAGGGGCTTAAATGGAAATTAATAATCAAAATTTTGAAAAACAAAGAATCTAAAGTTGATATGTCCCAGTGGTTATAGAGGTAGACTTGAAATTTGTTGGGCTTTGGCCACGCGAGCTTGAACCAATTTTGTAGTTTTATGCTTTTGTCCATCAACCATGATCCATTTGTAACAACAGTCCATATGGCCAAGTTATGGGCCAGGTCCCGCATGGTACATGAGATATGCACGGGAACTTTCCCCATGAAACTTTCTCAATGCTATTAGGTCGAGTCGCAAAACAGTCTGTTTATATGAAACTTTCCCCCAAGAGATGGTATATATGAGAAGTAAAATTATAACTAGTGGGATCCACTTGGACTAATGCTAATCAATGAGATAGGATGATGGATAGGACATGACAAGGATTGGATCACTCTGGCCCTTGATTTAGGAGCCCAAAAACATTAGCAGTTTCTTAAATTTTATTTTTTTTAGAAAGAGAATTCTATTAAAAAAGAAAAAGGAGAAAAAAAAAGGATGGATATCCTCCCTATCGAGTCGGGAATAGCGCATTACAAGATAAACGATCATCATGAATTTACCCCCACTTAGCTGCCCTATGCGCAACACCATTCAAAGTCCTAGGAATATAGTCAACATAAGCATGTTTAAAAGAGCCTGACGGTGCCAAAATATCTAAAACAAAAGTACTAATTGAGTAATCTTTCACTTGATTAATGGCGCCAATGACTTTAAGGGCATTTGAGGTGAAATGAATTCTCGAGATTTCAAGACTTTTGGCCCTCCTTAGCAAAAAGTGAACCGCCCTTTTTTCAGCTTCCTTGGAGTTTAGCATCCTTGAGCCTTTGAAAGCACCTGCATCCACAAGATTTCCCTTAAAAACCATAGCGTATCCAAAAGACCTGTTTCCATCTTCTTTAGAAAAAATGGCATCTATAAAATTAAATTTGGAACTCATCATTACTGGCCACAGGTTAAGAACGAGGTTTAATACCACGTACTTTCAATTTACCAATGTTACTTAGAGCCATGGGATGGGGATCATCTATTCTACTCGTGAAATGATTTGAAATGGATTTAGGGATGCTCCCTTGAAAAAGATAGCATTTCTAGCATTCCACATGGCCCACCAAACCGCCAATATCTACATTTTCAACCTATGTTCATCGCCAAGGGATGTCATAACTTTCTTGTCATCACAATCCTTCCACCAATCGGACGTACCGTTTTCTGGGATAGTGCTTGTTCGAAGACCAAGAGGTGGTGAGAACCAAATCGCAAATGCAAAGTCGCAATGGAATAAAGCGTGTTCCTTCTAATAAGGAGAGGAACCAAAAGGAGAGACTGTTCATGTCTTTGGGCAAGAAAAAGCATGAGTTCGGATTTAAGATCTAAATTAGAAGTCTTTATGCTTATCATTAATTCGTGGATATTAAGTGATTCGGTTCAAGAATCGAGGCCCACAAAAGTGCATGAAATAAGATATATAAGTTGGACTTCTCGATCTTTTTCATGAATTTCTAAATATCTTTGAAGATTTAAGATGTGAAGCTATACTTCTTGAGCTAATTAATTTAATTAACAAAGATGAATTGTTTGGATTGTAAATTTTGGAGTCACAGGACTTTAAAAAATCAAAGGTGTCAGTGGGGTTTTAAACACATGACTCAAAAGGACGTGAATACTAATTCTACCATATGCCACTTTTACAAGGGGGAAGTGTGCAGTTGTTTACAACCTCTTAAGCTGTGTAAATGAGATGCTGGAAATAGCCTTATTTACACACAATTTCCACACCTAAATTATGCATCCCATGACGAAATGAGCATGAGTTACTTCTTAGGAGTGGAAACTACAAATTACAATGCGGCAACTTGATAAAAATCTGAAGCGCTCAAATGGATTTCTAGCCCTATTAAAGGATTTTCTCAAATTTGACTAATACAATCTTATGTATTATAAAATACTATATTTAATTATATTAATGTCATCAGTACATGCATTTATAAAGGTTTGATAATTAAAAAGTAAATTACATCCGAATGATGTGAATATCAAACTCATATTATGATGTTTAAGATTTAATTTGATTTTTTTGTAATTATGATATCGTGCTGGTCGGGCCCAAATATAAGAAACATTAATAAAGAGTACTGTTGAAGAGGGGAAGACACTCCATCTCAAGTTTGCCTATGTGTTACTACCACTTAGAATCATAACAAAAAAGTCCTATTTTATTTTTATAAATCAAATAGGGCGGGCTAGGGTTTACTCATTTTTAGATGGGTCGGGCTTGTGCCGGGCTTGGAAATATGTTTTAGAAGTCAAGACAGGCCTAAATATACCTCAGCTCGGCTCAGCCCAGCTCATGAATACCCCTAAGTATATTTGCTAAAACCATGCAATTTGCAAATTTCCTCCAGTCTTCTAGGCCCATTATTGAATGTTGTTAGAAGTGGAGGGCTATACAAGTTAACTAAAAACAATTATCAAAAGAAGACTATTCTAGTGCTATTTTGCAAGTAGGAAAGGTGAAAGTGAGTTTCTAACCTACACCTCATTAAAAAAAGGAAAATTTTTCTATACGGTAACCCAAACTCATCGATTACTCCCAGTTGTTACTAAAGTGGGCAATCTTACCTACACGTTCTCCGTATCATCCGTACCCCTACGCAGGCCAAAATGTGTTTTTTTATTTGCGATATCACAATAAATGTTGCAATATCCCAATTTATGTTGCGATACCGCAAGTTATTAAGTTGCGATATCGCAATTTATTTTGTGATATCGCAATTTATATTGCGAACTCGAAAAACCCTTTTCATCCTTTTATCCCTACCTGTTTTGGCTATTTCTATAATATTAACAACCAAATAACAATGCATTATCCGTTCAAAAAAAAAAAATAAATGCATTATCTTAATCAATTCTACACCTATATATTCTAACAAATTTATTTTACAACTCATTGGTACTAATTCTCTATATTTTGCAAACGTATATATACCATAAAACACTCATTTAAATAAAATAATAGTGACAACATAGGGGTTGTCAGTTGGTGCCATATCCTTGGGATTATGATGTTAGATGGTCACAAATATCTTTAACTATTATTCAGGCAAGCTGCAAAGTCATGCCTCAATTGTGAAATCAACACCCTCCCCCCCCAAAAAAAATATATATATATATATAAATAAAAAAAGAAGCATTCCAATTTTGTAGAACAATAGAGCATGGTACAGTTGTAAAATCTAATTAACTGTTCATCTAATGAATATCACCGTTCGTTGATCACGATTAAAGAATCTAAATCATTTAATCGTTTGCTTACTTATATATAAAATTAAAAAAAAATATTAGCAATTTAAGAAAATGATCAAAACGATGTCTGTAGTGCCACAATAACAGGAAAATGTTAAAAAAAATATGTGGACATTCTGAGTTTGTGCTGGGACCCACCATAAGACGGGATGGACAAGACATCCCACATTATTTTTTGCAACTGGACGTCCAAGCCAAATCCAATTGTTGGTATTTCATGAAATGAGAACAAGGGGATTTTTTTTATATATCAACAACCAGATGTTCATAAAAAAGTGAGGCTCCACAAGTCCCACCTAAGGTCACTATTAATATTTATACAAAATGTTTCAAATGTTTTTACAAGTGGCATTTGTTATATCCTAACTACCTTCAAAAGGCACAAAAGAAGAAAAAAAATAATACAATAAATAAGAGGGAGATACATACAAAGTGGGAAACATGGAATGAATGTCATAGATAAAGATGTAGCAGGAGATTCACTTGCTATATATGACAATGGCCTGAGGTTGACTGAGAACCCAAACTAGGAACGAAAGCAACGTAACAAAAAGAAATTATAAACAGAAATGCATTTGTTAGCTTTTAACGTAACGCTTTTTACGATATCACAACATAAATTGCGATATCGTAACTTAATTAATTGCGGTATCGCAACATTTGTTTGGATATCGTAAATAAAAAATTACATTTTGGCCTGCACATGATGCGGATAACATATAAGTAAAATTGCCCACTTTGAAAACAAGGGGGAGTAATCAATGATTTTGAGTTATCATAAAGAAAAAATCCCTTGAAAAAAAAATACGGTGATAATGCATGACCAAAAGAATGTGGTGCATCGTTTAATTACCTATGTAAATGAGTGCTAACAAAGTACCTAATAAGATCATCATATCATTATTGTTAATTCTTGTTTTATGCTACATTTACTTTTTAGCCTTGCATTATGGGCTCCTATGCATTGACTAGACAACAACTGCTCACAAAAATCAGGAAAAGCCAAACTTCCCCGTCCGAGTCTCCACACCCCCAACCAACAAAAACAAGCTAATTTCGCTGACTCTCACACGTATGATCAACACCCACATCACTACGTACCTTCTGTTCAGTGAGGCACACCTTCCCAACAAAAATATAAAAAGACTCCTACATGTATGAGAATAATCGTCAAGAAAGCAAGGAACGCCAAAAAAAAAAAAAAGCTATGGCTGCTTCTACATTCTTCACTACTCTCTCTGTCTCTCTTCTTCTCATCTCCTTCAACATTCCTACTTCTTCTTCTGTTTCCGATCTCTGGGAGATTGAATTAGAAAGTTCCTTCCCATTGATGGAATCTCGACGTGGGAAGTCCATATCAGAATACGATATGAATCTGCTTGAGTTTCCATTGAACTTGGAGTTTTTGCAAGCTGAGTTCTTCCTTTGGGGATCTTTGGGACAAGGCCTGGATCATGTTGCGTCCGACCTAACCATGGGTGGGCCGGCTCCCGTTGGCGCGAGAAAGGCAAACCTTGACGCACTCACCTCTGATATCATAACGCAGTTCGCCTATCAGGAAGTTGGTCACATTAGGTGAGTTTTGCATGTCATTGTCTGGTGCATGCTAATGTTCAATTCAGAGACCCCATCTCAATTAGTTAGAACAGGTAGGACTGGGTGAGATGACAGATAGTTGGAATTTGACCCATTTAATTCATGGGTGGGGTATGAGCTTTAAGGACCTTATCTTGGTCCGGCCTATTTTAACCAGAGCCGACCCGTCTGACACACCTAAATTTTGCATTTTAGGAAGAGTTGTTTCTTTTAAATTTCCTGTATAGATTATGTTTGTATTATATTTGGATGGTTGTGGTTGCATAGGGCATTAAAGAAGCAGGTTGAGGGATTTCCAAGGCCATTGATGGATCTGAGCCCAAGTTGCTTTTCTAACTTGATGGATGAGGCATTTGGACACAGCTTGTCACCATCCTTCAATCCATATGCCAATAGCATCAACTTCCTCCTTGCCTCCTACCTTCTTCCTTACGTTGCACTCACTGCATATGAAGGCCTCAATCCTCATCTTCACAGCCCTATTTCCAGGAGGGTAATAATCTCTCTCTCTCTCCGCATTTTTGTGTTTAATGTTCTTCTATAATATTTGAAGAGAAAATTACAAATAGAAAACTGGTCGGGTTCAGTTTGAGATGGGGCAAGATGATCCAACCCTCGTAGCCTCTTAACCCATTTTGGAAAATCCCATGTAAGAAAACAGCAAAGTAATCATGTCAGCTGTTAATTTTGATTATGTAACCAACATTTGATGTCTCTCTCAAGATGTTAACTAATACACCTAAAATGCAAGGCATTAAAGGTGTGACAAACTAACTACTTAACACCTCCTCCACCAGGAGACCATCCTGACTCGAAGCATATGCCCACCCAAGATGCAGCATAGGGCATGGGTGCGCCCAGGGGAAGGGTCCGCCCGGGAGACGTCTAGGTTCTTATAGCATCTGGCCAGTTATTAACTAATACACACAAAATGCCAATGCATTGAAAGTGCAGCAAACTGCCTACTACACTAAAAATGGAAAATTGGAACGGATTACCGTTTATAATCCGTGTGTTCCTAATCCGTTCATCCGTTCCAATTTTCTATTTTTGGAACGGATTAGGAATGGTTTATGAACGGATTAGGAACATACGGATTATGAACGGTAATCCATTCAAATTTTCCGTTTTTGGTGTATTATACTTTAACACTCTCTTCCAAGAATTGAAAGAAATCTCAATGATTCTGCAATTGATATTTTGAGATCGTAAACAGAAGCAAGTTGTCAACTGTCAGTTGTGAGTCTCTTCTAAACTTTGATTTTGGATGAACTAGATTTGTGCTGGTCTTCTTGGGGTGCAATCTGCTCAGGATGCCGTCATCAGAGCATTGCTCTACCAGCATGCATCGTCGAAGGTCGAACCATATGGAGTCACAGTGGCAGAATTCACAAGCCGAATTTCGGAGCTGAGGAATGAGTTGGGGCGCACAGGCAATAAAGATGAAGGCCTTATTGCTCCTTCTTCAGCCACCAATGCAGAAGGACACCATCATCTTGGAAATTTACTTGCAGAGAATAGTAACGCCATTTGTTACAAGAGGGCGCCAAGGGAGATATTGAGGATCCTATATGGCAAGGGCACTGCTGCTGTTCCTGGGGGTTTCTTTCCCAATGGTGCCAATGGTCAAATCGCTAAATCTTATTTACACAATGCTGATTTCTAAAAAGGTGGTAAGCTAAGCATATTTAGGATGGAGTATTGTTAGGATCGGGAAGTTTTTGAGTGATTTCTTTTGAGTGGAAATCTGAGCTCTCATAAAGTTTTCTTATGTAATAAGGTGAAATATGAAGTCAATATTGGCTGATTTTCATTTCGTTGTTGAGAACAACTTCTACATTGATTAAGAATATGCACTTCGAGCTAAGTCACACTATTCCAATTTTCAACTCTCTCGTACAAGATGATGATCTGATTCATAGAACGAACAAGCTCATGAACTGGAATATTGCTTTTTCTTACGTACCGATCAATGGTCTGGATTGCTTTCTAAGGGACAATATCCATCTTTAAATAAAAATTTAACATGGGCCCTTTATATGTTCTATTGAACCCAAATCAACCATCAAGAGGAAAGCAAAGTTATGGACCCATGGAACTGGAAGACCCCGGATTAGGGGCTGAATCTAGACCCAAAGAAACTTAAGATGTAAGGATACTTGTGCTATAGTGAAGTCCAGATCTGGGACCAGGGTCCGGGATATGCATTGGTCCGAATTAGAGAGGAATTACAGATCAATGATTTAGATCCACATCTAGATCCAATATAGTACTTTTGTAATTTAGTGATAATTTATCCAAACAATTGCTAGAAATCCTGTACAACTGATAGAATTAAAGACCGGTTCAGCCCAGCCCTATTGAAAATGGTGGGACATGAGCCTGACATTTACAGCACGTGTCAGGCTTACGCTCTAGGACTGTATTTCTAAAGTCAGGCTGGATCTATATGCCTCAGCCCAGCTCAACTCTGTCCATGGACACACCTATCAGCTAGAGACCGCAACCTATACATTGGCCCGCTAGACGAGATGGGCCTACCTCAAAATCTCTCTAGCTTTCATATATATATCATCTTGATTAGATGATCATATCTAGGCATCCATCAACATATTGATGAGGAGGGGATCAAATGGAATTTATTTTTCAGAGGTTTGAAAAACAAAGAATCCAAATTTGATATGTAAACAGTTTATTTATATGAAACCTTCCCCCAAGAGATCTGGTTTCAATCAGAAGTAAACTTATAACTGGTGGGGTCCACTTGGACTGATGATGCTAATCAAGGAGATAGGATGATGGACAGGTAATAACAGGGATTTGGATTTTGGCCAAAGTGGTTCATTATGACCCTTGATCCTGGGGCCCAAAACTTTAGCCGTTTCTCAAGTTATATTTGGGTGAGTTAAATTCAAGGTGAAAACAGGTAGGATGAGTGTGGAGAATAGTGTGAGACTGTGGGTGGGTTGATTAATCATAGATGGACCTCATAAGGGGCTAAATATATTTACCTCTTGCATAAATTGATCTCAATTCAAAAGATTTCATTTATTTTCAAAAATGAAATTCCAAAAGACTTTTAATTAATAAGGAAATAATATCTTCCTTTGGAGAATGTTCTGCATGCGTAGACTGTAACTTTACATATGCAATCCAGCTTGTGGGGCCACTTAAATTCCTATTTATAAGTAGGAGTGGGGTACATGGAATGGTCTCCTAATGAAATGGGGTCGACGAAGAAAATAAATCCCTATCAAATCATCTTAGCCCTTGATTTAATAGCCATAAAATTTAGTGGTGTTTTAACCATTGAATTCTTTGAGGTCAATCCAATAGTTGACAGGGGTTTGATGAGAATGAATTGGGGAATTGGGCCAAGTTAAGGGGGGAAGAAAGTGTGAAATGGCATGCACTAATCAAAGGTGGGCCCTATAGAGTTGGACTGCATATTCTGTTGCTAGTAGGAGAACATTTCTCTGCTCTGTCATGGGAAATGAATGTCCATAATTCCAATCATTTCCAAACAGAAGTACCTCCACATCTCCACACAGGGATATATACTCAAATTTTAGTTCAATAGGAGTGGGCCCCACCTTTCAATTGAGGACATGGCAGAAATGTGGTTAACGCCTTGTCAGCAGCAATGCCACGTCAGCACCCAGTCACATTTTTAAAAATACAATCAATCGTATGGTGGGGCATATTCCTATTAAAGCAAAATTTAAGGATATGAAATTTGGGGGTTGGGACTCATCCTAAGTGGTCTTTATTATCCCTATGTAGGCCCCAAAATAGAGTTTTCCGAATGTATTATACGGTTCCCATGTAATAGCTGCAACTGTGGATCTGGACTCAAATATAAAATACGGTTCTACCATTGGGATTCAGGCCCCTAGAAAATATACAATGTGGGCAGTAGTGGATACAAAAATCATTAAGGTCACAGTCAACTACAAATAATCAGCATTAATGAGCACTAATCTAGGACAGGGCGGAAATTGATACAACGAAGGAGTCTTGCATTAGATCGATCAATATATGGCCGGGTCCATCATTTCAAAATCTAAGTAGGTCATCAGCCCTAACACCCACTATATTCTTTGTATCTAAATTATCAGAGAAAATTTCTATGGGTCGATCGTTAGATTGATCACGCCTCCTTCCATTTCTATCCCAATAAAAGTAAAGTAAAGCAAATTTATCAAATGTTCCACCTTCAGTCAAATCCAATAGGCCTTCTTACGTATTTAAATAATAATTTACACGTTAATGACTACACTACACACTACACAGGGTGTTAGGGCTTATGATTTTGAAAAGGTGTGCCCCACCATAGATTGAAAGTGGGCGCTGAGCCATACTATGATGAGTGACACTGCATTGTAGTTCTGGCCTATAGGTGATGAGCCGGTCTTGAGGACCCAAAGTTCTGGCATTGAAGCTTTATTTTTGCGAGTGGGAATCAAACTTCAGCCCTAAACTTCATATTCGATCACCAAAACCTAATTGAAATTCACACTAATTCAATAACCCAATTTGGCATCTCTCAAAGGATAATATTTACATTAGTCAATCTGGCTGATTATAAGTAGAAAATCATTCAGTCTAACAGATAGATGATATTGTGAAGGCAGTGTAGTTACCCCAAATGACCAATTGCAAGGATATTCTCGACCCAGGGCCAAAACAATCAGGTATATATTGACCACTCAACTTGACTTGTTTACTTCCTGGTGGAGTATGGCCAATTAAGTTTAAACCACCTAGGAAACAGCCTATTGGCTTTTTTACTGTCCCAACTATTCTTGATTTTGTTTTTGGGGGCCAATGTGAGTCCAAATCTAAAACTAGAACTAGTCCATTTAAGATTGATTAACATTCTAATTAACCCATTTGGGATTTGTCAGATGTCACAAAATCCTATAAATCCAGCCCAAGTGTGATCAACCAAGAGGTGTACTACTTGCCATTGAAATTATGTGCTGTATTCAATCATGCTGCTGGACCCATGGTTCAAAAGCATTATTTCAGAATTCACAAGGGCTGGGACCAAAACTATTACATCAAAACTAATTGATATAACCATGAAAGCTGTTGTATCAGGGCTTTTCTTTTATAGCCCATGAATTATGGCCTCCTCTCCATCGACTAGACAAAACAGTCAAGACAACAACTAAGTACAAAAATCAGGGAAATCCGAACTTCCTCAGTCCGAGTCTCTATACCCCAACCAACAATAACAAGCTAATTTCGCTGAATTTTACACGTATGATCAAAACACACCTTTCCAAGAACAATATAAAGACCCCAACACATCTGAGAAGAATCAACAAGAGAGCAACCAAAAGAAGAACTAGAACAAGAAGCTATGGGTGCCTCTACTTTCTTCGCCACTACTCTCTTTGTCTCTCTTCTTCTCATCTCCTTCAACATTCCTACGTCTTCTTCTGTTTCCGATCTCCCGTTGATTGAATTAGAAAGCTCCTTCCCCTTCATAGAACCTCGACATGGGAAGTCCATATCAGAATATGATATGAATCTGCTTGAGTTTCCATTGAACTTGGAGTTCTTGCAAGCTGAGTTCTTCCTTTGGGGAGCTTTGGGACAAGGTCTGGATCATGTTGCATCCAACCTGACCATGGGTGGGCCGGCTCCTGTTGGCGCGAGAAAGGCGAACCTTGACGCACTCACCTCTGATATCATCACGCAGTTCGCATATCAGGGAGTTGGCCACATTAGGTGAGTTTTGCAAGCCATGTCTGGTGCATACTTATTTTCAACAACTACTTAATAGGCTTGGAACCATGGCGTAAACTCATTTTTTGCATGGTCCATCCTCACAAATAGGAAAACAAATAGGAAGGGTACAAAACTATGGCCGAATCCACCTAACATGAGTTATTTAACCCATTCAATGAATGCATGGGTTTGAAGTTTGATATGAGTTGGGCTTCAATGCAGTGACCCCATCTCAACTAAGTTAGAACAGGTAGGACTGAGTTGATATGACACCTGACTCCTGAGTTCACAGATTGGTGGAATTTGACCCATTTAATTGATGTGGACTTTAAACCAGACCCAACCCAGTTGTCACCCCTAAATTGCATTTAAGGAACCAAAGAGTTGCTTACTATTGTCTATTGTTGAAATGAGTGTTTCTTTTAGATTTCCTGCATTGATCTTGTTTGTTTTTTTATTGGGTTGGTTGTGATTAAACAGGGCATTGAAGAAGCATGTTGAGGGATTTCCAAGGCCGTTGTTGGATCTGAGCCCAAGTTGCTTTTCTAACTTGATGGATAACGCATTTGGACACAGCTTGTCACCATCGTTCAATCCATATGCCAATAGCGTCAATTTCCTTCTTGCCTCCTACCTTCTTCCTTACGTTGCACTCACTGGATATGAAGGCCTCAATCCTCACCTCCAAAGCCCTATTTCCAGGAGGGTAACAATCTCTCTCTCTCTCTCTCCGAGATTTTGTGTTTAATGTTCCTTTATAATATTTGAAGAAAAATTATAGATAGAATACTGGTCAGGCCTAAACAGGTCAGGTTAAGATGGGGCAAGATGATTCAACCCTCTTAACCCATTTTGCAAAATCCCAAGTAAGAAAACAGCATAGTAACTTCTTTTTATGACGAGGAACCCGCAGACCCCCTTTGGTTTATCATTGGGTGAAACTCCGGATACACACCACCACCCACTGCCATATCGGGTAAGGGCCCCAAACGATTCAAAAACAGGACCAACAATTTAAGTCAGGTGGGTAACAAGTTATCAATTGTGAGTCTCTCTAAACTTTAATTTTGGATGAACTTGTATAGCTTTGTGCTGGCCTTCTTGGGGTGCAATCTGCTCAAGATGCCGTCATCAGAGCATTGCTCTATCAGCATGCATCGTCGAAGGTCGAACCATATGGAGTCACAGTGGCAGAATTCACAAGCCGAATTTCGGCGCTGAGGAATGAGTTGGGGGGCACTGGCAATAAAGATGAAGGCCTTATTTCTCCTTCTTCGGCCAGCAGTGTAGAAGGACACCATCATCATGGAAATTTACTTGCAGAGAATAGTAACGCCATCTGTTACAAGAGGGCCCCAAGGGAGATATTGAGGATCCTGTATGGCAAGGGCACTGCTGCTGTTCCTGGCGGTTTCTTTCCCAATGGTGCCAATGGTCATATTGCTAAATCTTATTTACACAATTCTCGTTTTTAAGGTGGTGGAAACCATTTTAGGATGGAGTTTTGTTGGCATCTGGAAGTTTTTGAGTTTAATGTCTTTAGCGTTGAAATCCGAGCTCATAAGTATGTCTTATGTAATAAGGTGAAATGTCAAAGAAAACTTGGCTTGATTCATTTGAAATTGTTGAGAACAGTGTCTTCTACATTGATGATGAATATGTACTTTGTGCCAAGTCCCACATGCAATTCCAACCCAACCATGCAACTTGCTCGTACAAGATTGATGATCTTAATATTAGGCCTCATAACTAAATTGGCTCCAATTAGACAATCTTGGTCTAAGCATATTGGGGAAACTCCACTGATGATTCTGAAGGTGGGGTAAGGAAGTTGGGGTGGACTTGTGAAACCATGGTAAATTAACTTTCTTGCCATATCAACAGATTAGGGTCACACTACACTGGACTCTGCCCGGACTCATATGAGCACTGCTCCAAACCTGATTTTTCATGCAAGGCCTAGGCCAAGGCCCAAGTTCCACAGGCTTTCTAAGCCCTGGAAAAAGTCGGACCGGGCCTGAAGCTTGTCCGTGTCTGGCCCATTTTGTTGACAGACATGATATTTGGTCTAAGATCCATTCCGTAGGCCTGAAAGTCAGACTGGAACCCAATCCATTTAGAAAATATAGATACCCTTAGTGCTCAATTGTCATGCCATGCCAGGCCTTTAAGCAAACATAGGCAGGTACTAGCCCATTTTAACTATCAGGCCAAAAGCAGGGACCAAATCAAACCCAATCAGGGCATGGCTCTGGTTGTTATAGCTCCAGGGTCTATACGCTATGGACATCATCTGGACCTGATTACTATAATAATAATAATAATAATAATAATAATAATAATAATAATAATTAAAAAAAAAAACTCATTATTGTAGGTCTTCTAATTTTTATGTGTTATTTGGTTCATTATGAACCCCTCTTGGAACTAACTATAATTGTTTCTTATCATTCTATGCCTGCCAGAGATGTATCCTGAGATTCAACTTAAAATAACACAAGCCTCTTGAGGACATGACATAATTGTTATGCAACTTGTACAAATTCTTGTAAGGAACCAATCAAAACTGCAAATATGTATTCCTTTTTTTATTATAATGTATATTGGTTTTATACATTCAATGATCTCTCCAATTATCTGAAATTCGTAATACAAACACGCTCACCGGCCTTGGAAAATAGTGATGCTCACTTCATTTATTGAGCATTCTGTTTTAGTAGGAGTTCTTTCGGCAACTGCTGGTTGTTTTGGAGTAGGAAGAGCTGCAATATCACTGCTTAGCATGAAAACTACAGAAGACATGATGGGCCTATCCGTAGGGAATTCTTGCACACATAAAAGCCCTACCTGAATGCATCTTAGAACTTCTGTTGTAGCAGACAAGTCACCTAATATAGGGTCGACAATGGCCGATATATGTTGCCATCATTCCATAATCGCCAAACCTGAAACATTCTCATGCTCATTCAATTAGAAAGTGTGACTATTTGAATATTTTTTTGAGATCAGTCAAATTGAGCTATTGATTTATACATTATTAAAATGTTCTTACATATCCTAATAGGCTTAATGAACATTCCGGATGATAAAATCCGGTGCTTCTCTTTCCGCTCACTATCTCCAATAATAAGACCCCGAAGCTGAAGACATCAGATTTTTCAGAAAACCGTCCTTCCATAGCATACTCTGGACACATATAGCCACTGCATTCAATTGTTGGGGACAGAGTTACTATGTAGAGCACGACTGCAAAATCATCTAATCAAATTATTGTTTGCATTACTAGACTGAGCTCCCATTAAAGATATTAGTATCAATGAATCTATTCCTAACTTCCCCTTGAAAAGCCTTGAAGTGTCTTGAATTTGAGTAGAAAAGGCAAATGGGATTGTAGGGAAAAACACGAACTCCATCACATGTTGCGTAGGTACTCAAGAGACAGCATGAAATCGATTCATCTTTTGGACAAAGAAACTACTACTTACTATGTTCCAACAACTCTGTTTGTTCTTGCTATTATTTGATCTCCTCCAAAAATTCTTGCCATGCCAAACTCTGAAATTTTTGGATTTAGCTGCCCGTCGAGCAGAATGTTACCGGCCTTTAGGTCCCGATGTATAATTCTCAACCTTGAATCTCGATGAAGATAAAGAATCCCCCGAGCAATTTCTTCAACAATGTGAAAACGTTTTTTCCATTCCAATGTTGCTCCTTGGCTTGGATCTAACAGGTATAAAATTGTAACAAGGTCAAAGAACTTCATTAGTTTAATGTTACAAAGTGATAGGAACATTAGAATCAGTTCCAGTTTTAAGTCCTCTTCAACTAATTCTCTCTTGCAAAATCACATGAGATGCTCTATCCCAAGTACTTGGTGAATGACAAAAGACTGATAAGAAAGCTCTCGAGTAACCTAATCTTTATTCTTTGAAGTCTTCAATTTATGACTTACATGATAATCTTCCTTGAATTTCATGAAATAAATGAATATCTATGTTATAATAAAGAGTAATGGGAATCTTACCAAAAAGAAAAGCATCTAAGCTTTTGTTAGGCATGTACTCATAAACCAACAACTTTTCTTCTCCTTGGATGCAGCATCCCAGAAGCCTAACAAGATTCCTATGTTGGAGCCTGGAAATTAGCACAACTTCGTTCTTAAACTGTTCTAATCCTTGTCCAGAGCTTTTGGATAGTCTTTTCACAGCTATTTCTTGCCCCTCTGGCAACTTTCCCTAGAAACAATGATGAAAATTAGAATACACTTATCTGGCATGGTAGAACTATGTAGCCGCCTCTCGGCGGGAAAGTACCTTATAAACTGGTCCAAAACCTCCTTCACCAATTTTATTTTTAGCACTAAAGTTGTTCCTTGCGAGTGCAATCAGGTCAAAATCAAATAGTAACTCCCCGCCTTTTGACTTCATTGCACCATGTCTTAGTACATTCAAATCAGAGGAGGGACTTGAAAGCAATGTTGTATCAAATAATGAAATGTCTGTTTCTTTCTTCTGGTTTCTTGATGCTAGATCAAGTGGTAAAGAAACTTTCAGTATGAGTTAGTTATAGAAAAAAGATCTTGCTTTATAAAGTGAAAAATCATATTCACCTCCTTTTCTTGCAATCCTCCTGAGAAAGATGTATGTGCAGCAGCTTAAGATGAATACACCTACGACCAAAGTTCCTATGATGATTGCCTTTAAAATTTTCTTTTTACCTGCCAAGGGCTCGAGTATATTATCTAATTCAATGAACAAATGAAAATAAATTCAAATTATGAATCATAACAGAATTGATAAGTTCAAACATGATATAAATATAAAGTGTTTCAAGCTCGGTTCTACATCAAATACTATGATATTCAACTTTGTAATACAGGAAAACGTGACTCTAATCGTGCCCATGTTCAAAATAAGGCAAGTATGGAAGTCCCTGAAAATGGCAGAAACAAATGAAATTGTTGAAAGAGGCATTCGAGAATACTACCACTAGCCTGAATTTTCTAATATTGTTTCACTAAAATCACATATTTGCATAGGAGAAAAGAAAAAAAGCATAAAGGCACTTCACTTTCTAAAATTAGCATAAACGATATGTAATTCTATATTGATTGGTGGTGTATTTCTATATTTAGTTTTGAACAAATAAAATTAAGATAAGTATTTCATGAAATTATAAATTTCTAACCAAAAACAGAGGTAGCAATCACCACCTTACCCAGTTCAGAACTTGCGACTCTAATGTGAAGATCCTCCCCACTGGAATCAAAGTCTCAAAGATCAATCAGATCTCCACTCCAGATCATGCACCCAATTCCGCTAACATGTGCGTAGGCCACACATGAACAGTTATTTAGGCACTTGGCTTCACAGGCATTGGCATCAATGTGGCGCACCCGACCAGCAAAATCAGGCATTTTTACACCCTCCAACTTCAGAAATCCATCTCTTCCCCCATCATAAGCTCCATTACTAGTATTTCTCTCACAATTCAACTGAACTCTTCTCACACACCCACCAGACCAATTCCCCTTACTCCACTCTTCAGGGAATTTGGGTTTGAACCCTCTCAAACAGCTACATACCGGCGACTCAGTCTCCTTGCAAATCCCAAAAGGGCCACATGTTCCATAAACGTCAAATTGAGTATGCAACTGCATCCAAGTTGAGTTCCACTCCTTCCTCCCTTCATCCCAGTTTTCTTGCCTAAACCTTCCCTTCCAATCAAGCCAAAGTCTAGAATACTCATCAGTGGAGTAAGAATGCGCATAATATACAATGCCATCCTTTTCGACGAGAGTAGGACCATTAATGTAGACATCATACATGTAAGGCATTCCAATGAATGTCCTCCCATTCCACTGCCCGCTTCGCCAGTATGGGATTGAGCCTTTCCATATAAAAAGTTGCGGGATCACCTTCAAGTCCAAACATATAATGCCCCGGTGCAGGGCCATCTTCACTCCTCTAAGATGTCACAACCTTCTTCTCTTTAGCCCTCAAATTGACACTAATCTCCATTCTCGAAATAAAGGAGTCGGAAGGATCATCGAAACTCTGCCATAGGTGGTTCTTGTTAACATTTCCTTCTTCACTCATTTCACTTAGAACAAGATTGCCGGTATCGAAGATTGTTGCGGTCGAGTTCTGTGACACAACAAAGGCATAACATGACCAAAGAGTTATTCCTTTTCCATCCAAAATTGCAAGATTGCCATAGCTGTTTATGGTGAGAACTCCTAATGAATCTGTCACTGGGTTTTCTCTGTTGGCCACCCATACCACAATTTTAGCAGGGATCTTGTGAAACCATATTCCAACATAGCGTTTTTTGGAAATTTTGGGGCTGAAGAAGCCAAGTTCAAACAACTTACCAGAAGATATGAGTGTGTTTCCATCATCTATTATGGGTTGAGTTGGGGTGATGGTGTCAATGGAAATGCAACTGGAGAAGAAGCTGAGAAGTGAAATGAGAGAGAAGACAAAGGATTTTGCAAAATTTCTCATCTTGTTGAAGCTGATTGATTAGAAAAAGGGAAAAAAAACTTAGAATTTCATAAGGTTCTTGACTATAATATAATTGTATAAGAATTTAGATTGCTGATAGTTCTAGTGACACGACCCGAGCCCGAGTTTATCATTAAATCGAGTTAACCCCGAGTCGCATACTTAATCCCGTGAATTTCAATCTATAAAACTTACAAGGGATATCAAACATACATTATGCGGAATTTTAACTTATAAACAATTGTACATTGTCCAATTTAAAAAAAAACTTATCTACAACTTATATAACCATTCACTTGCATATTTACATACAATGCAAGGATCCAAAGTATGAAATGTTTCTAATATCAACTCTCATCAAAATTTCAGTTTCTCAAATTATCTCCACTCTACGAGTCCTCCTGGAGGAAATTGACCGGTCTCCTCCACTGGCGCTGTGGTCTCGGGACAGGTAGAGGTAGCTGGGCCTGTAATGTCATCAATAACACATTGTGAGTTTTACAATTCAGCAATGTATAAACAGTTTCATATTATCATATGCTAATTACATTTCTATTAAGTCTAATTTAATATTAGACTAAATCAATAAACAGTATCAATGACAGTAACATTATCAATACGAGTCTTCATTAAAATTTTGGCAACTAACCTAACATTTCCAATCAATACCATCTTCCTAAAAAGAAAGGATTACCATCTCCCTATACAGGAAGGATTATCATCTTCCATAAGGAAGGATTAGTGGGAATTATCAGTGACCGGGCCAGGGACTACTAACATCACCCCGAAGTTCCGAAAAACTCCCAAATAGACTGCTGCAGCAGTATCAGCTCAATGAGCTTATAGAAATCATCATGTAGTGCCAGACTCAATGTATAATTCAATTCATTCATTTAATTCTGTTTCATTATCATTAACGGCTATAATTCAACAAATAATCCCCTTAGAACCAATTTAGTTTATAATTCATTTTATATACGATTCAGTGTACAATTTCAAGTAAACAGTATCATCCAATTGAGTGTAATCCTCAGTTATTTAATGTACTTGCTATTCTTGATAAACATTACAATTTATGTATATTAAAGTCCCATTAATTAACACTTATGGAGGTATAAACAGTGTAAACAGCCTTGATTAAATCAATAGGCTCTGTGTTTCTTAATTTCAGAAATTAACTCTGAAAATTCACTACATCGGTTAGTTCCTCGGTTAAGCATCGGTTAACTGACAGATGAATTTCGGCTAACCGAACTGAGAATTCAGTCATCTTTCGGTTCAAAATTCAGAGAACTTCTTTTCTTTGAAAAATTACACTTCGGTTAACCTGTCGATTAACCGAACTTTTAACTTCGACTGACTGAACTATATTCGGTCAGGTCTCGGTTTGAAAATCAGAGACATGTTTTTCTCCATTTTTACACCGTCGGTCAGCTTGTCGGTCAGCCTGTCGGCTCACCGAACCCTGTATAGAAATTATTCAGAAGTCGTTTCAGAATTCTGATTTGAGCTCCAAACCATTTCAAACATGCAATAAACTTGGAACCTCCTGTTCCCTCTTCAATATCATCATGTACACACAAACACATCACTTCTATTCCATTGAAGTATCATTCAATCACGAATCAATCAAATCCAAATCAATTCCATTAGAGAAATGCTATTCAGACCGATTTGAAACATGAAATGGAGCCAGAATTCCCAAAAAGGTGAAAAGACATTTGAGTGAAAGACATTTGAGTAAGACATTTGAGGGTCAAAGATGTCATTACAATCTAATTCTGGCTCCATTTCAAGCTTCAAATCGGTCTAAATAGCATTTCTCATTCCATTATGAGTTCAACAATCTAACTCTTATAATACTGAAAAGAAACCGCACAAATCAACATATCAGCATTGCCTCAAATTAATATCCTTCCATGTAAACAAATACTGAAGACTTCTGTGATCACAATGGACTTTAAAAGTTTCTTCATAGAGATAATGTCTCCATTGCTTTAAGGCAAATACAACTGCTGCGAGCTCTAGATCATGAGTAGCATAATTCTTCTCATGTTCTTTTAACTGATGCGAACCATAAGCAATCACCTTATTATTCTGCATCAGTACACGGCCCAATCCTATACCGGAAGCATCGGAATAAATCACAAATCCTCCTCTTCTATCAGGTAATGATAAGATTGGGGCTGAGATTAATCTCTGCTTCAATTCCTGAAAACTAGACTCACATTCATCATTCCATACAAATGGAATATTCTTTCGAGTCATTTTTGTTAACAGAGCTACAATCTTGGAGAAGTCTTTCACAAACCATCTGTAATATCCGGCTAACCCCAAGAAACTCCGAACTTCAGGAACATTCTTCGGACTTTGCTACTTAGTAATGGCTACAATTTTAGCTGAATTAATAGCTAATCCATCTCAAGTAATGATATGACCCAAAAATGTCACCTCTTGTAACCAAAAATCACATTTCTCTAGTTTTGCATATAATTGATTATTTCTTAATAATTGCAATGTTGTTCTCAGATGGTGTGAATGCTCTTGTTATGACTTTGAATATACTAGGATGTCATCAATGAAGATTACAATAAACTGGTCTAGATAAGCAGCAAGAATTTTGTTCATCAAAGCCATAAACACTGCAAGTGCATTTGTTAAACCAAAAGGCATAACCAAAAATTCATAATGCCCATATCGGGTCATAAACGTAGGAATATCTCCCAATTCCTTCCTTGGCTTCATTTCAGTAATAAATGCAGTGTAGCCTTCACAACCACTTCGCATCATTCTTTCAACTTTAATTGCTGAAACAAGCCTTGTATCATAGTTTTTCTGAGTTCCTTCAAATAAAACACTGGCATTGTCTTCATCCACCTTAAATGTAATGATCTTGCGGAAACAGTCTAAACAGGCTCTGTACTTCGCAAGCCAATCCATACTAAATATTACATCAAAATCATTCATAGCCAGCACTACCAAATCTGCTGGCATCAACACCTCTCCAAGTCTAACATTACACTAGGGTACATATAATTCACATACTACTTTTCTTCCCAACGGAGTAGTTATAGTGAAATTATATGATAACGGTCTAATTCGTTTTTGTTTATCACAAACAAATTGAGGTGCAACAACTGGTCTATTATCAACATAAATAATACCTTCCATAACATTAGTTGCAGCTTCAGCTTGCTCTCTATTTGTAGCATACATTTGCCCTGCAACCTGAGGCCTACTCTGCTGTTACTGTTGTTGTTGCCTTGGTTGCTGCTGTCTTTGACGCTGCTGCCATTGACGTTGTTGTTGTGGAGGAGGAGGAGCAGGGACTATAGCTTGTGCTTGAGAAGACTATTACTGTGGAGCTCTATAGTCTCTTCTACTACCTCTGGGACATTGGGCCATTCTATGCTCCATTGAACCACAAACTAAACATGCCCCAGTGGTTCTCCAACAAGCTTCAGTTTTGTGAGCTTTACCACACGTCTCACAAACTGGTTTTACTTTAGAAGTTCTAGCAATAAATTTCTGCTTCTTGCCTCCCTTCTTAAACCAGAAACTTCCGCTCCTTTTAAGGCCAGCACTTGTTTCAGATTCTTCTCTATCAACTTCTTTTGCTGTATACGCCTTATCTACTGCATCTTCAAAATGAACAGGCATTTGACCTGCCATAACCATTTTTTTGTAAGAGGGATTTAATCCATTTAAAAACTTCTTGATCTTCTTCTCTTCAGTATCAACCAATTCTCTAGCATATTTGGACAGCTTTGTAAATGTGTGAACATAAACTGTCACTGTCATCTGCCCTTGCTTAATATTCAAAAGCACAGACTCTTTTCTTTGTCTGACATGTTCTGGAAAAAAATTCCTTTCAAATTGTCTTCTGAACACTTCCCAAAGTGTGTCTTCAGGTGCTTCAATTATTGTACTCTTTACACCCTTCCACCACTCATGTGTTACATCCCATAGCATTGAGAAAGCAAACAATACTTTCTGCATTGGAGTACTTACTATTGTTTCAAAAATAACTTCTGTGTGTCCAATCCATTCATCTGCAATCAAGGCATCTTCCTTGCGTTGAAACTCTGTAGCTTCTCTCTTTCTAAACTGCTCATATAGAATATTAGGATATTTTTCCTTTGTTTGTACCACCACTTGAGCTATTGGAGGTTGTGGTGCAACCGGTGGTGCTTGCGGAGCTTGCACTTGTGCTTGTATCATAGCAGTAATTTGAACCTGCATGCTTAACTGCGCTTCCTAGCTCTTAGCCATCGGTTCATTACTGCGAGCTAACTGTTCCATAATTGCAGTAAATCCCGCATCATTGTTACTCGGTGCATAAGGTGTAGGAGTAGGACCTCTACTTCCACTGGCTACATTCTCAGGCATATTATCTCCATTGCCAGAACTAGATGCCATTCTGAAATAACACAGAAAGTTAAGATAGATATCTTCTTACTTTCTATTCAACTGTATCAAATATAGTGAAGTAAATCACATTCGTAGTGAATATAAATCACATATAATGAATTCAAATCACATGTAATAAATCACATCTTTTGAATTCTGATTTTCAATCTAACGTTTCCTCACCATATCCTTACATTTCTAAGGATCTTAAAATTTTTATCTTTAAGTGTTTCACTTTGCTATGATACCATACAATAAGTACGACCCGACCCGAGCCCGAGTTTATCATTAAATCGAGTTAACCCCGAGTCGCATACTTAATCCGTGAGTTTCAATCTATAAAACTCACAAGGGATATCAAACATACATTATGCGGAATTTTAACTTATAAACAAATGTACATTGTCCAATTTAAACAAAACTTATTTATAACCTATATAACCATTCACTTGCATATTTACATAAAATGCAAGGATCCAAAGTATGAAATGTTTCTAATATCAACTCTCATCAAAATTTTAGTTTCTCAAATTATCTCCACTCTACGAGTCCTCCTGGAGGAGCCTGACTGGTCTCCTCCACTGGCACTGTGGCCTCGGGACAGGTAGAGGTAGCTGGGCCTGTAATGTCATCAATAACATAATGTAAATTTTACAATTCAACAATGTATAAACAGTTTCATAATATCATATGCTAATTACATTTCTATTAAGTCTAATTTAATATTAGACTAAATCAATAAACAGTATCAATGACAGTAACATTATCAAAACGAGTCTTTACTAAAATTTTGATAACTAATATAACATTTCCAATCAATACCATCTTCCTAAAAAGGAAGGATTACCATCTCCCAAAACAGGAATGATTACCATCTTCCATAAGGAAGGATTAGTGTGAATTATAAGTGATCGGGCCAGGGACTACTAACATCACCACGGAGTTCCGAAACACTCCAAAATAGACTGTTGCAGCAGTATCAACTCAATGAGCTTATAGAAATCATCATGTAGTGTTAGACTCAATGTATAATTCAATTCATTCATTTAATTCTGTTTCATTATCATTAACGGCTATAATTCAATAAATAATCCCCTTAGAACCAATTCAGTTTATAATTCATTTTATATACGATTCAGTGTACAATTTCAAGTAAACAATACCATCCAATATTTGAGTGTAATCCTCAGTTATTTAATGTACTTGCTATTCTTGATAGACATTACAATTTTTGTTCATTAAATTCTCCTTAATTAACACCTATGGAGGTATAAACAGTGTAAACAACCTTGATTAAATCAATAGGCTCCATGTTTCTTAATTTCAGAAATTAACTCTGAAAATTCACGTCGGTCAGCTCCTCGGTTAACAGACAGATGAATTTTGGCTAACCGAACTGAGAATTCAGTCTTCTTTCGGTTCAAAATCCAGAGAACTTATGTTCTCTAAAAAATTACACTTCGGTTAACCTGTCAGTTAACCGAACTTTTAACTTCAGCTGACCAAACTATGTTCGGTCAGGTATCGGTTTGAAAACCAGAGACACGTTTTTCTCCATTTTTACACTGTCGGTCAGCCTGTCGGCTAACCGAACCCTGTACAGAAATTATGAGTTCAACAATCTAACTCCTATAATACTGAAAAGAAACCATACAAATCAACATATCAGCATGGACAACTATTTATACTTGCCTTAATTCGAGTTTATAACAAAATTCCCTTTTGTAATTTGTGGTTTGAGACAAAATCACCCAAATATACTTTGAACCTTAAACCAAAGAAATCCAAAGCTTTCTCCTCACCTTAACTTCAAGAAAACCCAAGTAAACTGATGAAGAAGATGATGGTAAGCCAAACATTAAATCATGAACATGGAAGAAGAAACGATGAAGGACCTAAGCTCCTGAAATTGCTGGATAACTTAACTCCCAGCAGCTGAGCTGAATGAAATGAATTCAACTGGCTGTGCTGGGACTTTCGCATGAAGGACAACTGTGTTTTCTATTTGCACCTAATCCCATTAATCATTAAACTTATTTCCATTTCAAGTCAATTCAAGACCCACTTGAGTCATCTTAAGCCAAATGAATTCGAATCTATTGCGAAAATTAATATACTCGTCAAGATACACACGATGGTATCAAATTCCAACAAATTCGACGAAATATGTATAAACTCGTATTGACATAAAAGTCCTCAAAATCACTAATTTGAGTTTAAATCTCGACGTAATCAAGTTAATGTCTTATCAATCATTTCATTATGTATAATTCATTCTTCCAAGATTAATTCGATTCAATATAATCATTAATCACATTTACATCAACTAATCATGCTTAATCCATTATAATATTGATTAATTAGAGTTAATCTTGATTAACTCGGGACGTAATGTAACATCTAGTTTAATAGTAATCAAAAGGAAAGAAGGATGGATGGCTATGGTTTGTGAATGAGTGCTGAGACTAGTCAAAGAACAGGCCCACTCAGTTCCATAATAATAGATGTGGCCTACCAGAGAGGGAAGTTGAAATGCACATGAGAAAACGACGGATCATGTACACTAGCCGAATGCCCTGCGATGCACGGTTAGCCTCGGTCATTCATAGCTTGCCGACAGGCCTTCGTCAAGGGTCTAGCGAGGCGCTTTCTTGGAATCGACTCAATCAAAGAGCGCAATTGGTGCAACTCGGTAGTCTTCATTCTATTAAGATCGAAATCCCACGGACATCCCATAAACACTACTACATGGCCCATAAGATATATGTGGATCCAAATAATGCTATGTAAAATAAAGAAATCCCATCATGAACACGTAACATGATACAAAAATTTATTGCACAAGAAATATGAACAGTAAGTGGGAGTAAGCATAGGCTATTCTTTAAAATGATTGCAAGGCTTGCCCAGAAGCAGGCCCAAAATGGAACTTATAAGTTGGGTTCAGAATCCTGATTTAAGCAAACCCTATACATATTAGGCCATCAATTTTTCAAGATAAGTCACGAAGGCATGCCCAATAAACTAACATGATCCATGTCAGGCCCTAGAACCAAGTTGGAAGGAAAAGGAATAACTCTCTGGTCATGTAATGCCTCTGTTGTGTCATGGAACAAGACCGCAACAATCTTCAATACCGGTAATCTTGTTCTAAGTTAAATGAGTGAAGAAGGAAATGTTAATAAGAACCACCTATGGAGATCTTGTGACTGCCTACGAGAGATCAGTCACATATGATTCGCTCTTCAAGATCCAAGGGAAAGGATGGGCACCCTGGATATAAAAGATGATGACGGACAATTGTAGATCTAAAGGAAGAAAGAGGGTGATCTTGTATTAGGGGATGATCTATTGAGAATTTCTTCAACTGCTATCTCTCATGTCTATATATAGCCCTCTGGCTAATGGGTAGGATGTAAATAGGTCTCCGATTCTCAAATTACCTGGAGGTTCCGACCCGTTAAAAATCGGGTTTGGGTCCTTATTTAGGCCTTGATAAGTTAATGGGTCCGGGTTTTGTTCCACCTTGGTTCAAACCCATGAACCCGAGACCCGACATATTACCTAAATTTTTGAAATCTCTCCTAAAAACCATATTTTCTTTTAATATCATTCTCTACCTAGATCCGAACCCGTCCCTTATACGATTTTGGTTCCGGCTCCGGAGCCAAGAAACCAGTTCCGAAACAGTTCTGATTCCGGGTCCACCATGGACCGAGACCAGAACTAACCCGTTTACAACCCTACTAATGGTTGATAAAATCTCTATTCAAATTCGAATGGAGAGATGATAAGGATAAAGGATTAGATCAAACTCTCCCGATTTAAATTTAAATGGAGATATGATAAGGATAGAGAGTTGGAAAAAACTCAGACTATTCTTATCCACATCACCATGAGACTCCTTGTGAGGGGCGGTCTCTTTGTGAGTGAGGCCCACCCACATGTAAACACAAGTGGGCCCCATCACAAATGCCAACATCTCCCACTCGCACCGAACAATTTCATCTCATTAGATCACTAATTTCCATCATCAAATTCCACAGAGTAAAAGTGGACCTGAAGAGTGGGACCTCCACGATGCCTAACCACGGAGAGAACTTAAACTAAGTTGCCATCTGACTAGAATACACCAACACACCGACACATTAATCTGCAATGATATTGGATGTTTAAGAGGGGCGATTACTTTACTGGAATGGGGCATAGCCATATGGCCCATGCAGATTTTAACATATTTTGGATCAAACCTGGGGCAACCGCCCCAGTTCCGAATCATGTAGGTCCTCCACCCACCCGTTCTCCCCTCCACACATTCCACCCAAACAGACAAAATGAAAAATCTCATTCCCACCATTCTCATCTTTCCTCCCCTCTGCATTTTAACCTCCTCTGTCCCATCAACTGAACTCACCACTCTCCTCAAACTCAAAACCTCCCTCCTCGGACCCTCCACCTCTGTCCTACCCGACTGGAGCTCATCCTCATCCCACTCCTCCTTTTGACGTCAAGTGCGACTCCAACTCCCACGCGACCGTCCCTCAACATCTCCTTCCTTTCTCTCTACCGCCCTCTCTCCCAGAAATCGGCCTCTTCCCACATTGCACGATAGGAGAGAAGGGAAAGAGACTCATTGAAATATAAGATGCGTGGTACTCATTGAGTTTACAAGAAAGGAAGAGAAAGGGAACTTCCTCTAAAACAGTAGTTTCAAAGAGAGGAAGAGGAAGATGCACGTAAAAGCCGCTCTAAAGAGAGGAAGAGGAAGAGTACATGGATGAAGATGATGACGTAAGCCCCGTTTTGTTTAACTGCTTACCAACCATTTTCCAGCTTTGAAGAGAAAGAATTTCTTTCTTTAGCCGACTTTGCTTTCATGTACAACAATTCCAAAGACATATATAATTTATAGATACATTGAATGATTCAAAGTGGCTTGTGGGGTTTCTTACCATACATGGAGCATACTTGTTGTCGTAAATTACACGGGATTTGAATACCTAGAAATTTATGGTGAAACTCGCTCCATCGTAAAACTATTATATATGTGCGGGGTGAAGGATATGAGAAGCCGACATAGAATTTAATTACTAAGATCGATGAGGACGTATTCATTTCCCATCTTTTCTCGATTCTATTTCTATTATGTGCTTGATAGATTATGTTTGATGGTCATTTTTTTATATTCAATTTTGATTTTTCATTTTTAAGCAGTATAAAAAATAAAATCTTAGAAATTCAATTACGTGAAACAAACAAGCCAATACAAATTTTGTAAAAAAAAAACATTAACAGGAAAAGAAACAAAATTATAAACTTTAAAAGAGAGGTGAAAAAGAATTCAAAATATCAGTTTATGAACCAAATCAATAGACCAAATGAAGAGGGTTTGGATTTTGGAAACAAAGGATGGGATGATAGGATGCGTGAGAAATCTTCTCTACTGCAAAGCCTTAAAACGTGGGAAAGGTGGGCGGACATTAACATGGGAAAAAAGAGATGGAAACGAGACCAGGTTCTTTGTATTTCAAGACAAAGGATCTTGGGCCTTAAGATAATGTTGAGGAGCAAGGACAAGGTCAAAAGGGCCATACAATCAATGGCTAAAAGGTAATTGGGATCTTATCGTGGGGATTCCTTTTCTTTTCTTTTTGAGTAATTGGGTCATTTTGTGACTGCAAATATGGATCCCACAAACTTGGGCTTGGCTCGGCCTGAGCTCGCTTGTCTCAGCCCACATGAAACGCGGTTTGGATGGGCTTGTTTGTGTTTGGGTTGGGCTCACGCTAGGCAATTTGAATTTGATTTGAGCTAGGTTAAGGCTTGAACTTAATTGTATCAGATTATGAGCCTGGCCCACCAAGCTTGCACACTATGATGGAAAGTCATTAAATCAGGGATAAATACCACAGAAAGATGGAATCTCCTCCAAGATAGACATAAGAAATAAGATGGATTTTGGACTAAATTTCTTGGGCCTATAATCCCTGGATCGAATTCATCAGAGCCACTCTGGTTCATGACAAACTAGGGTTGCAAATTTAATGAGAGAGAGCATGAGCTAAGCCCAAGTCAAGTCTACTTCGTTCATCAAGTTGCTAAAAGTTTTGAGGCCACTGATTGATCCTGGATCTAAAATTTTGGCACAATAGATTAATTGCGATGGGCGTATGTACATATCTGCCCGGATGCCCAATTAGATGGCAAGTGCAGCTTGATAAATCATTAAAGGTGCACGGAAATAATTGACTGTCTCAATGTTGATTTTGACTTATATAATTTTAATTTTGAGGTGGTAGGTGGTAGATGTGGAGATTCTGGGAAAAAAAAAAAATACTCTACCACCTACCACGTACCTATCACCAATATACTCCACCCTCCCCACCACATGAAATTTTTATCGAATCTCTCAGTGAAAGAGTATTTAAATATATACTAGTGGAGCCCAGCACGTGCAATGCACGTGCACTTAATACATAGTTTTACTAAGAAAATTTTTAAAAAATAAAAATCTTAAAAAATTTAGTAGAAGTTGAAATACATTTAAAAATCAAATTTCAATAGAAAATGAGTAATTGTAAATTGCAAAGTCCGTGCGATGTCCAAATACAGTTGACACTACTTTTTTTCTATACATTTGAAAATAATAAAACGATGCTATAGTAAGAAAAATGAGATCTCAAAAGACAATCGATATAGAATTTATATAATTTTTTGAGGATATAAATCACATATATCTAGATATTTTATCATGAATATGTACAAAGAAATTTAAATTTACTTTATTTAACCTATCAGGTCGACTTATCAGTTTCCTGGTAGGCTCGACCTGTTAAAGTTGGAGTCTAGTCGAAAGCATAGTCAAATCGATAACCTGTAGTTTTATAAAAAATAAAAATAAAAACTAAGAACTAGATGAGCTTACTGTTTTAACCAATTACCATGAACATTATATATTCACTACAAAATCAGATTTTATTAAGGACAAAAAATTAATTATATCATACCTAAGGATATCAGAATAAAAAAATTGAGATGGTGGTTTTATTCTTAACTTACAAAGAAGAATAACATTTCACACCAATCGTCAAGAATAATGAAGTAATTCGGCTTGTCCTCAAGCGACAGGGATCAACGATGGTGGAACTATGATATGAACTCTAACAGGTAAGATTTGCAAAGCACTTGTTAATCAATATTAGTATAGAGGACGAGAGTGTTGATCAAAGTAAGAAAAATTCAAAACGAACAAAGACAAACTGAATTTGTTGTAGCTCAGCATCACATACTTATTTAGTTGTTTACACTTAAAACGATCACTTCATTCACTGACTCTGAAGATAGTAGTAACGCTAGCATAACAAGCAATTTCTATGAGATTCTCGTTTTTCCTTTAAAGAAATGCATGACGCTTCATTGAAATATATATATGAAAAGAAGAACAAGAACAAGAAGAAACAGTAGCTTGCAATGATGAAAGAAATAAATGTGTTAGAAAATGATAAAAGTTTTTCAATTTAAAACTCATGAGTAAGAGCAATAATAAATAAATATATGCATGCCCTTGAAATGCCCTTTTATAATAAAAAAAAATGTACAAAAGTTGTATATTAAAAAACCTAAAAATTGTACAGAACAACAATAATTTTACGATAACAATCTATAAGACGTACCACTAAATCACATTTATGGAATTATCTTTAGCAATCTATAAGACGTACCACTAAATTGCATTTATCATAAGTGGGGCTCGCATCTTGCATTTGAGTAATAATATATAGATTATATTATATTATCTTAAGTGGGGCCCACATCTTGCATGTGATTGGGCAAGTGTGTAGTGAAAAAAAAAAGTTACATCTTGCTCTTTTTTATAATAGTAGATCGATAGATAGCTAGATAGATATGGATAAATATAGATAGATAGATAGATATATATTATTATTATTATATAAGTGTGGCCCAAGTTTTTCTCTTTTAGAAGGGTAATAATAATAGATTATATTATTATTATCTTAAGTGGGTCCCACATCTTGCATTTGATTGGGCAAGTGTGTAGTGAAAAAAAAATAAAAAGTTGTACATCTTACTATCTTTTATAATAGTAGATATTATTATTATTATATAGGTGGGGCCCACATAAGTTCTTCTCTTTTAGAAGGGTAATAATAATATATATTATTAGTATCTTAAGTGGGCCCCACATCTTACATTTGAGTAATAATATATAGATTAGATATAGATAGATAGATATAGATTATTATTATTATATAAGTGGGGCCCAACTTTTTCTCTTATAGAAGGATAATAATAATATATAGATTATATTAAGTGAGGCTCACATCTTACATTTGATTGGGCAAGTGTGTACTGAAAAAAAAAAAAGTTGTACATTTTACTCTCTTTTATAATAGTAGATAGATAGAAGTAGATAGAGATAGAGTTATAGATCGATATAGATAAATAGATAGAAGATAGAAGATATCTCTATCTACTATAGATATAAATATAGATAGATATAGATATAGATAGATATAGATATAGATATAGATATAGATATAGATATAGATATAGATATTTAGGGGTGGGCCCCACAATGGTGTATTGAAAAAGTTTACATTGTAATATTTGGAGCCCTTTCTCATAATAATATATTATTATATTATATTATTTGGGGGTGAGCCCCATTTGGTATAGTGATTAAGTTTGCATTATAATAATTGGAGGTGGGCCCCACAGTGGTGTAGTAAAAAAAGTTTGCAATCTCTCATCTTTTATAATAGTAGATAGAAGATAGATGATATAATATAATATAGATAGAATTATATTATAATATTTAGGGGTGGGCCCCACAATAGTGTAGTGAAAAAGTTTGTATTATAATATTATTATATTATATTATAATATTTGGAGGTGGGCCCCACAATGGTGTATAATAGTAGAGATATATAATATACATACTATAAGGTGGGCCCCACTATGGTAGAATATATATAGTATAAGGTGGGCCCCAAATTTGCATCATTCTCTCTTTGATAATAGTATAGATATACATAGGGTAGATAGAGTAGATGATGAAATGAGATGAGATGATGAGAAGTGGGGCCCACAATGGTTAGACAAAAATAAGATGCAACTTTCTCTCTTTCATAAGAGTAATAGATATATATATATCCCATATAGGGGCAGTTGAGGAGAGCCTCAGCTGGAAGCATATGGTTCCAACGTGTAGATACTTGCTGGACGTTTTAACATAAAACCAAACGAAATCCCCCCCCCCTTCATCTTCATTTCCCGCTTTCATCTCCTTCCTGCTTTCATTTTCATTTCTCTCTCTCTCTCTCCATCAGAATTTCATTTCCCCCTTTCAGCTCAGCTGCGGCCTCTGCGTTCTCTCCCTCTCTCGGCGAGAGATCGTCTCTCTCCCGCGATTGTCTCCGGTCTGGATCTTTCCCCCTTTCTGCGATCATTCCCCTTTTCATCTTCTCCGGTCTGGATCTTCCCCCCTTCCCCTCTCCTCCCCTCCCCCATCTCCCCAGCCCATGCTCTCTCCCAAACCCCAGTTCCCCCTCCCCTGTCTCTCCCGAACCTGGCCCCACTCGCCCAAACCCCAATTCCCCCTCTCCAGTCGCCAAAACAAGCTCCACCCCCCATCCCCACCTTCCTCCCTTTTGTTGTGATGGCCCAAAACCCCATGGACCCTCCCCTATATTTTATCCTTTTTTATGCTTGTTAGTTGAAAGTAGTTGGCCACAATCAGGTCTTGTGCCCCATTTTTTTTTTTTTTTTAGAAATGCAGTTTGAACATATACATTGTTGGCAGGATCTCTTCCAAAATCCATCTCAACAGAGTAGATCTGAAGCCCTTCGTGAACCAACCAAAGTCCACATTCAAGTAAATCCATTTCACTTCATGGCCTTTTAATCTGTGAGACTGAATCTGATTTATAGAGTGGAGGCCTTAGCCTCTGCTCAGAATGGTTAGGTAAAGGGGAAAGGAGACACAAAGAGACAGTGTGCTAACATCTCATGCTGAATGTGCTAACATGTCATGCTGAATGTGCCCACTTCCATTTTTTTATTTATTCAAGACATGTTTGAGACAGATTCTTATGAAAACTTTTGCAGGATGGAATTTATGTGAAAAGACAAAGCCCATAGAGAAGAAGCTCTTGAATCAAGTTCAATGTCATGTGAAACAAATGATTTAAATGGAGAATTGCGGAATTTGACCATATTCATCACAGACCTGAAGCTTGCTATTGAGATGCACAATAGATTGTTGAATGCAATAGTTGAAGAGAACAAAAAAGAGAAGAAGAAATTAGGAAGTCTAAATAATTTGTGTTTGTGCAAAATCCACTGTGTAATATTGTTTATGTCATGTCTTCTAATGTTGACAGTAGCTTTGATATTAAATCAAGTGTGAATGGGGGTGTTTCAACTCCAATGTACAACTTTATCGAATATGGTATGATTGGACCCATTTAAGATCAATGAAATCCTTCTTATTTGATTGAGCCCAATTAAGATCAATGATATCACGTTTGCTATCAATGTATGGAGATGACCAAAACCAATTTGAGCTTGCTATCAGTTTATGGATTGGAGATGCCCAAACTATTTGCCTGTTTGCTATCAATGCATGGAGATGCCCAGACCATTCACTGTCTGCTTCAGTGGAATAAAGGGTTGAATTCTGCAGTGGGTTCTCACTAGAGGGACAACCTAAAATGACACCTCCTACTGCAGTGGAGAACATGGATAACCAGTTGCAAGAACCTTTCTCATTTAGTGATGGATCATGATATCAATCCATTCATTGCAGGTCAGCTGCATCACTATAGTAATTGCAGCCAATCCAACATCAATATGATAAAGTGCAGTGAAGCAAACAGGCACTTGTTCTCCTGTGTCATATATACCTGCAATACCAGTTCTTAGCATTCATACCATTCCAGCATTACCTCCTGGTCCAACTCCCAACATCCAAACATTCATACCATTCCAACTTCCAAACAATTCATACAATTCCAACATCAATACATTCAATACCCACTTGACATTGAATAAGTTAAAAACATTAGTACATCCAACATTAGTACATTCAACCCAATCCATGTGAAAAGTCACGTCCAATCACCAATGTTAACATTCAAAACAATAAAAAAAAAAAAAAACTAATATCAATGTTGACGTAACCCATTCTACGCATTCAACCTTGAGGCCCATTCCACACATTCAGCGTTGAGGTCGCAACATCCTGCACAGTACATAGAATTTTCTTAGAGTTTTCATTAATTAATAAACAAGATAAATCAAGAATTGATGATGCCAAAAATAGGGATTCGGACACCACCGGTCAAGATGATTAATGCAATGCAATAATTGAAGAGAGATGAGAGATTTATAGTGGTTCGGTCAAGCGTCACCTACGTCCACTTCAAGATGGTAATCTTTGATTAATGTCGAGGGTTACAAATATGAGAAAGTAGAGAAAAACCATCCCCTCTCAAGTGATGAGAGGCCTCTATTTATAACTCTTCCCCACCAGGTGGGGATGCAATCGGTTCAACGTCTCTTTGGAGCGTCAGACGTGTCCTTGAGGATCGAGCCAGGTGGAAGGCAGGTGAGATCCTCTCCGTGAGACTTGGTAAATGCAGGTGTGGGGAGGACTTCGTCGCGATGACTTGGAGACTGAGGTGACGAGGCTTCGTTTAACGAAACCCGGATCTCAACGGAGCTATTCCGGCCTGACTCAGATCCCAGACGGACCGGGTCACTTGGACCTGACTCGCTACCGCGATCCGGATTGGGCTTGACTCATCATTTGCCCCCTCAATGCCCCGTGCCCAAATAATTTTTTGAAAGGGGGCATTGGTAGATTCAGGTCTCTTCTCCCTCCAAAATCTTTTTCCTCTTTTCCGATTTTAATTCAGGTATGGGCGAGCTTTGGAACCGGTCAGGGGGAGAAGGCCTGGGCGCCCGGGGGACAAGTTCCTGGGCGTAGGCGCGAGTGGCTCCATCCTGGACACTCGCCAGTCGGCGGTCGGACGTGATCTGCGCTGGGCGTCCGTCAGGCCGCGGGCGCCCCTGCGGCGACGCTGGCGCCTCCGGCAATCCCGCAATGGGCGAGGACGAGGCGGGCGCCCCTGCGCTGCTTGGCGAGGAGGAGGTGGGCGCCCGCCGCCTGCGCTGCTGGGCGGCATCACCCTAGGCGAGGGCGACGCGAGCTGGGCGAGGAGGAGGTGGGCGCCCCTGCGCTGCTGGGCGACATCACCCTGGGCGAGGGCGACGCCGCGCAGGGCGAGGAGGAGGAGATGGGCACCGCGGGCGAGGGGGCTGCCTCGGGCGAGGGAAGCGCAGGCGGCCACGGCGAGGGAGAGCAGGGCAGTGTCGCGGCCCCTCCCCCTTGGGCGAGCAGCCACGGCGAGGGAGAGCAGGGCAGCACGGGCAGCGTGCTGCTGGCAGCGCTGGGCGAGGGAGGAGTTTTCCCCACGGGCGAGCCCCTGGCTGAGCTGGGCGAGGGAGGGTAGGCCCCCACGGGCGAGCCCCTGGCTGCGCTGGGCGAGGGAGGAAAGGCCCCCACGGGCGAGCCCCTGGCTGCGCTGGGCTAGGGCGGCGTCGCGGGCGAGGAGGCTACCATGGGCGCGGGCGAGGTGGCTGCCATGGGCGCGGGCGAGGTGGCTGCCACGGGCGCGGGTGAGATCCCCCCTAGGGCGAGGAGCAGGCGCGAGGGAGGAGATTTTGGCAAGGCCGTGGGCCCCCCTGGGCGAGCAGACAGGGCAAGGGAGGCCAGGTTGGGCGAGATCCCCCCTTGGGCGAGGAGAGAAGGACTTGGGCGCCCGGGGGAGTCTGACCGGTCAGCTCGACCCCCGCCGGGGGACACCCCCGGACCCCCTCTGCGTAGCGCATGATATATCCCTTAGCACATGTAAATTCCAAGACTCTGCCCCTCGGTAACTTCTGATGGGTCATCCCAAAAGAAGAAATGAGAGAGCTTCTCAGGCTGAGGAGAGGGCTGTGCCAGCTGGAAGAGCTTCCGAGGCTGATCTTTCCGCGGCCCGCGAGAGGGCGACCAGGCTTGAGACCGAATTCTTAGTAGCTTAAGAAAGGGCAGCCAGGGCAGAGGCTGAGCTTGTGAAGGACCTTGAGAGGGCTTCGCTCCGAGAGGCTGAGCTTCTGAAGACCCTTGAGAGGGCTCACTGAGCTTCTGAAGACCCTTGAGAGGGCTTCGCTCGGTGAGGTGAGCTTCGGAAGACCCTTGAGAGGGCTCACTGAGCTTCTGAAGACCCTTGAGAGGGCTTCGCTCGGTGAGGTGAGCTTCTGAAGACCCTTGAGAGGGCTCACTGAGCTTCTGAAGACCCTTGAGAGGGCTTCGCTCGGTGAGGTGAGCTTCTGAAGACCCTTGAGAGGGCTCACTGAGCTTCTGAAGACCCTTGAGAGGGCTTCGCTCGGTGAGGTGAGCTTCTGAAGACCCGCGAGAGGGCTTCGCTCAATTAGGCTGAGCTTGTGAAGGACCTTGAGAGGGCTTCGCTCAGTGAGGCTGAGCTTCTGAAGACCCTTGAGAGGGCTCACTGAGCTTCTGAAGACCCTTGAGAGGGCTTCGCTCGGTGAGGTGAGCTTCTGAAGACCCGCGAGAGGGCTTCGCTCAATTAGGTGAGCTTCTGAAGACCCGCGAGAGGGCTTCGCTCAATGAGGCTGAGCTTGTACAGACCCGTGAGAGGGTGATGCTCATAGAGACCGTTGTGGAGACAATGACTGGGGCGGTACATGAGAGAACTGTTTTCCCAGATATTGTCCTCTTAGGCTTCGTGCTGACTGAGGGGCTTGATGATTGTAGTGGCAGCTCTTATATATGATGTCGATGGTGATGTACTCCTCGACCCTGGGCGCCATGATGATGGGCGCCCAAGTGAGGTGCTCCTCTACCCTGGGCGCCATGGTGATGACGCCCGGTGAGGTGCTTCTCGCCATGGAGCATGCCTCAGCCAAACTGATGATGTCTATGGTGATGCCGAGGACAACTTTGAGAGTAATTAGAGGGCAGGGGACTCTATATTTTTTTTTTAACTTGTAGCACTGATAAAAAATGATTTTATTAATCCATTGTTTAGTGCTACACAAAATTAACAAAACCAAGCCCCCAAACCCTCACTACTTTGACTCTCTTATGGTATTACTGGAAATTCATTTTCAACAGTTCCGCGTTCCCTGGCAATGTGTTCAACCACTGCATCGCGAGGAGTGAATGCTTGTCTGTCTCTCTGCGGAGCAGGACCGCGTTGGTCTCTGACAGGTAGCCTCTCTGTCCTGCTTCGCTTGTTGCTTCTATCCTTCCTTTCCTCTCTGTCTCGCCCCTTCCCGTTGTCGACTGCTCTGGAGGACTCCCCTCGCCTAGCCCTTGTGGTATCTTCAGCATTTATATACTTCTGAACCTTTGTTAGTAGCTCTGGCATGCTTTTTGGCGGGCGTTTCATCACTGAGAAATGGAATCTCGATGAACGGAGACCTCCGAGGAAGGCTGTCATGGACACCTTGTCGTCAGGCTCTTCAATTTGAAGTACCTCCTCGTTAAAACGAGTGAGGTAACTCCTGAGGCTTTCATTTGTATCCTGCTTTATGCTGAGCAGGTGTGTGGCAGGCTTCTGGTGGCGGCGTCCTCCGATGAAATGTGACACAAAGGACTTGCTTAATTCCACAAAGGTGGCGATGGAGGTAGGGGCGAGATTGGCAAACCACTGCCGGGCGGAACCCTTCAGTGTGGTTGGAAATGCCCTACACATAATCTCGTCAGGGATATTATGCAGCTGCATTTTGGTTTTGTACGTCTCCAGGTGGTCCAATGGGTCCTTTCTTCCATCAAAGGTCTCCATGGACGGCATCTTGAACTTTCTGGGAAGCGGGTAGTTCACCACATCGGGCTTGAACGGTGTGTCCGTTCGCCCGACTAGGTGATCCACTGTCTCCGGTGCCTTCGCCTTCATGGCGTTGTAGACTTCTCCCAGCTGGTTCTGCATCTCCTTGATCTTTTCGTCCCAGGGATTGGGAGCTTCCCTGGATAGGTCACGAAAATAACCTCCCTCCTCCACGCTTTGGTTTTCACTCTCCCCTTCTTGGAAATGAGGACCCTCTCCATTAGAAGAAGACGGAGGAGGTGGAAGTCCTCCAAGCTGAGCTCCACCGGGTACTCCATGAGGGGCGCCCTGGGGAATTCCTTGGGGAACTCCCTGGGCGCCCTGGGGAACTCCCTGGGCGCTGCCCAGAGGATGGGCGCCCAGATGGGGAGCTCCCTGGGCGCCGCCCATCCCCATATGGGCGCTGAGGCGGGGAGCTCCATGGCGTGGAGCTCTTGGAATTCTTTGGTGCGATGCTCCTTGTGATACTTCTCCAAATTGTGCTCCTCCTTGCCTTGCTAGCACAAGTTGTAAGATTTGCTGGTTTTGGGCTACCAGCTGTTGCATGGTCTCCAACATCTACTGAGGAGTGGGAGCAGGAGCAGGAGCAGTCGAGGTATGGTCATTCGGTGGAGGAACATCCTCTCCCCGCCTGGGGGAGTCTGGGCGCCTGGAAGGGCCTGGACGCCCGGAAGGGCCTAGGCCTGTTGGGCGCCCATCTTGAGTGAGATTATCCTCCGGTCGTCTTGCTGATCTTGTGGTGATCACCATAATTTCTGAAGAAGATGTGTGAAGTGAGAACTTTAGCTTTGATTTTCGGTTCCCACAGACGGCGCCAAACTGATGATGCCAAAAATAGGGATTCGGACACCACCGGTCAAGATGATTAATGCAATGCAATAATTGAAGAGAGATGAGAGATTTATAGTGGTTCGGTCAAGCGTGACCTACGTCCACTTCAAGATGGTAATCTTTGATTAATGTCGAGGGTTACAAATATGAGAAAGTAGAGAAAAACCATCCCCTCTCAAGTGATGAGAGGCCTCTATTTATAACTCTTCCCCACCAGGTGGGGATGCAATCGGTTCAACGTCTCTTTGGAGCGTCAGACGTGTCCTTGAGGATCGAGCCAGGTGGAAGGCAGGTGAGATCCTCTCCGTGAGACTTGGTAAATGCAGGTGTGGGGAGGACTTCGTCGCGATGACTTGGAGACTGAGGTGACGAGGCTTCGTTTAACGAAACCCGGATCTCAACGGAGCTATTCCGGCCTGACTCAGATCCCAGACGGACCGGGTCACTTGGACCTGACTCGCTACCGCGATCCGGATTGGGCTTGACTCATCAAGAATCATACCACCTTATAATTTTGTATCAATGGTTTTAAACCCACCAATCATGTGGAGATTCTGACTAGTTTCACTTTCCTCTTAAGGCTAATAGTACCTGTCTTAAATATATGAGTCTCATATCAGAGAAAAAAATGGTGAAAAAAAGCTCTTTCTCACTATAGGCATATTTAGATCAGACCCATCCTATGAAGCTCATTACACAACTTGTATATGTTTAAACTGCATTTCTAACAATAAAAAAGGGGCACAAGACCTGATTGTGGCCAACTACTTTCAACTAACAAGCATAAAAAAGGATAAAATACAGGGGAGGTTCCATGGGGTTTTGGGCCATCACAACAAGAGGGAGGAAGGTGGGGATGGGGGGTGGGGCTTGTTTTGGCGAGACAGGAGAGTAGGAACTGGGGTTTGGGCGAGTGGGGCCAGGTTCGAGAGAGACAGGGGAGGGGAAACTGGGGTTTGGGAGAGAGCATGGGCTGGAGAGAAGGGGGAGGAGAGGAGAGGGGAAGGGGGGAAGATCCAGACCGGAGAAGATGAAAAGGGGAACTGTAGGTGCAGAAAATAATGACCCACAATAAGGAGGTGCCTTACAGGACTTATCCGAGAAGATGATGGTGACTGGGTGTGACTGGATGCCGTCCGAAAGCCTGAAAGGGATGGACAAACGGTCAGAGGACCCTGGCCTGGGCGGCGCAAGGCTCTCCGATGCCAAAGTCAGTGTGGGAACTGGAACAATGGAAGGAGAGGGAGAAGAGAGACAGAGTAACGGCTCTGTGAATGGAAATGGGCGTACCTTTGATGGTGGTATGAGCCTCTATTTATAGAGTGTGGAACGTATCTTTGGGAGATATTGTGGTGTGGGTCCCATGATTGGACTGGGAAGTCACGATCAGCCCACATTGCATTAATTGTGGTCCAATCCAGCCCACTATGCATTAAATGCCCGTCGGGTCAGCCCACATCTCATTTAATGCACGTCTTGTTGGGCCAGGTCGTGTTGGGCGCCTTTGGCGGTAGGGGTACCAGCGGATCTGCCCTCGGGCCCTGCCCTGATGTGGCTTCAGCCGCTGGATACCGCCCTGTCAGGGATCCGGCGAAGATTGTGGGCGGCTGGATGTCGCGTCTGTCCCACTAGCTCGTGCCCATATCCCTCCACGTGCCTGGTGACGTGGGGGATGAGGGGCGCAAGTGAAGGTTCTCTCTTGCTTCGGCTTCTGTCCCGGCTTCTTCAGCCGAGGTGGGGTTTGCTGCCGAGATGGCACCCGGGGTGGCTCAGCCGAGGTGGAGCTCCCCGCCGAGATGGCGCCCGGGGTGGACCAGTTCGGCGCTAGTGGCCCGGAGGTGCTTGACTTCGGCCGATGCCTCTGTCCTGGTAGCCGGGGTGAGATTGGTGCCACGTGGATGGCACGGGGATGGCACGTGAGAGTGCTTAGCCTTATCTGATGGCTGCGATTAGCTTAATCCTGTGGTTCTGGAAATCTCCCCACACAATTGCCCCCTAGCTTTTGACCTCTGAAGTGTGCTAGCCTTTAGGGGTTGAAAGCTAGAAGAATCCGTCTGGGGATACGTTGATCATTGCCTGGTGTCGCTTCAACTCTTTATGCCTGGTGTCGCTTCAACTCTTTATGCCTGGTGTCGCTTCAACTCTATAAAGCGATAAATGCTCTGCCCTGTTCGTCTTGGGAACCGAGTTGACGGCTACACGTGTAGCTTCTGCGCTGATTGCGTTGTCTTATTGATGGGACCGGCACGGGCTTTGAAGTGTCTCTTCGAATTCGGAGGCGGTACCCAAATGAGGGTTCCCCTCCTACAAATAGGGTCGTCCCCTTCTTTTTCTCGCTCCCGATTTCTTTCGCCTTCGCCTTTGCTTTCGATTTCTGCTCTGGTTCCTGAGATCTGTTCGAGGAGGACGACCGTTGAACGCGTCCGGATCTGCTCTTGATCTGCCTCTTCGTCCCTGTAAGTCGCTTTGTTCTTCTGTCTGGTTTTTCTTGGGGTTTTTCGATTTCTAGGGTTTTTCTTCGTCGTCACCCCTTCTAGACATGGGCACCCCTAGATTCAGGGTAGATTCCGACGAGGGCTTAGCCGAGTTTAGAGCTGCCTTCAATATTCCGGAGGGGGTCCTCCTGAAACCGGCGGACCTTGCCGACGCTGCCCTGTATCGCTACTACGGCGGCTGGATGCCGTTCCCTCTGATCTCCGTGATCGAGGGTGGGGTCAGGTTTCCACTGCACCCCCTGCTTAGGGCCTGCCTTAGCCTTTGGTCCCTCGCCCCGGGCCAGCTGATGCCCAATGGCTACAAGGTCATCATGGGCACAGCGAAGCTGAACGAGATCTTGGGGACCAACCTAGGCCCTCACGACATCGAGGATACATATGATATCTGCAAGGCTGGGGAGAGAAGATATTATCTCCGTGTGAAGCCGCAGCGAAGGGGCTTCGTCTTAGCCTTGGAGGATTCAAGTAAGAACGCCGAGGAAGATTTCTTCTGTGTCTCGGGGGACTGGGAGTTCGGCCCAGGTGAAAGCAGGAGGCTGTCGGTCCCACGTCGCCCTGGGGAAGTCCCAAGTAATCATCACTGCTTTTCTCCTTTCTGCTTTGCTTACCTCATTGATGCCGAACTGATACTCTTTTTTGCCTGTTGAGCAGAGGCGGGTGCAAGGCGACGCCGAGCTGTTAGCGAAGGTTGGAGGAGGAATACCGACGACATCAACAAGGTTGAACGGTACAAGGGGCACGAGACCAGGTCAGCTTGGAAGCTGCTCGGGTACACGCCGAGGTATCGCGGCCACTACCACAGGACTGGAGTACCTGAGGTGGACGAGACACACCCTGACCGTCCAACCGTATCAGTTGCGGTGTTTAGCGGGGTCCCCTTGACCGATCCTGTTGCCGACCGAACTGCGTCTGGTGCCGAGGCGTCTACTTCTGATCCGGAGCTGCCGGACTTGACGCAGATAGTGGACGCTTATCTCTCTGATCGAGGAGAGGACATGGAGGGAAGCTCGAGGGAGCTCGCTATCAGAGATCTGGCTGCTAAGTTTAGCCAGAGGTCGTCGTCTTCTGGGGCTTCGTCGCCTGCTGGTACTCGTGCTGCTTCGGGTCCGGTGGGCGCCGGTTCTCCCTCTGCTCCTGCCCCCGCCTCGAGCGGTGGAGCCCGGCAACGCTCGCCGGACCGCTCGAAGGAGGGGTCCCCGCCCAAGAAGAAGTCCAAGGCGGGGGAGAAGAGCTCGAAGGCTGATCTGCAGTCGAAGGGCAAAACTCCTGAACGAGCCCCTGGGGCTAAAGCTCCATCCGAAAAGGGAGGCGAGAAGAGCGCGCCGAAGGAAAAGAGTGCGCCGGCCGAAAAGAGTGCGCCGGTCAGCAAGTCGGCTGTTGGTCCAGCGCGCGAGCCTCTCATCTCGGCGGGGCAAGGGTCCGGATCGGCCTCCGGGCCCCGAACTGCCCCAGCACCGTGGAAGCCGAGAATGGAAACTCAACCCGGCAAACCCCTGAACGTTGAAGACCGATTGCTGGGAAATGCCGAGGTGATCGGGGCTCTCGCCAAGGCCTGTGCTCTGCCAAGAGACATGGAGACGCACGATAGGTTCGAGGATGAGAGCCTGATGGTCTCGGCGATCCAGGATAGTCTTCGGGTAAGTGTTTGCAACGCTTTTCTTCATTCTTCAAGTGTCTTGGTCGAACCTGACCCTCTGTTTCCATTTGCAGAACGTGCAGAGGCTCCTAACCGTGGTGGGAAGGAGGGATAGGAACGCTGCGAGAGTGACCCGCCTGGAGTCCGAGCGGGAGAAGCTGAAGAAGGAGCTGGACGAGCAGCGGAAGGGATTGGAAGAGCTCAAGGTGGCCAGTGCTGGAGAATCCGCTCGGTTGGCATCGGCTCTGACTGAGGTCGCCGAACTCTCGTCCCGGACCAACCATATGAAAGGCGAGCTTTGGACGAAGAACAAGAGGATCTGCGAGTTGGAGTCGGAGTTGGCCAGGTTGAAGTCTGAGTCGACGGCCGAGGTAGCGAGGTTGCGAGGGGAGGTCTTGGCTGGTCGCGCTGAGAGGGAGAAGCTGGTGAAGGCGAATGGCGACCTGGAGAAGGAGAAGGCCTCTCTTCAGTCCGAGGTGCAATCCGCCTTCCAGAGCGGGGTGGATCGTGCCACCGAGCTGTATGAGAAACAGGTGGAGGAGATCACGTCCATTCTGTTTGAGGAAGGATGCCTGGCCGCACTGAGACGTGCGGGGGTCCCTGAAGACCATCCTGTCTATCAGGACCTGCCGAAGTATTCGGACCTGGATCCCGAGCCGAGCTCCGCACCTGCAACTGAAAGTGCACCGGTCGAAGCTCCTGCTGCTGACGACGCTCCAGCTGCCCCAGTCGCCAGCGAGGCTTTGGCCGTGCCTCAGGGTGAGACCTTTTCTGCTCCTGGTTCGGCTGAGGTACCAGCTGAAGCCCCTTCTGCCAGCGACGCTCCAAGCGAGGTCCCTGTTTCGGCCGAAGCCTCTGGCCCCTTGGGAACGGTGATTGATCTGGTCGAATCGCCGAGACCGGAGTAGACCTATCTCTTCTCATGTCCTTGGTCTTTCTTTTGTAACGCCCCTTTCTTTCAGCCTTGTAATTCTTTCCATTATTAATGAAAAGACTTCTTTACTTGTGTATTTTTCTCTTTGCATTTGTGTTTGAGTGCTGGCACAGCTCTCTTCTGGAAAGCTGCCTTTGGCCGAAATGGCTGGCTTTGGCCGAGACGAGCTGCCTTGTGCCGAAGTGGAGTCATCATTCCACTGGTATCGGCTGTGGAAGCGGTGAGCTCGGCAATGATCTTTGAGGGGTGTAAAAAACCCTCGATTTAAGAATCTCCGCCGAGTGTCCGAACTCCGAGGCCTTCTCCAGAGCCTAAGGCTCGGAGCTTTAGAAACGACCGAGTCTGGACTCGAGGCCTTTTCAGGGCGGTAGACCCAATCCGGCCGAGTGTCTGAACTCGAGGCCTTTCTCCATGGCCCAAGGCCAGGAGCTTTAGGAAACGGACCGAGTCTGGACTCGAGGCCTTTTCCAGGGCGGTGGACCCAATCCGGCCGAGTGTCTGAACTCGAGGCCTTCTCCATGGCCCAAGGCCAGGAGCTTTAGGAAACGACCGAGTCTGGACTCGAGGTTTTTCCAGGGCGGTGGACCCAATCCGGCCGAGTGTCTGAACTCGAGGCCTTCTCCATGGCCCAAGGCCAGGAGCTTTAGGAACGACCGAGTCTGGACTCGAGTCATTTTCCAGGGCGGTGGACCCATCCGGCCGAGTGTCTGAACTCGAGGCCTTCTCATGGACCAAGGCCAGGAGCTTTAAGGAAACGACCCGAGTCTGGACTCGAGGTCGTTTCCAGGGCGGTGGACCCAATCCGGCCGAGTGTCTGAACGCGAGGCCTTCTCCATGGCCCAAGGCCAGGAGCTTTAGGAAACGACCGGAGTCTGGAACTCGAGGTCTTTTCCAGGGCGGTGGACCCAATCCGGCCGAGTGTCCTGAACTCGAGGCCTTCTCCAGGGCCAAGGCCAGGAGCTTAGGAAACGACCCGAGTCTGGACTCGAGGTCTTTTCCAGGGCGGTGGACCCAATCCGGCCGAAGTGCTGAACTCGAGGCCTTCTCCATGGCCCAAGGCCAGGAGCTTTAGGAAACGACCGAGTCTGGACTCGAGGTCTTTTCCAGGGGCGGTGGACCCAATCCGTCGGAATCAATCAGACAAGTTGATGACAAGGTGAAAGCTGCTTTTATTGATTTTGAGACTCGATACATCTTTAGAATAAAATTTCTTCAAGTGGGGATGCATTCCATGGTCTCGGCAGTGGCTTGCCTTCCAAGTCTTCGAGCTTGTAGGCTGACTTTCCTGCCAGTGAGACTACTCTGAACGGGCCATGCCAGTTCGGGGTGAGCTTCCCCTCGTTTGGTTCTTTGTCAGCTGGCAGGGTCTTCTTTAGAACGAGCTCTCCCGCGGTGAACCTTCTTTCTTTGACATTTTGATTGTATGCCCTGGCTAACCGCTGCTGATAGTCGGTCAGTCTCAGGGCTGCTGCTTCTCGTCGCTCGTCTGCCAGCTCCAGCTCCATTGCCAGGTTCGTCTCATTTCGGCCTTGGTCGACCAGCTCTGTTCTCAGGGTAGGAAGGCCGATTTCCAAGGGAATGACCGCCTCCATCCCGTAGGCCAGAGAGAAAGGTGTTGCCGAAGTGGACCTCCTTGGAGTTGTTCTGTATGCCCACAGTACGCTCGGGAGCTCCTCTGTCCATCTGCCCTTTGCCTTGTCCAGTCGCTTCTTCAGGCCGTCCAGGATCACTTTGTTAGAGATTTCTGCCTGGCCATTACTCTGTGGGTATGCCGGGGTGGAGTAATGGTTTCTGATGCCGTGCTCTTGGCAGAAGTCTCTGAAGGACTTGGAATCGAACTGAGTCCCGTTATCCGAAATCAGGGTCCGGGGGATGCCGAACCTCGTAAGGATGTTTTTCCAAACGAAGTTCCTGGAGTCCCTGTCCGTGATGGAAGACAACGGTTCAGCCTCTATCCACTTTGTGAAGTAGTCCGTAGCCACTATCAGCCATCTCTTGTTCCCTGGAGCTCGGTGAAGAGGTCCCACAATGTCCAGGCCCCATTGAGCGAAGGGCCATGGGCTGGAGAGGGGACTCAGATCCTGTGCTGGCTGATGGAGGGAGTGGGAGAACTTCTGGCATTTCTCGCATTTCCTGGCGTAGACCTCGGCGTCCTTCTGCATGTAGGGCCACCAGTAACCCTGGCTGATTGCTCTGTAGGCCAATGACCGACCTCCTATATGGCTGCCGTAGATTCCTTCGTGGATCTCATACAGGAAGTCGTCCACCTTGGTCGGGTGGACGCATTGGAGGTATGGACCTGTGAAGGACTTCCTGTAGAGTTTGCCTTCGGGAGAGAGCCAAAACCGAGCTGCCTTGAGTCTGATCTTGTGGGACTTCAGTCTTGTCCTCAGGGAGCTGGTCGTCCTTCAGGTAGGCGACGATTGGATCCATCCAGCTAGGGCCGAGGTCAGCACAGAGGACAAGCCGAGATGAATGGAGTTCTAGACTTGACCTTGATACTGACCCGACCTCGATGGTCCTCTTCTTTCCTGCTTCGACAGCGGAGGCCAGGCTTGCAAGCGCATCTGCATGCGTGTTGATATCTCGGGATATTTGCCTGACCTCGGCTTTCTGGAAATGGGAGAGCAGTTTTTTCGCGAGGGCTAAGTAGGCCGCCATCCTGTCGTCCCTGGCCTGGTAGTCTCCAGCGAGCTGGCTAGTTACCAGTTGAGAGTCGCTGAAGATCTCCAGGTGCTGGGCTCCGAGGATCTGGGCGCTGTTCAACCCTGCAATCAGTGCTTCGTACTCTGCCTCATTGTTTGTCGCTTTGAAGTCCAGGGTGAAGGCCTGCTCTATGACCAGTCCCTCTGGCGATTGGAGAACTATGCCGGCGCCAGCTCTCTTGGAGGTGGACGACCCGTCGACAAAGATCTTCCATGCCGAGGTGGGACACTGTTCGGTCTCAGACTCTCCTGGCTCGTGCCCTGTGCCCCCCAGTACCGTGCCGAGCTGGTTCGGAGCCGGGTTGGGGGAGACGAATTCCACTATGAAGTCTGCCAGAATCTGGGCTTTGATCGCAGTTCGGAGACGATACTGTATATCATACTGCCCCAGTTCAACTGCCCACTTTGATATGCGCCCTGAAAAGTCAGCCTTCTTGAACAATGAACGGAGTGGGTGCTCCGTGATCACCACAATGGTGTGGGATTGAAAATAATGGGAGAGCTTGCGGGAGGCGGTGACGAGAGCCAACGCAAGCTTCTCCAATAGGAGGTACCTGGTCTCGGCATCGAGCAGGGTCTTGCTCGTGTAATAGATTGGCTTTTGAACTCCCTCGTCCTCCCTGATGAGGACGGAGCTCACTGCGTGATCCGAGACCGCAAGGTACAGATACAGAATCTCCCCCAAAGTTGGGGTGGAGAGTAATGGTGGTGACATTAAATAAGCTTTGAGTGCGGCCAATGCCTGGTCGCACTCAGGGGTCCACTGGAACTTCAAATTTTTCTTTAAAAGCTGAAAGAAAGACCTGCACTTATCTGATGACCGGCTGATGAAGCGGTTGAGTGCTGCGGCCATTCCTGTGAGCCTCTGAACTTCCTTCGTGGTAGAGGGACTCTGGATGCCCTGGATGGCAGTGATCTGCTCCGGATTGGCCTCTATCCCCCTCCGCGTTACCAAGCTGCCGAGGAACTTGCCAGAGGCTACGCCGAAGGCGCACTTGGAAGCGTTTAGCTTGAGCTTGTACGCGCGAAGGATGTCGAAGACTTGGCCGAGATCAGCCAGATGGTCGCTGGAGCGCACAGATTTGACGACCATGTCGTCGATGTACACCTCTACCGATCGGCCGAGCTGGGCCTAGGAACATTTTTGTGACGAGGCGCTGATAGGTCGCCCCCGCGTTCTTCAGCCCGAAGGGCATCACCTTATAGCAGTAAGTGCCGCGGGGGGTGATGAATGATGTTTTCTCCTCGTCAGGCTCGTAGAGCGGGATCTGATGATAGCCTCGGTAGGCGTCAAGGAAGCTCATTCGGTCGTGACCAGCGGTGGCGTCGATCAGTTGGTCAATCTTTGGGAGGGGAAAACTGTCCTTAGGGCAAGCCCTGTTCAAGTCGGTGAAATCCACGCACACCCTCCACTTCCCAGTTTTCTTCTTGACCACCACCGTGTTGGCCAGCCATACCGGGTACTGGACTTCCCGGATGGCTCCTGCTTTGAGCAGGTTGTCGATCTCTTCGACGACCGCATCTGTCTGCTGCAGCCCGGTCCTTCGGGCCCTCTGCACTACCGGCTTGTGGTCGGGGTCGACATTGAGCTTGTGGCACATGATCTCAGGGTCGACCCCAGGCATTTCGCTTGGGCTCCAAGCGAAGACGTCCACATTCTGCATCAAGAACCGAGAGAGTTCGGCCCTTTCTTCGTCTGGCAGCTGGGTGCCAATCAGGAAGAACCGGTCTGGGTCTGCCGGGTCTAGTCTGACTTCGGCCATGTCCTCGATGCTCTTCTTCTCAGGGTCCCGGCCGATCTCATCGAGGCCTTTCTCGAACTCGGCCAAGTTGACGCGCTCTGGCTCCTTCACTGCTGGGACTGCGGCCAGCATGCACTGCCTGGCCTGCTGCTGGTCTCCCTCCACTGTGACTACTTCCATCTTGCCCTCCTTGTTCTCATGGACGAACTTCAGCTTTTGGTGGAGGGAAGAAGGAACTGCCTCTAGCTTGTGGAGCCACGTTCTACCCAGAATGACATTGTAGGGAGAAGGGGCGTCCACAACCAGGAAGTCGGCCAGCACGGATGCTCCGCCAACTCGGGTTTCCAAGGTGATCTTACCCTTGGGATAGACTGGCGTGGCGGATAACCCTAGCAAGGGTGCTCGGACCTCCGTGAGGTCTGCTTCGGAGAGTTTCATCCTTTTGAAGCAGTCGTAGTAGAGGACCTCGGAGGAGCTGCCGGAGTCGACGAGGATCCTCTTCACGGTGAAGTCTCTCAGCTTCATGGTGAGGAGCAGGGGGTCGTTGTGAGGGACCTGGATTCCCTCTAGATCTCGATCCGAGAACGAGATGGCGGGTCGGTCGCGGCGGGCTCTCTTGGATGCCGGAGCGAGTTCGGCTTTCATTATTTCTTTCCCGTGCGAAGCCCGCCTGGCTTCGGCACGGGCCTGAAAGCCTCCCCGGGACGAGGAAGCGGGAGCTGAGGACGCCAGATGGATCACGTTGATGATCTTCTCTGAGTCCTCGCTGTCTGGAGCCTGGGCCGTGCTCTGGTGAATTCGGCCCTCGCTGCCGCCGGCATCACCCGCCTTGATGAACTCTGGGATGTGGCCTTCTTCGGCCAGCTTCTCCAGATACTCCTGCAAAGTCCTGCAGTCTTCGGTCTTGTGCCCGTTGCCCTTATGGAAGGAGCAGTAGAGCTTGCTTCGGGGGCCTTCGGTGGGTTCATTCCTCATGGGCTGAGGATACTTGAAGAACGGCTTGGACCTGATCTTGGTCAGGATGCGGTAGATCGGCTCCTTGAAGACGACGTTGACGCTCTGACTGGCGCTGGAGGGAGGTCTGGGCTTCCAAGTGCCCCCAGACCTGGACGACGAAGGCTTCGCCGAACTGGAGACCCAGGCCCGCTTGGGCTCCTGTTTCTGGGAGGGCCTCCCGCCTCTCTGCCGAGGTTGGCCACTCTTCTGTTCGGGCTCCGGATGCCCGTCCTGATCCCTGGCCCGGATCTCGTCTTCCTCCCGGGCGATGAAGCGCTTCACCCGGGACATCAACTCTGGCATGGATTCTGGGGAGTCCCCGGCCAAGTCTTTTCGCAAGTCGTTGCCGGGGATCAAGGCATGCTGGAAGGCGTAGATGGCTATCCCCTCCCTCGCGCCCTCGATCTGGCTGTGGACCGCCCAGAATCGCTGGGCGAACTTGGCGAGGGTTTCGCCCTGCTTCATCCTCAGGGCGAGGAGGTCCCCTTCCTTCTTGGGGACGACGGTGTAGGCTTGGAACTTCTTCAAGAAGGAGAGCTGGAGCTCCTTCCAACTGGAAACCGATTGCTCCGGGAGAGAGCAGAACCACTTCAGGGGGAGGTCGCCCAAACTGGAGGAGAAGATTTTGCAGTTTAGGTGACCCTCGTTTCCCCAGATGGACATCTTCTGGGAGAAGTGTCGGAGGTGTGCAGATGGGTCGGACAGTCCGTCATAGGGGACGAACCGCGGGACGGAGAACTTTCTGGGCAAGGGGGTGCGCTCGATCTCTTTTGTGAAGGGCGAGCCCCCCAGGTCAGTGTGACCATAGATCTGCTTCTGGTCCCGCATGTCCAAGTTGTGCTGGAGAGCCAATCTGACACGTTTGTCAAACCGCTCTTGCTCATCGTCCTTCTCTGGAGTCTGAGCTCTGGGCTTCCGCTTGGGATGGCTCGGGCTACGACGGCTATGAGTTCGGCCGTCGCGGCTATGGTGACTTCGGCTGTTGCTCGAGCCTTCGTCACGGATCTGGCTCCGTTTCTGGTCCAGATGATTTCTGAGGTCCTCGCGGGGAGGCTGGGCTGCCCTGCTGGGGGCGTCCCTCTTTTTCCCTTGAGGCTCAGAGACCTGCCTCAAGGAGGCAGTTCGTGCTGCCCTCAGCTGCTGTTGGAGTTGCTGGAGCTCTCGGACTAACCGCTCCTGCTTCTGGAGAAGAGCGTCTTGGGCTGCGACGTCTCCTCCAGCGGCTGGAGGTCGATCGCGGCGCGTCTCGTCTACGGCAACAGCTTTATCTTTGCGGGGACGCTCGCGCCGGTGCTCGTCACGTCGGGGTGGCACGGTTTCGTCCGCTGAGAGCGAGGCCTCGACTCCCTCTTGGAAGGGGATCTCGACAAAGAGTTGGGAGCCCAGGCGGCCCTCGCCTGCGGATGTGCCTTGGACCGTTCGGGACCGTCCCTGAGGAGGGACGTCCGTCGACGGTGCTAGCCGCTCGAGGATTGCCCTCGAGGATTCTCCGCCCTTCTTAGCTTTCGGTGGCATGGCTTCTGAGAGATGAGGTTTAGAAGGTTGGGAAGGTTTTGAGAGGTTGGGATATTACTTTCCCACAGACGGCGCCAATTGTAGGTGCAGAAAATAATGACCCACAATAAGGAGGTGCCTTACAGGACTTATCCGAGAAGATGATGGTGACTGGGTGTGACTGGATGCCGTCCGAAAGCCTGAAAGGGATGGACAAACGGTCAGAGGATCCTGGCCTGGGCGGCGCAAGGCTCTCCGATGCCAAAGTCAGTGTAAGAACTGGAACAATGGAAGGAGAGGGAGAAGAGAGACAGAGTAACGGCTCTGTGAATGGAAATGGGCGTACCTTTGATGGTGGTATGAGCCTCTATTTATAGAGTGTGGAACGTATCTTTGGGAGATATTGTGGTGTGGGTCCCATGATTGGACTGGGAAGTCACGATCAGCCCACATTGCATTAATTGTGGTCCAATCCAGCCCACTATGCATTAAATGCCCGTCGGGTCAGCCCACATCTCATTTAATGCACGTCTTGTTGGGCCAGGTCGTGTTTGGCGCCTTTGGCGGTAGGGGTACCAGCGGATCTGCCCTCGGGCCCTGCCCTGATGTGGCTTCAGCCGCTGGATGCCGCCCTGTCAGGGATCCGGCGAAGATTGTGGGCGGCTGGATGTCGCGTCTGTCCCACTAGCTCGTGCCCCTATCCCTCCACGTGCCTGGTGACGTGGGGGATGAGGGGCGTAAGTGAAGGTTCTCTCTTGCTTCGGCTTCTGTCCCGGCTTCTTCAGCCGAGGTGGGGTTTGCTGCCGAGATGGCACCCGGGGTGGCTCAGCCGAGGTGGAGCTCCCCGCCGAGATGGCGCCCGGGGTGGACCAGTTCGGCGCTAGTGGCCCGGAGGTGCTTGACTTCGGCCGATGCCTCTGTCCTGGTAGCCGGGGTGAGATTGGTGCCACGTGGATGGCACGGGGATGGCACGTGAGAGTGCTTAGCCTTATCTGATGGCTGCGATTAGCTTAATCCTGTGGTTCTGGAAATCTCCCCACACAGGAACGATCGCGGAAAGGGGGAATGAAAATGAAAGGGGGAAAGATCCAGACCGGAGATGATCGCGGGGAGAGACGATCTCGCCGAGAGAGGGAGAGAACGCAGAGGCCGCAGCTGAGCTAAAAGGGGGAAATGAAACTCTTATGGAGAGAGAGAGAAATGAAAATGAAAGGGGGAAGGAGATGAAAGAGGGAAATGAAAATGAAATCATGGTTGTATAGGAAAATATACACCATATTATTTGCATTCTTTCTTGCATTAGGTTCTTTTCATTTTTTTTTTAGTAGAACACATTAGATCTTATTAGTATATACTTAAGGTCGTTACTATATATGTTTGTATATTTACAATATTAAGAAATTATCAGGTACACACTTGATGTAGGGCCCACTTGATCTTTATGAAATTTATTTAGATCTTTTGAAAATTTTTTGGATCTTTTGAAATTGATTTTCGTCTTTTGAAACTTATTTATATTTTTTGAAATTTATTTGGATCTTTTGAAATTTATTTACGTTTTTTTAAATTTATCTACGTTCTTTTTAAATTTATTGTGTTTTTTGAAATTATTGCGTTTTTTGAAATTTATTTGCGTAATTTTGAAATTCATTTGTGTTTTTAGAATTTATTTGGAAATACACGCAAGTACCCCCAACTTACCATAACGTTTTGCACCCATCCGAATGGACTAGACCGATGGATTGACCGAATGTTTTTTTTAATATAAATCCGTTGAATTTATGGGCCATGAATCCAGGGGTAAGAATTATATGATAGCCCTTAAACTTTGTAGAGAGGTAGGGCCGGCCATCAAGACCTTTCAATCCACCAGCCCCTAGGTGGGGCCTCATGTGTGCTCCACAACGAGAAACACAAGGGGCACACACCAACAAGGTGAGTAGGGGATTTAGACTGCTAGAATATATAAGGATTTCAATGATTAACAATACTGATAGAAAAATTAATCAAGACTAATGAATTGACTTGATTATGAAAGTGATTTTTTTTTTAACTTGGTGGAGTTGACCTTAGATTTATAAGACCTATTTTATTTTTTATTTTTTTAGTTTTATTTAAATATTTGTTGTTTTTGCACCCTTTTTGGATATTCTAATTTTGTGTTTTCAAGATTTAATCTAGAAAGAATGTCACTGGTCTGTCAGTTTAGGCATATGTTAGTAAGGATAGACATCTATTCTGAGTTCTATTACAATTTTTTTCTTTAACTTATACATTTGAGGCACGAAGGTTTTTCCCGGCTCCCCTAGGCCGCTTGTAGGGATTAGTCCGAGCCAAAAGGCTGGGACACCCTTCGTTATATAAAAAAAATTACATAAAGTGGTTGAATGTATTGGAGCTGTGCTACACCGCCCGGGCTCTTGCATCGGGCGGTGTAGACTTTTTCAATGTATTGGGGGACTTGGCTGGAGGTCCCTCAAAGCATGAAACAAAAAAAAGTCATGCAGCCAAAGGTCCCTCTCACACTTTCCACTGCCCACTACCTGAAATGGCTAATTTACTCTTTCTTTAAATCATATCCCATGATTGGTGGGATATCCCACTAATAATGGTCAACTACCATTTAATTGGCCATGATTAATGGAATCCTATTGGCACAATTGTTTCTTTCTTATCTCTTGCCTTTTAAAGAATATCATTTGAAGATTCTAAATCCTCTCACTTATCATAAATGTAAGCCCCACGTTCACAATCCCAAAGGAGGTGGCCCAACTTTATAATTCCTAGAGGTGGGTTACATGGTCACAATCACAAAAGATGGGCCCCTATTATAATTCTATAATGGTGGGACCACATTAGAAATTGTTTATAAAGGTAGGCATCACGTTGCAATTTCTCTAGGTGGGTCTCGTGTCCACAATCACATTTTAATAGTGGCCCTATGTTTGGATTTCTAAATGTGGGTACCACATTGTAATTTTTTAAAGGTGGGTCCCGTGTTAACAATTAACAAAAAGTATGGCCCACATTTTAATGATGGCCCCATGTCCGGATTTCTAAATGTGAGTACTACTTTGTAATTTTTTAAAGGTGGGTCCCGTGTTCACAATTAACAAAAAGTATGGCCCCACATTTTAATGATGGCCCCATGTTCGGATTTTTAAATGTGAGTACTACTTTGTAATTTTTTAAAGGTGGGTCCCGTGTTCACAATTAACAAAAAGTATGGCCCACATTATAATTCCTATAAAGATGGGCCCACATTATAAATTTTATAAATGTGCTACTCCCATGTTCTAATTTTTAAAGGTGGGCACCACATTCTAATTTCTAAAGTGGGGCCCTGTGTCTACAATTACAAAAAATGTGGCTGCATTTTGTCATTCATAAATATGGGTCACGTGATCTCGTTTGCAAAAGGTGGACCCACATTATAAATACTATGAATATGAGCCCATATTCTAATTTCTAAAGGTGGATCCCATATTTACATTTACAAAAAGTTGGCCCACATTATAATTCCCATAAAGGTGGGCCCACATTATAAATCCAATGGATATGGGATCCATGTTCTAATTTTTAAAAGGCGGGTAGCCAGGTACCACGTTGTAACTTCTACAGGTGGGTCCCATATATGATAATAATAGTACTGCAAATAATAAAAGATGGGATCCCACATTGTAAATCCTATGTTTGCTCGTTGGAGCAAAACTTTTATAATGTTACCAAACAAGTTCCATACAGCATATTTTTAGTAGAGTAATTTAATATAATGTTGCCAAACAAGTTCTGCAGAGTATAAACTAGGCACAACCTGATCTCAGCACAACCTAATCCGAGCACAAAACTGGAAACAACACTAGAACGATGCCAAACAGGCCCATATTTCTCACTTCTTTATAAGCATTAAGGAACGTTTATCTTCATTTCTAAAAGGTAAAAAAAGAAAAGAGAACCTAATTATACATGAATGTCTCAAGCAATCAGACAGCTTTTAATCTTTTTAAAATAAATTTGCCCTTATAATTTCTACTATATGACAAGTTTGCCTATACAAATTTTACTATATGACAAGTTTTTTTTTTTTTTTTTTTTTATTGATTTAAATATACTAAACATCTTACTAAATCGTCTATTTGTAAAATTCTTGAAGGAGCTCTATTTCAAAGTTTTTGTTCGACATCATTTGGAAATGTATTATTCTGAAAATGATGGATGAAGAGAAATTGTAGTTTTTGTTTGACATCATTTGGAAATGTATTATTCTGAAAATGTATGAAGAGAAACTTATTTGGCATGCATTGGCTGTGAGACACCATCTGTCTAGAGCCACCGCCAAGGTTCGGTCTACTTGGGGTTACCATATAGGGGTGTGGACGTGGAGTGTTTCTGTTAGCACCTTGAGGCTTTGTCCAAATCCCACATCGGAAATGGTTGCCCAAGATCCTTGTGCTTATAACACAAGCCCCGTGTTTACTCAACATGATTCATTATAAAATTGTGTGGCTCCGAATTCCGTAAAAACTCCAGACTTAAGTGTGCTCAATCCGGAGCAATACTGGGATTGATGACCGCGCCTATTAAATCCTCGCGCCATGTTTCCTTTTTTTTTTGTAAGTGTTAATATGCCTGCATAAGGAGAACTTAGGTCCTGTTTGGCATAATTTTGAGAATGAATATCAAAAACTTGGTTGGCATGCATTTTTTGAGAAAGAAAACCTGAGAGATAGAGACAACAAATTTATAGATGTACAAAAATGGAGAGAAAATATATGTCAAACAAAATTTTCTTCATTCATTCTCACACTGAACTATTCCTAGAATGATGCCAAACCGGCCTTAAGTGACTATGTCATATCCAAATGAATTCTTAGGATTATCCAATGAACTATAGTTGGAGGATGTGTTTCATCAAAACAGAAGTCCTCTACTTTACCCCATACATCATGAGAATGATTTTAAATATCTAGAAATAGAAAGTCATTATATTGTTATAATAAAAGGAACAGCCTGAATCCACAATAGCAGATATTGATAACATACATGGTCCCACTTATCCATAGAGATAAGATTTGTTCATCTACAGAGATAAAGATCACTCTTATCTCATCTACTAAGCACAGTTCAATCTTATCAGTTTGGCTAAGGATGAATTGTATTTGTATTTTGAATTCAAACTTATGTATCCTCTTGTACTATATATACTGAATCAAAATATCAAAGGGTGTGTGAAAAATATAAACACCTTTCATGGTATCAGAGCCAATGACCCTTTCTCTACATTTGTCATCCTGACGAGACTCATTTATATCAGCCCTTACATCAACTTTCATTGGTGCTAGGCATAAACAAGTGCAGCAGTGTGCTGACGTGCAACAACCCGCTGCCTGGTTCGTCATTCGTCGTCAGATCTGTCCACACACATCTAGTGTTGCATTATTCTTGCTTTTATTTTCCATATTGTTTTCTTTAATGGCTGGTACAAGTTCAACACCTCACCTCTCGTCAGGAACAATCTCTATTTCTAATATTGCTAGTTTGATTTCAATCAAATTAGACCGGGACAATTATTTGCTGTGGAAAAGTCAATTTGTTCCTATTCTTCGAACAAAAAGATTGCTCAAATATGTTGATGGTTCAGCTGAATGCCCGGCACAGTTTCTCCGTGATAAGGATGGTCAAATAACCACCAAAATCAACCCCGCATTTGAGCTTTGGGTTGAACAAGATTCACTTGTTTTGTTGTGGATAAATGCAACTCTCACGACCCCTGTTCTTCAAAGGGTCGTTGGCCTCCAGTCTTCCCGTGAGGTGTGGCAACGACTAGAGAAATTGCATTTGATTCAGTCTCGGTCACGTGTGTTGCAATTAAAGCAACAATTTCAGAACCTTAAAAAGGGAGGTATGTCCGTGACCGACTACTTGGACAAAATGAAAAGCATAGCAGATGCTCTAGAGGCCATTGCTCAACCGGTTACAGAATATGATCTTTGTAACCAAATTCTGAATGGGTTAGGCCCTGAGTATGACTCTGTTCATACTTCCATTGCAAATAGGGAAACACCGATTTCCTTTGAAGAATTATTTGGCCAACTTCTTACATTTGGAGTTGCATCATTCTACTCCTACCATAGAGCAACCGGCTACTGCTCTATACACCACCACCACTACACAAGGCCGTTCCAACTCTCGTGGCGGACGTTCTAATAATCGTGGCCGTGGTCGTGGTCGTCAAAATGCACGGAGTGGATCCTCTCATAACCCCCAATTCATCTCAAAACAACAAATCTGCTCAATCTACTTCTTGTCAGATATGTAACCATGTTGGACATTCGGCTTTGGATTGCTTTCATCGGTTAGACCTCTCATTTCAATGGTGCCAACCTCCAGCGAAGCTACAAGCCATGGTTGCCGCAAAACAAGGTGATACAGCCTGGTTTACAGATACGGGAGCAACCAACCATGTGACCTCTGATTTGGAAAATCTAGCAGTTCACACAGACTATGCTGGTATGGACAATCTGACTGTGGGTAATGGTAAGGGGCTACCTATCTCTAACATCGGTTCCACTACATGTTTATCTCATGGTCGTACTGTCGCTCTTCATAATATTCTTCATGTTCCATCTATTTCACAAAATCTTTTGTCTGTTTCACAGTTTACTAAAGACAATGATTGTTACTTTGTGTTTAATTCCTCTGGCTTTTATGTCAAGGAAAACAAGTCGGGGAAGATCCTTTACCAAGGCAAGATCAGTAATGGCTTGTACCCACTACATCTCTCTTTGGACCTTCAACATAGCTTGTCCGTGTCTCCTTCTGCCTTTAGTAGCACTCGTGTCTCTAGCTCCATTTGGCATCACCGGCTGGGACATCCCTCCTCTCAAGTTCTCCAAAAGCTTGCATCTTCTCTCTCTCTTAGTGGGTCATCTAAACTTTCTAATCTTTGCACTGCATGTCAGCTAGGAAAAAGTTCCAGGTTACCATTTCAGCTTTCTTCATCTATTTCTACTTCTCCATTACAGTTAGTTCATACAGATGTTTTGGGCTATACCACCAAATCTGCAATTAGTGGTTGTAGGTTTTATGTTATTTTTATTGATGATTACAATAGATACTGTTGGATATTTCCTCTTCAGTTTAAGTGACAAGTTTTTGATGTGTTTGTGAGCTTTAAAGCACTTATTGAAAACATGTTTGATAGCAAAATTAAATCCCTTCAATCAGATGGAGGTGGGGAATTTACTAGTAATAACTTTAAAAAATATTTATCTCAACATGGCATTTCCCACCAAATCTCTTGCCCACACACACCTCAACAAAATGGAATGGCGGAAAGAAAACATCGCCACAGTTGAAACTGGATTAGCTCTCTTGGCTCAATCTGGTATTCCCTTGTCATATTGGGATGTGGCTTTTGACACTGCTGTTTTTCTTATCAATAGATTGCCTACTCCTGTTATTAAAGGTCTCTCTCCATATGAAATCTTATTCCAAAGAAAGCCCGACTATACAGTCTTGCGCACCTTTGGTTGTGCTTGTTTTCCTTATATTCGGCCTTATAAAAGGGCTCACCCGGTGCACAAAGTGCTCCCCGGCTAAGTGGGGGTAGGGGGAGGGTGGGCGCATGTGTACGCAGCCTTACCCTTGTATTTTTGCAAAGAGGCTGTTTCCACGCCTCGAACCCGTGACCTCGAGGTCACCAAAGGAGCAACTCTACCGTTGCGCCAAGACTCGCCCTCTATATTCGGCCTTATAACAACAACAAATTGTCTTTTCATACCATTCCATGTGTTTTCATTGGCTATAGTCGGAATTACAAGGGATATAAATGTTTGGACCCTGTGACTAATCGGATTTACATGTCTCGCCATGTGGTATTTGATGAAATGGTCTACCCCTTTACCATGCCCAATAGTTCTGTCACATACCAAAAAGAACCCTCTTCAGAAGAGCAAGTGGTATTGGGTCACTCACAAGTGTTCACATCTGTCCAACCATCTCAGGCTATGACAATGCCCACAAATATGCTTAGAAGTAGCATGTCAAATATAGACATGGGCATGATCTCTGTTGTTGGAGCACAACCAATTAGGACTACTGGGACAACACTCCAACCTGAGTCTACAATGTCAAGCCCCATGGTGACACCTGTGCTAACTCATGTTGACACCCCAAGTTCAAAAGAGCTCACTGACAGCACGTACATCACATGCGGAGGCTGTGCTACCTACTATAAGTGCATCACCCTCATCCTCTGCCACATTGCGATGCCGATACTCTACGAGCAAACCACGTCATGATGAACAATCCAGCTCTATTCAGCACTTAACCAATCCTTCAAAGCAAGTCATCTCCAATGACCAACTAGCTCTTGTCCCACGTCCCATACAAGTGGACACTAGGCCGGCACCCGCCTCATCTTTAATAGAACCACAGAGACCACATACTATGTGGACCCGCTCAATGGATGGCATTTATAAACCCAAGAAACCAAAGACACTTATGGTGACTCGGTACCCACTACCCAAGGCCTTACAATCTTCACTAGGCCCTGCTGAGCCAACTTGCTATACTCAGGCGCTCAAATCTCCGGAATGGAGAGCAGCTATGGCCATTGAGTTTGATGCATTGCAACGACAGGGTACATGGACTTTGGTACCTATCAAACCGGGGCTAAACATTGTTGGATGTAAATGGGTATACAAATTAAAACAAAAATCTGATGGTTCTATTGAGAGATATAACGCACATTTGGTTGCAAAAGGATTTCATCAACAAGCAGGAATTGACTATGGGGAGACGTTTAGTCCAGTGGTTAAACACACCACGATCAGGTTGGTTTTATCCATTGCTGTCCAACTTGGATGGACAATTCGTCAACTTGACGTTCATAATGCATTTCTTTATGGGGTATTGATAGAGGAAGTTCACATGGATCAACCACAAGGTTTTGTGGATCCTACTAAACCTACCCATGTATGCAAATTACATAAAGCCATATATGGACTAAAACAGGCTCCTCGGGCCTGGTATCTTCGGCTCACCAACTACCTTCAAAGCCTGGGGTTCATTGGGTCCTCCGCAGATACATCTCTATTTGTAAGAAAGTTTGGTGGTGAGTTTACAATTTTACTGATCTATGTAGATGATATTGTCATCACCAGTAACCACACTTTCGCTTAACCAAAATTACTATGTGAACTTTGAAGACTATTTGCAATGAAAGATTTGGGCCCATTGCATTATTTTCTTGGAATTGAGGCGACGCGAATTGACAATGATTTATTTCTAACCCAGACAAAATATGTCCGGGACCTTTACACAAAACAAGAATGCATGATGCCAAGCCAATAAAGTCGCCGGTTCAACCGGGCTTGAAACTATCCAAATCAGACGGGGATCCAATTTCAAATGCTCAAGAATACAGAAGTGTGGTGGGAGCACTTCAATATGTCACATTAACAAGGCCTGACATAGCCTATGCAGTGAATCAAGTTTGTCAATTTATGCATGACCCACAATCTCACCACTGGATGGCGGTAAAACGTATACTCCGGTTTCTAAAAGGATCTCTCACACATGGTTTGCACTATTGCAAAGGCCCTATAAAATTCACTGCATATAGTGATGTAGACTGGGCAGGGGACCCAGATGATCGAAGATCTACTTCTGGATATGCCATCTTTCTTGGAACAAATCTTATTTCATGGAATGCAAAGAAACAATCTTTTGTGTCACGCTCAAGCACTGAATCAGAATATCGCTCTCTTGCTCTCACTGCAGCAGAACTATACTGGATTCGTATGGTGATGAAAGATCTTGGCATTTTTCTAAAAATCCCTCCTATACTTTTATGTGATAACATCAGTGCCATCGCTCTTGCATCTAATCCAGTCTATCACAGGCGTACAAAACATGTGGAGATTGACTATCATTTTATTAGAGAAAAAGTTATTCGTGGAGACATTCAAATTCGCTTCGTGGGCTCCATTGATCAGTTGGCAGACATATTTACAAAAGGACTTGGCACTGCAAGATTTCAACAATTGATGACCAAGCTTGGCGTCGTATCACGGCCGCTTAGCTTGTGGGGGCCTGATAACATACCTAGTCCCACTTATCCACAGAGATAAGATTTGTTCATCTACAGAGATAAAGATCACTCTTATCTCATCTACTAAGCACAGTTCAATCTTATCAGTTTGGCTAAGCATGAATTGCATTTGTATTTTGAATTCAAACTTATGTATCCTCTTGTACTATATATACTGAATCAAAATATCAAAGGGTGTGTGAAAAATATAAACACCTTTCAGATATTACCTTAATCACATAACAAATTAATGCTGAGTTTTTTACTTTTTTTTTTCTTTACTTCTTTCTATGTGTAGAGCACACAAACAAATGCCTATTGACCTCATCTTATTTTGAACTTTTCTGTAGAAAATAGAAAGAGATACATTGAAATCATTAATAGACCAGTCATTCAAATCATGGGCCCTGTAATTGATAACTTCTGAAAAATAGGAAGATTGCACCACTGTTGATATCAACGTTTCTTTTGGGCTGTGCTGGCCATGGGTTACTCTTGGCTTGAGTTCTATCATTGATAATTATAGCTCAGACAGGGCCTAGACAGGGCACTTCAAAGGTCCAAACCATTGATAATTATAGCTAATGTACCACCATTTTATCCACCTTTTTTCTCTTCATCCTAACAATCCATAACAGAACCTTCAGCAATGACCAGCCTCTGCTGTCCAAACTTTTCCCTCAGAAAAGGAATCGAGCTAACCGATGTCGCTGGTATGTTGGTGAACTCGATCACTTCTCATTACAAGAAAAGTTGCAAATGCAAGAAATATTTTATTCTAGTAAATTGCATCTTCGCAATTTGTAAATTAATATAGACTGTAATGATCATGGTCGAAAATTATTCAATGAAATAGTAGTACTCATGTATGTCATTATAAATTATCAGGCACTTTACTAAATACTGTAGTGATTAGCGGTACTTCCCCACTTGTTTTTGTTAGAGGAGGGAAAAAAAAAAGAATTACCATCTCTAAACAATAAATGAATCCATCACCAGGTCATAAAACTCCACACTTAGTTACAGAAATGATAACTAATTTTTGAGTGTTTACAATTCATATTTGGGTGTTTACTATTATAAACAAACCCTCTTAAGTAAATTTACAAAAAGAATATGCGAATGAGAGATGTAACAATACCAATACTATCATATACAATGCATGTAAAAAAGAAGTGATTTATATTACCACTCCTGGATAGGACTATCAATTTTTCCAAGCCTGAACGATGAAAAAATAAAAATAAACTACAGGCCTAGGCCCATTTTGACATCCCTACTCTTGAAAATTTAATCTGCTAGCAAAAAAATTGTATCCTCATTTATAGAACAGGATTTTGGGTTACTAGAGGAATGGCATTGTTTACTAGTACTTACATAGAACGGTGGTTTTCCAGGTGTAGGAAGCCTTGCAGAATCACAAAAAAACATAACAACTGAAGCTGTGGTTGGTCTCTTTTTGGGGTTTTCTTGCACGCATAAGAGTCCCACCTGAATGCATTTCATTACTTCTTGCTCATTGCAAGATTCAGTTAATGACGGGTCTATAAAATCCATGACCTTGTCTTCATTCCACAATCGCCAAGCCTGAAATTTTCACGTGTTAAATTAATTTATAAAGAGGATTTCACAAACTAATATAAGCGATAATGATATCTATTCTTACATGTCCCAGAAGACCAAAAGAGTCCTCATCCTCACAGAATCTAGTGTTCTTCTTTCCACTTATGATCTCAAGTAGTATAACCCCCAAGCTAAAGATGTCGGATTTTGTAGAGAAATGACCTTTTATGGCATATTCAGGTGACATATATCCACTGTAATCCGCAATCCAAAATTGAAAACAGAAACTATAGTTATTGCATGAAATTCAATGCATGTCTAGTGCAATCTTTATAGTTAAGTTATTAAGAGCTTTTTTGGGCCTACATGAGGACTTGAGTCAGTCTCAGTGGAGTTGTGTAGGGAGAAGCTCCATTTGAATGTGAAAACAATATCGAAGTTGGTCACTCAATCATGTTTTGAGCTTTTAATCCAGTAATTCAAAATTTGATCAAGTCAACTTAATGTGCCAAGTGCTTTGGAGTTTTAAGCAGCAGGTAGATTATATTCGACAATATGATGGAATAAGTACACTAAAGGGAAAAAAAATGAAGTACGCTTACTATGTTCCTATTACTCTTCTGGTATTTGCTTGAGTTTGGTTTCCTCCAAATATTCTTGCTATTCCAAAGTCCGAAATTTTGGGGTTCATATCTTTGTCAAGAAGAATATTGCTGGGTTTTAGATCTCTATGAACAATTCTCAGTCTAGAATCTTGATGCAAATAAAGAAGCCCTCGAGCAATACCCAAGATGATATCAAATCGTTTCTCCCAATCCAACAACTTGCTTTGATCCTGATCTGTCAAGTTCTCAATTCACATTAACAAAGGAAAATGTTAAAAGAGTAATTTAATGATAGAATATAAGTTCAAATAATAATATCTAGGTGAATATATGGCCAAACCAAATAAAAAGAAGTCCAAGCTTTTGTTGGGCATGAATTCATAAACCAGTAGCTTTTCGTCTCCTTCAATGCAGTAGCCTAGTAGCCGAACAAGATTCCGATGTTGCAGTTTTGCAATCAATATAACCTCATTTTTAAACTCCTCCAAGCCCTGTTTAGAATCATGGGCAAGCCTTTTCACTGCTATCTCTTGTCCTCCTTGTAGTGTACCCTGAAATTACAAATACCAAATACCACTGTTGACATAGGGAAATAGACATACAAATCAAGTTTTCTAAAATCACGAGGTTAAGAAATAGCACCTTGTAAACAGCCCCAAAGCCCCCTTGGCCCAGCTTGTTTGAATTGGAGAAGTTAGTGGTAGCCATTGCTATGCTTTTGAAACTAAATATCGATATATCTTGGTTTTCTGTTCCGTCTTCTCCAAAGTTATGTCTATCTAGGGAATAATACAAACTTGCAGTACTTCTACTGGAACTGATAATTGACTTTTTTGTCAAATTTCGTCTATTTCCTGGTACATCAGCAAAAATCATTAGATAATGTTTAAAAATATAAATGTTGATTGAGTGCTTGCTCATATCTAGATGACAATCGCACTGCTATTACCTTTTTTCTTGGTCATCATCCTCAAACGATAAACGATTGTGCCTAGTAGTAGCACCCCACTGACAGAACTTACAATGAGAACCACATGCAATAATTTCTTTTTATCTGAACCTGAAATTTCAATTTCTATTAGCAAATGGATATCACAAGGAATTTTGAATGCCACGAATTATGTTGAGTCCCATGATTCTATTTTTCCATTTAGTAGGTACAGAGTTTAAACATGAAGAAATTATTGATCAAAAACAAGATGGTGTTAAGTTGTTCTTGGATTACAGAATATTCTTCATTTCCTTTTTCCAATTTTAGTGTAATTAAAAGATTTTTGAGAATTTGTTTCTATTCTTTCAAGCTCTTGTCTTTGACCATTTAAAATGGAAGTGGTATCATGTTGTTGGAATGGTAATGCCAAGAGTCACAATTTCAGTGGAAGAAAAGTTTTGTTGCTATTTCTGTTCAAACCAACTCTAGTTATGATATTGTTTCCTCGCATAAGACCAACATTCTTTTCTTCTTCTTTTTTTTTTTGCTTAAAGGTGGATTTACATTCCAAACAAACAAACAGAAAGGCACACAAAACCAAAGTAACAAGACCAACAATGAGAACGCAACCCTATACAACAGCAACTACTACGGAAAGCAAAATCCACTACCGAAAAACCAGAAGCCTACGAGCATCCCTTAAAGAAATTTCGTTGACTTCAATAGCTGTTTAGAAGAAGAGGTTGAGGGTGGATCCACCATTGAAAGATCGTCCATCATATTGATGCAAGATGATGTTGATGTTCAAGAAGAAGATGCACATTCATTGGCAAAGTTAAACAAAGCTTGATGAGTCCTAGCATCTCGGAGATCTTCAATGTATTGTTAATGAATCCCCAGTGGCAGAATTGCAGGGTATAGTGTAGGATTTTGAACATCCAACTTTGACCACAATTCAGATACTGAGATTGATAATGTGTATGAGATCTCATCTTTTCTACTTCAATGTTTCTGTTGAATTGGTGTTGTGATTGTGAACAAGCCTCCTGTCCTTGGTTTCATTCACATTTGATAAGAGCCATTGCTACAACCTCCCAGTGTTTTATTCCTTCTCTGTAAGGATATCTTACAAACATGAAATTTTACTTTAGGTTTTACTTTAACCATTTAATTTATACATGATCAATTTGATGGTAGGCCCAACTGTAACTGAAGTACAATTTGGCTCAAAGTTAATACAAGGACGCTGATTTGAGTGGTTAGATGTGAGACCTAATTATGTATTTATAGCGTGGACATAGAGGAATTAGTTGATCTAACTTGTTTAGCTCACCACAAATCAGACAAATCTAAAAGCAAACTCAATGCACTTGTTCCATCAAATTTTATGATCAAGTTAAATCTCAAGTTTCAAATTGAAAACTTGAACATGAATTAATCTAACTGAAAATTAAGTAGATATGCTCTCTACAACGCAAGAATGCACATTGTAGGTGTGAAAAGGAGCACAAGAAGATCCCTGTTTCATTTTTAAGAGAAGGAAAACTTACTTAATTCAGAAGCTGCAACACGAATATAAAGATCTGTTGCTCCCCAACTGCTATTTACTTCCAAATTCTCTGCATCCACCAATCTCCCATACCACACAAGACATGTAGGAGCACCCCCATTATTCATATTATCATAAGCATAAGCCCTGCAGCTGCAGTTGCTAACACACTGAGATCTGCACTCCTCTGCACTCGAAGCGACTGCTGTCGACTCGCCATCTGGAACTTTGATCTTCCCCAGTGGCACAAACCTGTCGTCATCCCCGCATCGCAATTGCACCTTCCTTACACACCCATCTGACCAATTTGCTGAATTCCAATTCTCCGGGGATGCCACAGGCTTGAAACCTGGCATGCACTTGCAAATGTGATTGTTGCAAGTAGCAAATGCGCCACAAGCAGCATAGAGGGTGCATCTATCTTTCGGCTGGAACCAGACCAAGCCCCATGACTTGGACTCATAGTTCCATACTTGGCATCTAATTTCTCCTGATGTGTCCATAACTAGCCTTGTGTGATCATACATGGCTGAATATTGGAAGTAGAGCTCATCGTCGATGTGCCTGGTGATGAAATGAAATAAGAAATAATTGTTCGCATCAGGGATCTTGTTAAATGTTCGTGCATTCCAGTAACTGCTTCGCCAGTAAGGGACTGATCTTTTCCATACGAAGAACTGGTGTGATTCATGATGATCGATCCCAAACGAGAAGATTCCAGGAGCAGGGTCATTGTTGTTCTTCCATGATCTAAGCATTCGGCTTTCGCCCGTCTTTAAATTCAATCTAATCTTCATACCTGATGTTAGATATGTTAAGCTATATTCAGAAGGTTCTTATTAGAACTCAAAATAGATGTGACTAGAATTTCAATAGGTTTGAATTGGAGTTTGGATGATATCAAATTATATAAGAAAAAAAAAGCAGTTCTTAAGAGTTTCACCTGGTAGGAGAGTATTGGATGGATGATCAAAGCTCTGCCACAAGAAAAGTCCTGAATTTCCATCTCTCAATACAAGATTTCCATTATCCAACACTGCAGCACTTGTGGTGGTGTTTGACGATATCGAGATGTTTGTCGACCATTTGGTGATTTCTTCTCCATCAAAGACGACCAAATTTCCATCACTTTCGATCGAAAAACAGCCAGAAAAATCTGCAACTGGGTTATCTGAATTGGCCACCCAGACGACCGTTTGAACTGCGATATTGTGGTACCATATTCCAACATAGCGATTCAACGAATTGTTGGGGCTGAAGAAGCCCAGTTCAAAAATCTTCCCTGGTGATACAATGGTCTCTCCATCTCTGATTGGTTTGGTAGGTGTTAATATATCTGCTGCAGTGAAAGATAGTGCTAGCAGCAAGAGAAAGGAGGAGTTGGGGAAATTACAACTTCTTGGCATAGTCAAGAAATGCTATCTTTCCGTCGCTGAAGAAGACGGTTTGATAATACATACAGAGGGAGAGATGTTTAGAACTTTACAAGCACATGTCCATGTTTCTGTTTTTTTTTTCATTTTCGTGGTTGTTCAAGCTACTAAGTTTCTCTTTAATTTACCCAACGCCATCCAATGTTGACTAAATTTCAAGAGGTGGGTCAATAGTAGAAGTACTTGTTCACATTGATCCCAGACGGAAACAGATCTCCTGCATGCAGGGGCGGAGGAAATACCTAGGTTTTTAATGTCTCAAATAGTGGGCCGTTGTGAGGGATACATATGGCCTATTGCAAAATTGGCATGTGAACTGCACAGGTCACATTTAAGACCTGTGGGTTTGCTTTTAAATAGGGGTTTGACCTTATGTATGATTTGGGTTACAGCCTTGACATTGGATCGCTGTGGGTATGCTCTAATACTTAACCCCAAATTTAAGACATGGGCCTTAGGCGACCCTTTATGACCTCTGATGAGTTGGGCTACCCATCTAAATTCTTCATCATATTAACTGTGAACTATGAATCAACTCACCAATTCCCATTATGTGGAAATCAAAGCCCTCTGTCATGGCATCTATCAATGATGAAATATATATGGGTCGTCAATCGCATGGTGGAAATGCGTCAATTTTCGATTCACTGATGAAAAATATAGGGGTCATTGGTCTAACGATGGAAACACCACGAATCATTGATCCAACGATAGAGAATATGTGGGTTTTCAGTCATATGGCGAAGGCACCTCAGATCGTTGATCCAATGATGAAAGATGTGAGGTTTAATTATCTAACAATAGAAACATCAAAGATCACTTATCCAATGATGGGAAATGTATTGAAGAGATATCAAAGACCAAATGGCATGATGCAGATTAGCCATTTATATAGTTCCTTTCATTTTACTTTAAAGAAAGAGCAGGTCAAGGAGTAGAAGCAAGTTCCTTCTTGGATTAGGACATCGTATTTTTCGTTTTGAGCATTGTGATTTACCCCAAAAAAATAGTAAGGGGATTTCATTGTAACATTGATTTAATGATATTCAATGCAAGAGATTGTCTCCATTTTTGTTCATACACCAATACATATTTCTAACATGTAGAATGTCATGTGAAAATAGAACTGCTTTCTGTAACCACTCATGGGGCTATCAATTGTGCCGAGCCTGAATGACCACAAAATTTTAAAATACAGGTGAAGGCCCATTTTGAAACCCATACTACTGAGAATTTAATTTGCTACCGACCATCTAGCAAAGAAATTGTAACTTCATTTATAGAACAGGATTTTGGGTTACTAGAGGAATGACATGCTCTAGAACTTATGCAGAAAGGTGGTTTTTCAGGTGTAGGAAGGCTAGCAGATTCACAAAGAAATGCAACAACTGAAGCTATAGTTGGTCTCTTTGTCGGGTCTTCTTGCACGCATAAGAGCCCCACCTGGATGCATTTCATTGCTTCTAGTGCATTGCATGATTCAGATAATGATGGGTCTATAAAACCCATGCCTTTCTCTTCATTCCACAATCGCCAAGCCTACAATATTTCAAGATTCAACTAATTTATAGAAAGGAGTTCGTTAACTAATATAAACAATAAAGAAATCTGTTCTTACCTGTTTTAGAAGACTAAAAGAGTCCTCATCCTCACAGAATCTAGTGTTCTTCTTTCCACTTATGATCTCCAGTAGTATAACCCCAAAGCTAAAGATGTCGGATTTTGTTGAGAAATGACCTTTTATGGCATATTCAGGTGACATATATCCACTGTAATCCGCAATCCAAAATTGAAAACAGAAACTATAGTAATTACATGAAATTCAATGCATGTCTAGTACAATCTTTATAGATATTAAGAGCTTTTTTGAGCCTACATGAAGACTTGAGTCAGTCTCAGTGGAGTTGTGTAGGGAGAAACTCCATATGAATGTGAAAATACTATTGAAGTTAGTCACTCAATCATGTTTTGAGTTTTTGATCCGGTAACACAAGATTTGATTGAGTCAACTTAATGTGTCAAGTGTTTTGGAATTTTTAAAGAGCAGTAGATTCTAATCGACATTATGATGGAATAAGTACACTAAATGAAAAACAAAAAGCAAGCAGGCTTACTATGTTCCTATTACTCTTCTGGTATTTGCTTGAGTTTGGTTTCCTCCAAATATTCTTGCTATTCCAAAGTCCGAAATTTTGGGGTTCATATCTTTGTCAAGAAGAATATTGCTGGGTTTTAGATCTCTATGAACAATTCTCAGTCTAGAATCTTGATGCAAATAAAGAAGCCCTCGGGCAATACCCAAGATGATATCAAATCGTTTCTCCCAATCCAACAACTTGCTTTGATCCTGATCTGTCAAGTTCTCAATTCACATTAACAAAGGAAAATGTTAAAGAGTAATTTAATGATAGAATCTAAGTTCAAATAATAATATCTAGGTGAATATATGGCCAAACCAAATAAAAAGAAGTCCAAGCTTTTGTTGGGCATGAATTCATAAGCCAGTAGCTTTTCATCTCCTTCAATGCAAACGCCCAATAGTCGAACAAGATTCCGATGTTGAAGTTTTGCAATCAATATAACCTCATTTTTGAACTCCTCCAAGCCCTGTTCAGAATCATAGTCAAGCCTTTTCACTGCTATCTCTTGTCCTCCTTGTAGTGTACCCTGAAATTAAAATTACCAAATACCATTGTCTACACAAATGAATAAACAAGCCAATTATGTTTTCTAAAATCACGAGGTTGAGGAACAGCACCTTGTAAACAGTCCCAAACCCCCCTTGGCCCAACTTATTTGAATTCGCAAAGTTTGTGGTAGCCATAGCTATGCTTTTGAAACTAAATGTCGGTATATCTTGGTTTTGCATTCCATCTTCTCCAAGATTACGTTGATCTACTGAATAATATGCATTTGCCACACTTGAACTGAATATTGACATTTTTGTCATTTTTTTTCTATTCCCTAGTACACCAGAAAAAATCATTTTAGAAAATATAAATGTCAATTGAGTTTAAGATGACAATTACAATGCTTTTACCTTTTTTCTTGGTCATCATGCTTAAATGAAAAATGATTGTGCCTAGGAGTAGCACCCCACTAACAGAACTTACAATGAGAATCACATGCAATGAGTTCTTTTTACTTGAACCTGAAAGTTTGATTTCCATTAGCAAATAAAAATCACTGGGAATTTTGAATACTGTAGATGTGAAAATGAGGACAGGGAGATCCCTGTTTCATGTTAGAGAACAAGAAAAGCTTACCTAATTCAGAAGCTGCAACACGAATGTAAAGATCACTTGCTCCTTCATCTCTCTCCACTGCATAACTCCCTGCTGCATCCACCAATGTCCCATACCACACAAGACATGTAGGAGCACCCCCATTGCTCATATTAGCATAAGCATAAGCCCTGCAGCTGCAGTTACGAACACACTGAGCTCTGCACTCCTCTTCACTCGCGGCGATCGCCATCGACTCGCCATCTGGAACTTTGATCCTCCCTAGCGACACGAACCCATCTTTTTCCCCACATTGCAATTGCGCCTTCCTCACACACCCATCTGACCAATTCACGGAATTTGAATTCTCTGATGATCCCACTGGCTTGAACCCCGGCATGCACTCACAAATGGGAGTGCTGTGATTGCTACAGACAGTGAATGCACCACAACCAGCATAGAGGCTGCATCTATCTTTAGGTTCGATCCAGGCCACGCCCCATGTCTTGGATTCATAGTTCCATACTTGGCATCTAAGTTCTCCTGATGTATCCATAACTAACCTTGTGTGGTCATACATGGAAGAATACTCAAAGTAGAGCTCATCGCGGACACGCCTAGTGATGATATGAAATAAGAACATATTGTTCGCATCAGGGATCTTGTTAAATGTTCGTGCATTCCAGTAACCGCTTCGCCAGTAAGGGACTGATGTTCTCCATATGAAGAACTGGTCTGAATCTTGCTGATTAATCCCAAACGAGAAGATACCAGGAGCTGGGTCATTGTTGTTCTTCCATGATCTAAGCATTAGCCTTTCGCCTGTCTTTACGTTCAATCTAATCTTCATACCTGGTATTAGATATGTTAAAGATATATTCACGAGTTCGAATTAGAATTCGAAATAGATATGAATTAGATTTGAATATGTTTGAATTGAATTTTGGACTACATCAATTTTATGAAAAATGCAGTTCTAAAGAGTTTCACCTGGTAGGAGAGTATTGGAAGGATGATCAAAGCTCTGCCACAAGACTAGTCCTGAAGTTCCATCTCTCAATACAAGATTGCCATTATCCAACAGTGCAGCGCTTGTGGTGGCGTTTGACGCAATCGAAACGTTTGTCGACCATTTGGTGTTTTCATCACCAGCAAACAGAACCAAATTTCCATCATTTCCGATCAAGAAACCGCCAGAAAAATCTGCAACTGGGCTCTCTGAGTTGGCAACCCAGACGACAGTTTGAACTGGGATATTGTGGTACCATATTCCGACGTAGCGATTCGACGAATTGTTGGGGCTGAAGAAGCCCAGTTCAAAGATCTTCCCTGGTGATGTAATGGTCTCTCCATCTCTGATTGGTTTGGTAGGTGTTAATATATCATCTGCTGCAGTGAAAGATAGTGCTAGCAGCAAGAGAAAGGAGGAGCAGGGAAAATTACAGCTTCTTGGCATAGTTCAGAAATTCTATCTTTCTGTAGTTGAAGAAGATGGTTTAAGACACACACACACACTCACAGAGAGAGATGTGAAGAACTGTACAAGCACATTTTTAAATGTCTGATTTCTCTGTTTTTGGTAGTTGTTTAAGGTTGCCACTTGCTACAAATAAATATTGCTAGTTGCTAAAAGTGTACCGCCATCCAACGTTGACAAAACTTGAAAGTTGGATCATAGTCAGAGAACTTATCTGGCTGCCGAGTTTACTCAGGTCAGTAAGTCACCGAGTTGAGCTGAGTAGAATGTTTGAGTTCTTCGGATCAATGACCATCCGGCATGTATGAGAATAAAATGAATGGATTTTCACCAAAGAATTTAGTCTAAACTCGCAATCCACACATCAGTAAAGTAATTTTAGATAGATTTACCAGAGTGCTTAGTATATGATGTAAGAAAAATCATCTAAAAAAATAAATCAACGTCACGCACTAAGCACTTTGCCTATGATTTCTAACTTTACCCTACTTGCACGTGATTATGAGTTTAAACTTAGTCTTTTTTTTTTTTTTGATAAATTAGGCAAAAGTCTATGGGCACGGTCTTCTAAGGCATCAAGGAGAACAACTTTTTCTCTAATGTCTCTAATCCAGACAGCTGGAGATATTTTGGTGAGAGATCCCTAATATGCCATATCATATATTTTTATGACTAATTTACCCCTTTCAACAGTTTGAGCATAACACCTTCCATCTTCTTCTTCTATGTTGTCCTGGAGATCCCCTTCCGTCTTCTTTTCTAGGAACGAGGGATTTCACAGAGAGCTCTGTAAATCGAGGGATGTAGTTTTTATGAGACAACATTTTCATTCAAGGATGCTGCCCTTGATCCTTCTTGGGATTTTTCTTTAAATCCAGTACTTCCATTGGCCCTTCCAGACATCCATTTTTCATCCACCTCAGCTCCGAAATCAGCCACTCTGCTCCAAACAGAACCATTAATTATTCCTACTCACTCACCTTCTTTGCACATGTCCCATCCACCTACATCAAAACCTGGTCCCATTCCACCGATAACCCAACATCCATCACCACCGCTTACTATTCACGATCCAATACATGGACCCGCCATTCCAACACCTGCACCCAATACTTCCATACCTAATCTCTCCATTTCAACACATGACCTTCATGTTGCCATCGATCCATCACATGGCCCTGACAAAGATAAATTTGCAAACTTAAGTAATTGCAAACTCAATAATTTATCTGAGTTTTGGCAAATTTATCTGAGTTTCTGACAAAACTCAGACAAATTTATCAAAGTTTCTGACAGAACTCAGACAAATTTATCTGAGTTTTGACAACTTTTTTGAGTTTCGAACAAATGGTTATGTAATGTGGTGCCATCCGACAACCCACATTCACCAAATTCAATCCCTAAATTATAGGTAATTCAAAACGGATTGACAAAAATCTCAGAAATTATGCCCAACTTGTGAAGTATTTTTCTATGATATAACGGCGGAATCCTGACTTGGTCTCTTCATGAAAGTTGTAGCCCTAGATGTGTAGATGATTTTAGGGTTTTGAATCACCCGATTTGGACTTCGGAAACTCAAGTTATGGCCCATTGAAGTTTACTGGTAAAGATAGGAATCTCGGATCTGTTTTTCAGGCCTGACTTTGAAACAACGTTTGGAGGCCCAAACAAATTCAAATTTTTGCGAACCAGACCTTTCTGAAAAGCTTAAGACGTCTTCTAAAAACTTCATGAAGACCACTTTGTCGTTCTGAGACTCGGACGCCATCCAAACCTCAATGGAAGGAGAGAAGTCCATTTGAATTATTGCTGAGTTTTGCCAAAACTAAGATAAATTGTCTGAGTTCTGCTTTTGCTGACGTGTAGAAGGGCGTTTTTGTCTTTTTCAGTGAGTTACTTTTACAAGAGGACTGCCGTCAGTATGATAAAATGTTGTGGACCGTTTGCAATAAAAATAACAGTTGAGGGACCTCCGCCCAAATGCCCCTTTATATATAATGAATAGAAAAATAGATATCATTTCCTTGTAATAGGAAACCCCCTTGCTAGAAAGTGTGAATTCTACTGGATTGTACAAATCAGAGTGCTCATAAGTCGAACGGATTCCATGCCATTTGGATATTTGGTTTCAGGGGAATTTCACTTTCCTTCTTTCCTCCATAATATGAGACCAAAATTCCTTTTATCGTGAAAAGTCAGTTCATTATTTTTCGATTTGTATGCATGATAAAAAACATTGCACCAAATGATAAGAAAATATAAGTTGCATTAAAAAGCAGAATCAGATTTTTTTCACATTACACAAATGCACCTTGACATTTTTATGCAACAAGAAAATTCCATGCTACGAGAATTTCCATTTTCATGGGTTAGAAGAATCTTGTATTGTACATTCTTATCCCTCTTATAGGAAATTGGGTTCCACTATATCATGAAAATCAATTTATATTTTTTATCTTTTTATCGGGAATAAATTGCACAAAAAATCAAAATAATTTCTCTCGAAATCCTCTTCAATTCTTTGTAGCCCTCCAAATAGAATAGATTCAATCCAAAATATGGCCAACATAATGGCTTGCATCACATGTGTTAGTCTTGTGAGAGGCCTACAAATACAATAATAAGAGTGGCTTTCTTTGAACTGAAAGTAGTGGCTTGTGGGACGTTTTGGGTCACGTGGATAACGAGTACAACTAAGTGACTTAGTGGCGCAGACGCTGCAGCCATGGGGCCTTTTGGACATAACCCTTGTTACCCTTTTCACACTACTTTAGACAAATGACAATGTGGTAATTTAAGGTCTTCATATGACATGCCACCATGGAAATAAAATTTGGGTCTGGCCACATGGCCCAACCTGACCAAAAGTGAAATTTAGGTTGGGCTTTGTCGGCCCACTCGAGTTAAGAATGGATTCAAATAATTAAACCCATATGGAATTTGAGTTGGGCTAGGGGTTTGAAGTTTGAGCTTTGGGTATCTGAATGTACCCTGAGCACCTGAAGGATGAAGTGCATACAAGCACTATGTTTATATTTTGGACCAGGTTCAGATTTGGATTTAGTGCCTACTTAAATTTTAGTCGGGCTTGGCTGCTGGACTTGCCCTATTTGTAACCCTAATACTAATGTTTTAAACCATATTTAAACAGATGGTTCACTTTAGGTAAGTAGAACTTTACACGTCATGAATTTGATGGAAAAATTAACTTTTGACTGCGGTAAAACTTTCATTGATGATATAACAAAAATATAATTGTTATTATCATCACCAACATCTCCATTTTAGTGGCACATAAAATTATCATCATCACCATCACCATCATTACCCGTTTAACCGGAGCATCAAACTAGCACCACGACCACCAACCTAGTCAATATTATCATCATCACCAGCATCATTATAAAGCCTTTGTCACCGTAATCAATACACTCTCCTTTATTTAAAATTAAACCTCACCGTTCTACAGATTTTTATTTTATATAAGTTACCGGAGTTAAAAGTTATAAGTTAAAATATTCAAGTATTCAACATTTTGAAAGAAAAAGAAAATCTTGGTTGGCAAATAAATAGGTTTTCTAATTTCAAAAAAAATCACACACTATAAACTCTGTAGCATTATTTCCTTACAGCTTTTTTGTGCATCCAAATAGGTTAAGATAAAAGGAAATCCACATATTTGGATCATAAATTTGATGAAATATATTTAAGTTCATTACAATGCCGCTATGTATAAAGGGATTATTGTACACAACTTTTTAGCTACTAATAACAGCAAGTTTACTAACCAAAACACATTAAAAGTGACACCATTTTCTCTCTTTTTCTTCTCTCAATTTCTCTACTTATATTGATTGTACCATCATCATCGTCATCTAAGCTTTATCCATTCAACTTGGAGTTAGCTTAAATTGTGTTCTACTCAAGAGATAAGGTAAGAAACATTCTCATGAGGACAGACTCACAAAGATAGTGTCCCAATTATTATTATTATTATTTTAATAATTGAAGCTGGGATGATGCAACCCTCCTTATTTAACCTAGCTTGAATCAACCCCATATTTCTCATTTCTCATTTGTTTGAATTCATTTCAATCTTCTAGATAAATACCATATTATAATGTCTCAAATGAGGCATTTCACATATATCTTTACCATCACTTATATGTTTCGATGGTAGAGGCTCCTCGTTGCAACCTGGAGGTGTCCGCTTCGAATTTTGGTAGAGGCTCCAGGTGACGTTCATTCTGAAATATTAAGTGGTGGTAGAGGGTTTGGAAGCTATTAGAGCCCCACAAAGTGTGGCTGTGGTGGTGGATTTCCCTCGTTAGCGATCAACTCCGAGCGAGGACTTAACTTGCAAAAAAAAAAAAAAATTGAGGCATTTCACTTTTTTTTTTTCTTACAATGGTTTTATGAATATCCATCATAAAAACAAGAAAGGGAAAAGCAGAAAGAGAGAAAGGATTTGAAAGTTCTATTGCTCATTTCTTATCCTAATTACAAAATATATGCAATACCATATATGGGTGCAATACATGGGTCTTTATAGGATTTAGTGTTAGGATTAGACCATGGGCCCGAATGTACACTTCCATTTGGAAAAAGAAAACTTGGGGCAAAGGTTGAGGTCCTTGGCTGAACCCCATTCAACTGAGAGCTGAATATGGGTGAACTTTTTGACTTGACTTATACAAATCCTTGCCCCAAGATTTTGCGCAGAATCATCAATTATTGAATGTATTCAATTGGACGGTGTGTGCATGAACCATATTTAAAAGTTGACACCAATCAAAGATTCCAAACCTTGATTGTGGACCTCGCTCTTACAGTTTGACAGCAGAAAAGAAGTGAGAACAATGGTTGTGACGTTTTGATTATTTATTAGATATATAAACTATTTATTTTATTATTATTATGTAATTGACTGTATTTTAATTAAATACACGATTAGTCTAAGTGGGGACCACGTTAGGTTTAGGTTTTGTGAGTTAGGCTTGTTGGATAGATGTCCTAACTCATAATTAACCCATGCCCAATTTAGTGGTATAATTCTTTTCTAATCCTAACTCTTATCTTTTTAGAATCTAAAACTTTATTATTTTTAGACTTTTTAAGTCAGATTATAATTCATATTCTTATTCCTTATTTATACACTACACTCTTTTATTTTCACACACAATTATCTCTCTTTCAACTTTTCTCTGGGATAGCACCTTGGGCTTTTGGCAATAGAGATTCTAGACCGTCTCCATGAACCGCGGACCTCGGGCAAGTACCTAACCATAATTTATAGATTTAATGCTTGTGTTTCTCGTTGATTCAAGTGTGGTTGCATGTAGAAACCCCTTTTATGCCCTTTAGTATCTGATTTCTCTATTTTGACGATGAGACCTTGCATATTGATGACGTTCTTCAAGTTTTGTAGACATGGCAGCCCATTATTTTCAGTTTGAAACCCTTCCTTTAATACCCTTGAAGTGGGAAGGTATTAGTGAGTGCTTCTATAACTCAATCTACCCAAGGCCAACAAAGGATGAACCTGAAACAGGTCCCGGACTTGGAACTGCATCTGTGTTTTGGGACTGTGGGACCCAGGTGGGCCTTGATGTTAGATCCGATCCGTGGATCCAAAGGAAGACCCACGGGCGACCCTATAGAGGCTGGACTCATAGGCAGCGGACCCCGTCTGGGCCATCATCTTGTAGCCTGATCAGCAGAGGGCTTGTTTAGGGGGGAAAATCAGTTTGGGCATCAGGCGGTGGTGGGACCCGCTGGATAAACTGGTCACAGATCTGGTCCGATCAAAGGGCCGGACCTGCCTGGGCGACCATGATAGGTGGGGTTGATCTTGAGGTCTGATCTGTGGGGCCCACTTTCCAGAGGACCGTGATGCACACGGCGTGAAAACTACCTACTACAGAACTGGGTTCTGCCTTGACTGCTGTGTGTGGAGTGGGAAGACTATGATTGACCTGGGACATGTTTTGGTAGGAGCTTCCCCCATGTGACAAGCATTCAATGTTATCAAAGTATTACCATGCCCTTCCTTAAGTTTAGAGAATTTAGAAAAAGACTCTTAGTCTTTAATGAACCCATTGGACTCTTTAAGATTTATATTCTTGGAAATACACTAAGATGGGACCGGGACCCCATGTTTTCTAAAAGGGGAGCTCTATTGGCACCATGGTTTTTGCTCTTCCCACCGCGAAAAAAAAAAACCTTTCCTAAACTACCCCTCCCCCTTTCTCCCTCCTCTTCCTCCTCCCTCATCTTCCCTTCCTCTCCCAGCCTCCACCCTCCCTCATCCCCCTCCCCCCCTAGTCGCCGACGGGAGGGAGCCCTGGCCGGCCTCCCTCCCCCTCTCCCTCTTCTTCCTCTCTCCCTCTTCTTTCCTCTTCCCCTCTCTCCCTCCCTCTCCTTCCCTCCCCTACTCTTCTTCCCCCTTTCCCCTCCCCCTCCCAGTCGCCGGTGGGGAGGGAGATCGGCCGGCAGCCGGCTGGCCTCCCTCCCCCTCTCCCTCTTTCTTCCTCTCTCCCTCCCTCTCCTTCCCTCCCCTACTCTTCTCCCCCCCCCCCCCCCCCCCCCCCGGCGACTGGGAGGGGGAGGGGGAGTAGGGGAGGGAAGGAGAGGGAGGGAGAAAGGGAGAAGAGGGAGAGAGGAAGAAAGAGGGAGAGGGGGAGGGAGGCCGGCCGGCTGGGGCTTCCGCCGCCGGCGACTGGGGGGGGTGGGGAGGGGGATGAGGGTGGAGGCTTGGAGAGGGAGGAAGGAGAGAGGAGGAGGGAGGGAAGAGAGGGAGGAAGGGTAGTTTAGGAAAAAAAATTTATCTTCTAGTGCGGTGAGGAGAGAAAAATTCGTGGTGCCAATAGCACCACTCTTTTTAAAATTATAAACTAAGATTGTTATTTCTTATTATTATTTATAAATTAATATTAAATGATATCTTTGGTTTTTAATGTGTTAATTTATATTTTTGAACTCTATTAATTGGATCATTGGACCTGAGTAAATACCGACTGGGCACACGGTATATTACTAACGTGGGGTTTAGTGCTTTGTATGACCTCGGGGAAATCCTAGTGGATTCGAGCTCAACCCATCTTTATTGAAAAACCCTTAATTGGGTCTATGCACCATTGATTGAGAAGGGATGTATTGATATTTTATCTATTTAGAGATTCATGTGGTTGTTGGGTACGAGACCTTATGTTTGACCTTAGGATTGACTTGTGATTATTCCTTAACCTTCAGATTTGCATACATGATCGAGATTAATGTTGGTATATTAGCTGCATACCCTATATTGATTGGATATGAACCGTGATGTGGCTTGGTATTTGATTGAGATATTGTAGATGTTTGTTCGAATTATTTGATTGGTATTCGATTGTGGATTGTTGTGTAGCCAGCCCTTCACTTTGACTTAGGTTTCTGTGTCAGAGCTTTACAAGATCATTAGGTCTATTCTACTATGATATAATATGTATATTGATTGGGTCATATTCGAATGACTGCAGTTTTAATTGGACAGCTGATCACCGATGTGTGCGGACACTGTAATATCCAGATTTTGAACCGGTTTATCCGGCCTACGATTACGAACCGGTTTCTGACCGCCGGCCTTCGAACGGGTTTTCCCGCTTTATAATTAGGGCTGACCACCCAAAAGCAGTGGCATTGCTTCTATGTGATTATTGTATTGCTCTATTGTGAATATTGGATTTAGGTTATACGTTCTTTTTGTCATTGTCACATTGTTATTCTCTTATAATCATTACCTGTCATTACTCACATTGATCTTATGTTTTATTTATGAATTATGCTTTCATGCTTGCTGTTTACTTTGTTTATTGGTGCATAGGTACCGACCCCTACCCTGCCAAGGAGATAGTGGAGGGTCAAACGTTTCAAGCGTTAGAGCAGGTTGATGAACCTGAGTGGAGAGCCGATGATGGCTACAGAGCCGTCTAAGTTTGCACGGGAGTGACTTTCATCATAGAGACTTTTTAGGAACAAATTCTTCATAATGAACCTAATTTTATTTAGTTGTTTTGTTTAGGTTATTTTGGAAAATTTAACCTTAAATATTCAGTTAGAATTTGAATATTGAAACCAATTGATTTAATGCTTCCACAAATAGTTTATTATGACTCACAATGTTTCGAAATTTTGTGGGTCCATATTTGGGAGCTTCTGTTGCATTAAACACAAGAAATTGAATATTTATTTTTATTTTCACGTTATCCTTTGGTTGTATTTTGGGGACGTGACAATGGTCCACATTCAGTGTTTAAAACCAAAAAAAGAGAAGCCTTTTGGTCATCGTCTGTCCATATATGGGTGACCCATAAGATCCATGTTTCAGATAGCAACTCAACTTGGGCCTTACATTTGACAACACTCAATTGGTTGACAACCCCTCATGTCTTCTAGCTACCCAAATTTGATTCCTTATTATGCCACTCTCTTCTCCTGTATGGGCCTCTCTTCCTACATGTGTGTGGGTTATCCTTTCCACTTTGCAGCTTTTATCTTCCCACACTACAAGAAGTTGCACTTTTAGCGACGTTTTTTAACAACGTTTCTCTAAATTCGTTGATAAAGATAAGTATTTACCGACATAAATAAAAAAAAGTCGGTAAAAGACTATATTTTACCGACGTTTTACTAAAAAACGTCTGTAAAGTTCATTCTCAAATTAACTTTATTTTAAAAAATAGAGGTTTTTACCGACGAAAAACAACGCCGGTAAAAGTGTTTTATTTTATTTTATTTATTTTACCGAAGGAAAAAAAAACGTCTGTAAAATTATTTTTAATTTTTATTTATTTTTCTGTTTATTTTACTGACGAAAAAAAACGGTCGAGTCTTAGTTCTGAAACAATGGTCCCTATAATCATGTACCTCTTAGTTAGCTGTATCTTTACATTCTTTTAAAAAGAAATCCAGCATATGATAAAGATATGTTTAAGAAGCGTTTGAAAATTTGTATGAGAACATGAAAAGTGGAATTGACATGTTTGTAATTTCAAGTGTAGTACGAAACAACCATAATATGTTTTGGCCTTTCAAGTTTCTTGCCTTAACATCTTAAACATGAAAATTTATTTTTGAAAAAATCCATAGATCGTCCTTGATAGAGAGGATTTCAATTTCTTATAAGAGGAATAGAAATGTAGGATTCCTCTCTTATGAAAAAAAAATTCTTAAAAAGAAAAGTTTTCAAAGCCGCATTTTTGCAATTGTGAAACACATATAAATCCATAGTAACTCTTATTACTTCTCTTCTTCAATATTAGGATTTAGGAATCACTAATATGCAACCATTGATTCCAACATCAGCATAAACTAAAACATAACAAAGACCACAACATCACCAAGAGGAAGCACACAAGTCCTACAAATTTATGAATGGCTTGGACATGGAAGAATTAAGCCATATTCGCTGTATATGACCGGCCAAAGCTAAGCATATGCATCTGGATTTGCAAGGAGGTAGCCTTCTACTGCCTTAAACATCCCTATCATGCCATCTATCATCTCCTTGGTTTCCTCTTCAGTTGGCAGGCGATCTTCAATTGTCTCATATTCTCCATTCAACTTGCACACACTCCCTCCATCAGCTGCTGCATCGAACTTGAGCTCGAAAGAAGTGGATTGCACCTTTTTCCCGATCAGACCGCCTTCGATGACAGAGTATTTGAAGACATGCTTTTGATCATCGACTGCATCTACACGATCCTTCCAGTAGCTAAACTCCTTGATGGCTGCAATTTTAACAAAAATGAAGAATTCAATAACAAAGCTTTTTTTTTTTGCACCTATGTTCCTCATTCAATAAAAATGTATTTGGCGAGAAGAAAATGGGCCTGGCCCAGCCCAGCCCACTAGGTGAGTGCTGGTAGTATGTCATAGTTTGTTTGCCGAACTGGGTTCCCTTGGGTTGTGTTCGAACTCACTTCAATACAACTGGTATTGGACCAGTCCAATTTAATATGGCCTACACTCAGGCTGTGGTTTTACAATGTCTCTCATGATCAGAGATGTCCTCACCTTTGACGCAACCATTATAATGTGTATAGATTTTGTCATTTTGAGCTTAGTTAACCGGGTCTGGTGGGCCCAACCTGAACTCAAAATAGTAATATGCCTATTTCAATACTTCACCTGGACTAAAGTTGGACTGTCTGATGGTTCCAACTCCACCATCTCCTTGGAGGATGACCATGCTTGATATGATGTCAGGAAGAAGCTTGGGCATGAGGTTGTGGGAGTCCTTCACAATAGCCTTCCAGAGCCTCCCTGGGGCAATGGGAGACTTGATCTCATTGCTGACTGAACCTGCAACCATCTTGTTAGGAACTCTCTTTGACAGACAAATCAAATGTAGGTGATGTGTGTTTGAGAAAATATGTGATTTGTGCAAGTATTTATACATGTTTGCTAAGATATGTAGCTGGTGAAATGGGTGTCTTGTTCTTGGGATTATCAAGAGTTCCTAACAAATGGAAGATGTTGTGATGCCTTTCCTTGTCTTCTAGTGCAACCTTTTTTCTTGGAGAGGGACTATGAATCATTAATCTATCAAGAGTTTGTATCCGTACGTAAAAGGGGACTCTAAAATCCAAGACTATGGATCCTCTGATGTAACATGAATTCTCTATTGCCATCAATTTAAAATCCATCAGTGGGGCCCACCTATAGTTCATTCATGATCACCCCTTTGATTATCATTATCAATGGGGCTTAAAATCGGAAGGGGCAAATGGCTTGAACCAATCCCTGGAGTCAAATTGGTAACCAACATGAAAGAAGTGATCAAGACCAAATTGGGAAGACTGCAAGACACTTCAACCCACCATGTAAGACTACTGCGTGCAGGCACCTACTGGCATGGTGGATGGTGCTAAGAGGATTGATACAAATACTTTACTCAATATGACTTAAATTTCAATTTTTTTTTATTTGAAAATCGTTACAATATATTAAGAGAAGAACATGTAAAATAAATGGCTGAATCAAACTTTTAATCTTTTATTTTGAAAGCTCATATGAGATGGTAATTATCTCTAAATAAATTTGATTTTTAGGTTTTTTTTATTTTTATTTTATTTATTTTACCGATGAAAAGAATCGTCGGTAAAACTTTTTTTTTTATTTTACCGACGAAAAAAAACGTAGGTAAAAATGTTTTTTATTTTTTATTTATTTTTCTTTTTTATTTTACCGATAAAAAAACATCGGTAAAACTCTTTTTTAATTTTTATTTTATTTAGTTTATCGACGAAAAAAAAGTCGGTAAAACTCTTTTTTTAATTTATATTTATTTTTTTCTTTTACCGAAGAACAAAAAACGTCGGTAAAACTCTTTTTTAAATTTTATTTATTTTTCTTTTTATTTTACCGACGTAAAAAAACGTCGGTAAAACCCTCACTCCCTGGTCAACTTTGTTTGACTTCAACATGAAGAGAATGAGCTGATTTTTTATGCATTTACTCTCCTTGGAGTAGTCGAGCAGGGTAAGCTGAGTCAGTGCAGGCTTTCTATGAATTTGCTTTTTCTATATCAATTGTTCATACAGATTTTACCTTCATTTTCTTTTCTTTTTTTTACATTTGGTAATCATGTTTTGGGATCTCTCTGAATAACTGTCTTTGTAATCTTGATTACTGGATGGTTATGCATCGAATGGTTCCTTTGCCCAAGGTGATGGTGATTCGAGTAACACAATAGTGAGTCCTGATCATACTTCGGTGTTGGTAGGACTGCTATATCTTTTATCGTTGTTAACCCATTTCTTCTTGTGGATATTTGTTGGAGGACTTGATCCAAATTGCAGTGACGAGGATCTCAAACAAGCCTTCTCTCAATATGGTGAGATTGTCTCTGTAAAAATACCAGTCGGGAAAGGTTGCGGATTTGTGCACTTTGCTCAACGGTACATTTTCTGATCTTGTCAATTTTTGTATTTATTTTACCGATGAAAAAAAACGTCGACGAAAGTTTTTTTATTTTTATTTTATTTATTTTACCGATGAGAAAAAACGTCGGTAAAATTGTTTTTTAATTTTTATTTATTTTTCCTTTTATTTTACCGACAAAAAAAATGTCGGCGAAAGTTTTTTTTATTTTTCTTTTTTATTTTACCTACGAAAAAAAACGTCGGAAAAAGTTTTTTATTTTTTATGTTACCCTCTTCCTACCACCTTCAGTATCACAACCAAGGTTATCTTTTCACACTGCCTTTTTTTAAAAGCTTAAATCGGTTCTCCTTTTTTTTTTTTCTTCACTGTTCATATTTATTTGTATTATAAAAACCATGAGGGCACCTGTTCTGCAACTTTTTCAAATCTCACCTTTGGCTAACCTCTTTACAATTAGTTTTATTCATCTTATGAATTAACCATGGGTCTAGGACCTCTAGGTACATAAAGTTACACTGCGCAAATTTTGACACGTGACCATGTTTAACCTTCTGCAAATATCTAACGGTCCGGATCATGATTTCGGGTCCCATAAATTAAAAAAAAAAATGAAAAACTGGACTGTCCAATGAGGACGTCCATATCACTGTAGCGACAAGCATTTATTTGTTTCAGACGAGTTTGTCTGATTGGAATCTGCCACTTTTTTTTTTTTTACTTCATGACTTCATGAAACAGACATTATTTGTCTTAATGCCATTTGAAATGGATACGATAGAAGCTTCAACCAAACATGCTAAAACCTGATTCAATCAGTTTTAAGCCAATAAGAGGAGAAAAGTAGAGATGGCAAACTGAACCTAAGTGTTAAGAATCAAACGTTTTTAGGTCTAATTCGTTAACCGGGAGTCCGATTTACAAGCCGTCAGTTCCTGCAAGTTAATTTCGCCTCGAGCGAGTTGCTCGTGCCGGTTTCCGATTTTTCCGGAGCCTTTTCCAATTCCGGACCCCTGGCAGGCCTTTTTCGAGCCGAAGTGTTGGAAAATCCTATGTTTTACTTCTAATTCTCTAATCGGAAGTCCTATTTGCGAGCCATCAGTTCCTACAAGTTACTCTGCCCTCGAGCGAAGTGCTCGCGCCAGTTTCCGATGTTTCTGGGGGCCGTTTCCCGTTCCGGACCCCCGGCGGGCCGTTTTCGAGCCTAAGTGTTGGAAAATCATTTTTTATTTTTATTTTTCGTCGGTAAAACTATCAAAAACTATTATCGACGAATTAATGTCGGTAAAATGAACATTTAGCGACATTTTTTGTAAAACGTCGGTAATGTTTAATTTTATTTTTAGGAAATTAAAAATCAGTTCTTTACAGACGATTTTTCTTTTTACTGATGAAAATTAGCGTTCGAAAATTTATCACCAATGTTTAATATAAAACATCGGTAAAGGTTGGTAGACTTTTTTACTTATTTTAAAAAAAAAAAATTTACCGACGAAAATTCTATTTTTTGCGAGGAAAAAAATTCGTCGGCAAATTTCCCTCTTTTTTTTTTCCTCTACCGCCACCAAAACCCTTCTTTTCACTCTCTTCCGCTCCTCTCACTCTATCTGCTCTCTCTCTCTGCTCTGTGTTCTCTCTCTCTCGCTTGATCTCTCTGCTCTGTCTGTCTCTCTCACTCTCGCACTCTCGCTCGATCTCTCTGCTCTCTCTCTCTCTCTGCTATTTCTCTCTTTCTCTCTCGCTCGATCTCTCTGCTCTCTCTCGCTCGAAAACGGTCTCCCTCTCTCTCGCCGCTGCCTCTGCTCGGACCCTCTCTGCCGTTGCTGCCTCTGCATCTCTCCCTCTCCCCTCTCTTCGTCTCTATCTGATATTTCGGTAAGCCTCTTCTGCTTTCCTCAAGTTTTTTTTTTTTCCTTTTTGTTTTGCCATATTTCTTGTTGGATTTTGTTGATCTGTGAATGGTTTTGATTGTCTGTTTTCTTAATTTTTGCTTGAATTCGAAGAGATTGAGTCGGGTTTCCTCAGGTTTCCTGTTCTGGGTCTTGTTTGGATCGTCTGATTTAAGAATCTTTCTCTGGGTTTTGGGTGGGGATTATTGTTTTTTGGGAGATTTTGAGCGTTTGTGATCTGGGTTTTGTTCATACGTCGCCATCAATCTCTATTTCTGGCGGGGTTTCTGAATGGTGAAGGGATTTTGAGGTTTTGGCCTTTTTATTTACATTGCCATGAACCAAAATTACATTTTGTTTTCTATTGGGTTTTGATCTCTGGCTGGTGTTATTCATTTCTAGATTTTCCTTCTAAATACGTCTCTGGGGAGAGTTTTTTCTTTTGTTTTCCGGCCTGGGTTGATTTCTTTCACGGCTGAGAATAAGTCATTCCGGTAGTGGATGTTGCAACTTGAAAGTGATTGAATTTGAGAGAAGATTCTCAGGATTCAATGATCCCAAGCCGTCCTTTTCCTTTACAAATGCAGAGCCTGATGAATTTGTCAGGTTTTGGGACCGAAATTTTGTTTTTGGGGATATTTTGAGGTGGGGTCACTTGTCATTCTTCTTTCAAGGCCTCAGAATTTTGTTGGGGTTTTGTTCTATGGTGGGATGCTTTGAGATATATTGGTTTGGGATCTGGAAAGAAGAAGATTTGGGAAAATGCAGGCTGTTGGAAGGCTTAGTAGCTATATCAGTAGGGGTGTTTATACGGTTTCAGCTCCTTTTCATCCTTTTGGAGGAGCTGTGGACATTATCGTTGCCCAGCAGCAAGATGGTAGCTTCAAATCAAATCCCTGGTACGTCAGGTTGGTGATCCGGAGCAAGATTCCTTTTCAAGGAGGATTTTTTATTTTTTATTTTTGGATAAGCAATTATAATTTATTGAAAAATCAGAATACAAAGGGAAAATAAAAGAGGACTGGGATTTGTAATTATAGATCTGCTCTAAAATCCTGTAGTGATTCTGTAGGTACCTGATCTAGTTGCAGTCTTGGACTGCACATTGTATTGAGATTTCGTGGAATGGAATTAATAATGCTTGCTAATTTGTTACTAAATACTTGAATGAGTTTTGCATTAGCTCTTTCCCCATTCCTGTAGGCGTCTAAATAAAAAAAATTCTGATATGGTTTATTTTGTGATTGAACTTAGGTTAGGGTTTCTTTTTGAGTTGGTTATGAATGATAATTTTTGTTGACTGGGTTTTTGAAAATTCTTACCAGAGATAGGTTTTGAAGATGATGAGGGCCTGTAGATGGGTGGAAGGTGTTGATTGTCAAACCATGAGGTTGGGGGGTTTGAGTCATGTCAACAATAGAGACAAATAAAAAAGTTCTTGAGATTTGTACTGGAGTTGTTTCTTAAAAAAAAAAAAAGAACTTATACTTTTTTTTCCCGCAATAACCTACCTCTGCTGCGGACCCATTTAGAAGGCAACTAAATACCAAGTGCACATTGGACTGCCTTTGTTAAACCAGCCTATTCTTTTGGGCTGTGGATAACTATGTTTCTTTAGCTTCAATTTGATTGCCATTTGTTGTAAAATGAGGTTTTAGAACCTATACGGAAGAGATGTTGTGAATATGGCAGGAATACATATTTTACATATAAAAAGTGAAGTATGGGATACGATGTGTTGCACATTTATCTGGGTATCATAGTTTTGTTTTCTTTTTGTCAATCAATTACATGCAAATCTGTTTTGGAAAAGTGTATATAGTTTCGAATGTACTGTTGTGGCAAAGCCACTTCAGATCATTGGCCAGTGTGCTTGCATAACTGCTGTAATATATATATGTTTCATGATTGGTATCACATATTCACTTTTGGTTGGTTGCCTAACTAGGTGGCGTTTTCATTATGGATAATCTTTGGAGACAAAAGAAGATCATTGTGAATGCTTGCTCTATGGGCTGTTATTAGTGTTTTAGCTTGGATGATACTTCTATTCTGTGAATAAAATAATTTTGGTTGGATTTGGTTGTTTATTGAAAGACAAACTTCTTGTGATTGTCAGATCCTTGATCAAGTCTTCTTGGCTCATTCTATTTTTTTTTTTTAAATACATTTTCTAGCTGAATTATGTGGTCTTTTTGGATCTTTGTAATTTGAGTGCAGGTTGCAGTTTACATCTAAATGAAGGTTCATAACTGTTATCATAGTTGTTTTATTCTGTGCTATGATTAGTTACCGGTAATCACAGTTGAGTTATAGGTAGCCTCACTACAGGGTGGTAGATAAATTGCAAAATACAACCACAGATCCACCTCCAAACCAATAGAAAAACTACAACCACCTCAGGTGAGAGTCTCTCTCTTTCTTTCTATCCTGTCACTGTACCAATATGGTGCCTTCTCTTGTCGTAACCCAACTTTGAAATCAGTCAAAATTTAACTGAAAATTTTGAATTTTTTGGTTATATATAATTTTCATGTTTATTTTGGCACTTTGGAATTACAGATGGTCCTAGTTGGTCAGGCAGCGAAGGAGATTGGACTGGACCAACTACTCCATGGATCTGGGTTCAGTCTAATTTTATAAACAATTGTTATCCCTTGTTTCGGCTTTCCAATGTGAAGCCTGGCAACTGTGTAGTTTCCACTAGATGATAAATTGTGACATTTCTTGTGGCCCTTTATTGCCTATCCAAGGAGGGACCCATGCAGGCTGCTTCTAATTGCTAATTACTTGTGATTTGGTCAGATACGGACAGGAGTTGGATATTACATTATCAGAACCGATTTAGTGCGGAGTACATAGCTGGGGTGAACTCATTTATTGATTTTGCAAAGGCGAATTCGGGTGGGGCAGTGTTGATTAACTGCCCGTGTAACGATTGCTGTAACCATCGGAAGCATGACTATGTAACAGTGAGAAATCATTTGCACATTAAAGGAATGATGGTCTCATACCTACAGTGGATATATCACGGGGAACCTATAGTTCAACCAGATGATTCGGATGAGAGCGATGATGAATCAGAAGATAATCAGGATGAATACGATGAGTTGATAGAGGACCATCGTAGGGGAACTTACTTGGAGGAAGATACTGAAGAGAGGGATGATGTGCAGGATTTTGAAAATTTGTTGAAGGCTTCTCAGCGTGGCCTGTACCCAGGATGCAAGAGCTCAGATACTCTGTTATCGTTTGTCATCAAGATATTGCATGTGAAGGTAGAGAGTGGGTGTAGCAATAAGTCGTTCGACAAGGTTCTGCAGATTTTTAAGGACTTCTTACCCGAAGGTCATGTGGTGCCGGCATCAGTTTACGAGGCGAAGAAATTATTACGTGACTTGGGCATGGAATACAAGAACATAGATGCTTGCAAACACAATTGTGTGTTATATTGGAAGGAGAATGCTCAATTGGATAAATGTCCAGAATGTGAAGAGCCTAGGTACAAGGTCAATGATGGCAAGCGAAAGAAGATTCCTCATAAGGTGCTCCGTTACTTCCCATTGATACCGAGGTTACGCAGATTGTATATGTCAAGGAAGACAGCCACAGAGATGAGATAGCACTGTGATAAGCGCATTGATGATGGGATAGCGCGGCATCCGGTTGATTCAGTGGAATGGAAAGAATTTGATAGGAAATTTCCAGAGTTTGCCCAAGAGACACGTAATGTGAGGCTGGGGTTAGCCACCGATGGATTCAATCCTTTCGGTAACATGAGCACCTCTTATAGCATGTGGCCTGTCATACTTATGCCATATAATTTGCCACCATGGATGTGCATGAAGGAGCCATTCTTGATGATGTCATTACTTATTCCAGGACCAAACTCATCGGGAAACGATATCGATGTATATCTGATGCCCTTGGTTGATGAGTTGAAGGAGTTGTGGGATCATGGTGTATCGACTTATGATGCCTCCACTAAGGAAACCTTTCAAATGCATGCGGTTGTGATGTGGACGATAAATGACTTTCCTGCGTATGGTAACTTGTCTGGGTGGAGCACAAAGGGTTATAACGCTTGCCCCTCGTGTAACGACAGCTCGTTAGGGGTGAAGTTGAAAGATAAGATTGGTTACATTGGCCATCGAAAATACTTGGAACTAAACCACCAATGGCGTAGAAGCAAGCCCTTCACCGGTCAGCCTAAGCGTGAAAAGAATTCTTTGGATCTACCGGGGCAGAAGGTACTAGACCAGCTCGAAGAACTAGCGCCGATCAAGTTTGGCAAGAATAACAAAAGACCGCGTGACTCTGGAGAACTGAATTGGACAACGAAAAGCATCCTATTTGAATGGCCCTACTGGAAGTGCAAAAAACTCCGACACAACCTTGATCCTATGCACATTGAGAAGAACGTCTGTGTAGCTTTGGTTGGAACAATTTTGGGCATAAAGGGCAAAAACAAGGACACCGAGAAAACGCGTAAGGATTTGAAAAATATGGGCATCAGACCAGAGTTGCATCTAGTGGAGAGGGGCGATGGATCCAGCTTGAAGCCGCATGCCTCTTACACTCTGGAACCAAAACATAGAGATGGATTTTATTATTCTTGAAGTCGATCAAATACCCAGACGGCACGTGCTATATTTGGTTCGGCTAAAGGGACAAACGAGAAGGGAAAGAGGAATGTCATTGAGAATGATAAGGATGAGAACTACATTCCCCCCCGAAGATGATGATGTAGATGACGAGACATCTTGGTCTCAATCGGATGAGGTAATCGTTCTGTGAATGTCTATGACGTGTACTTTAAAAATATTAGTTTTGATGTTGACACTCATGCTAAAATGATTTCCATTTCCATTTAATGTAAATTGCTGACATTCACTTTACTAATATTATTGATTTTTGCTAATAATTATTTATTTTCCTTGTCACTTTGCTTTAAGCTAGATTGAAGATATGCCTCGGGATGGTAGGGTGAAACGTGCTCGGACTATCGTAGCTGCACTCAGTTTAGCTGGTGTAGAGAGCACACATGAGGCCTTACCGACCACACAGCCCTTACCGACTCAGCCTCCGACCACACAGCCATCACCGACTCAGCCTCCGACCACACAGCCCCTACCGACCCAGCTACCGCCGAGTTCTCATACAGTCGGTAGCAGCATAGGTGAGAAAATCATGACCTTTTAAAATCATGAATTCACCTCAATTTAATGATTTGTGTTTACTAACTCATTTAGTATTGTCATCTTAACAGCATCGGCCCCATCTTCTTCGCAACCGAGCCGTGTAAGGGGTGTTACTCGAGGGAAGAATGCGACGAAGCTTAGGAAACAGCTGGGTCATAACATCCCAGTTCCGATCCCCATCTCCAGTCATAGGCCAGAAGGGGAACATGCCCCATTACTGGTTAACCATCTTGGGTTAGCCATTAGAGAGGTTGCCCCGGTAAGGCCCCATGGTTGGAAGAAGCTTGACAATGGGATCAAGCTTGCCGTCATTGCTACAGTTCAGGTAAGCTGAAATGAGAAATATCAACCCAACTTATTATAGTTGTGCTCCTCATTACAATATCTGATTATACTTTGTTATTACTAATCTTTCTATGCCTCTCCCCTAATTGCAGCAAATTTTTTATATCGGGGACTACGAGGGTGATATGCAGCTAAAGGAGGACATTGATCGCCAGTGCGGGGTTTTGTATAGGAGTTGGAAGTATGAGCTGCATAGTCACTACCTCGAGCTGTTGGAGCAGGGGGTTCCCCGACCCCAGGACCACCCGGCAGACGGTTGTGATCCAGCTGACTGGCAATTGATGGTCTCGCAGTGCTGGGAATCACCAGCCTGGAAGGTAACTTGGGGATGTTATCTAAAACAATTAATTAGATTCCAACATAATTCTATTAGTAATGATTTTATAAATGATTGCTATTGTATTATTGTTTTTCTATGTAGGCAAAGTCGAAAAAAGCTAAAGAGAGTCGAGCCAAGCTGCCATATAATCATACTAGTGGCACTAGGTCATTTGCATCGAGGATGTCTCTGATGGTACTAATTATATTCATATGAAGAAACTTGATTAAGTTTATTAATTTATCAATATGTAGCTAGGTTCATATCTAATACAAAGCTATTTCAAATGACAGATGGCACGGAATGCCGGTCAAGCGCCGCCTATTACTATTCTTCCGCGACACCCACTACAGACAAAAGAGTAATGAGTGGGTAAATGAGGTGGTTGAGCAGAGACATGTAAGTTTGCTAATAAATTAATTATGATTAATAATGCTATAAAAGCATTCTAAATCCCTTATTGATTTAAATGGCAGGAGGCCTTGGTGCAGCGGACTGAGGAGCAGTCACAGCCCTCTATCACAACTCCGATGACTCAGGAACAGATTGCTGTTGATGTGCTTGGAAAGAGGTCGGGATACTTAAATGGGTATGAGATATATACAAGGACCTCTTCATCTTCCACAGAGTCTCGGGCACCGCATCCTGAGGTGATCGCGCTAGTAGGTTTGCTGAGCAGGAAAGGAGGCAGGCTGAGCAGGACAGGAGGCAGGCTGAGCAGGACAAGAGGACACGTGCACTTGAGGCAATCGTTCAACAGTTGGCAGTTGCGGCAGGGATAGATCCGACCAGCTTTACGGACATCATGGGAGGGACCACTTCTGATGGTGATGGCACAGCTACTGGAGATCATGATGCGACCCTTTGGTTAGTAAGATTATTCTCTTGAAATTTTAACATAATAACTAGTCAAAATTTATTTTAGAGAATTAGAAGTGAGAACATCGGATTTTCCAAAACTTAGGTTCGAAAACGGCCCACCGGGGGTCCGGAACGGGAAACGGCACCTTTTGCCTTTTTAACAATATATTTTATTTTCTTCATCTGCCTTTGCATTCTTACATTTGCATAAAGTGTATATTTATGTTCTGAGTTCATCTTTGTAGTTGCTACATGCAATAAGTAGGAAGTCATGTTCAGCTTCTTTTGCCTTTTTGTTAAATCTCATTAATTAGTGTTTTATGATTTGCTTGTGCAGATGTTTACCATGATGAAAGGGAGGTCTTTGAGCGCGAGGCTGGTCAGTATCATGTTTGGCTCTTTCTTTCTGGAATTACATAAAAATTAATCTTTTTCATAGTCATTTTTAAGCTTTGGTAATTTTGTACACAGCATGCCCAAAAAATCCTTTTTATCATGCCAAGGGAATTGGCATGATTTTTAGGATTTGATGATGATGACGACTCATGTATACTTATGCACATGCAATGGCATGCTATTTTTAGGCGCCCATTGTTTGACTACAATAATTGTTATGAGCCAACTAATTGGTCATGAGAAATAGAGAAGGGGGTTCCAAATTAAATATCGACAAAAAATTCAGCAGTGTCAACCAGAGTCTGTCCAAATGGACCTCTTGATTTGACCAATTTTGAACATTGGGTCAAGAATGATTGATTGGGCTAATCTGGAAGATACCCATTTTCACAAATTTCTCTGTGGGTTTGCTAACAGTAATTCTCTGGGTGGAGATTGATTGCTCATGTACATGGTAGGAAGGTCCTTAGTTGGGATCAGGACTACTATTTTTAGTTTTAAGATCTGGGGTCTCAAGAATTTTGGTTGTTTTGAAAATGTGGAAATATTTTTTGAGATCAGAGTGATCTCATGACCAGGTATTTCTAAAATGGAGGAGTGATTATATTTGAAGGGTCAGGATCCTCTTATGCTTTGATTAAAAATATGATTTACACAATCTTACACATAATTATTACTCAAGTTTTTTTTTTTAATCAAAAGTCGTAAGACCAACTCTTACTGGAGCAAAATTTGTGATACCCCATTCAATGGAAGGGGCATTTATTTTGAGAGGAATGTGCAACATTTGTTAACAGTAGGGAGACTTGTGTTTTTTTCTACTTTAGTTTTTCTTGATTAATTAACCTTTCCCCAAAGTCTGTTTATCTTAACCTGTATTTCCAAAATCTCTGTGGGTTGCAGCAGGGTGAACATTTTGAATGAGAAGACAGGTCTATAGCTGAATATCCACAAATCTGTGATGGCAAAGAGATCACACAAACGCCCAGTGACGCGATGTAAGAAATAATATCCAGGTTGTATGGATGGTTTGATTAGCATGTTTGATTTCCACCTGGGCCGTTCCTCTCAAAGACTAATTTCAGATTGGAGGCGCAGTGGCAGGCATGCTGTTGGAAAGAATATGTTCTCACATTGTAAACATTGTCTACTCAAGAGCTTTTTTTGTTTGCATAGAATATGAGGAGTTAAATACATATATAGGATTCATGGTGAAATGAGCTCTACCGATGGACTATTAAAAAGATGAGGGGTGCATGATATGAGGTGAGAGATGGAAAGACATAAGCTAGTGATGTAGACGGGACCTTTTATTTTTCTAAGATTTGAATTACAAGGGTGATAGCCAGTAATCACTTCCTGTCCTCTATTGATTCAATTTTGGTTTAGGCTAATTTATTTAGTGGTCATTTTTGGATATTCACCTTTGAATCATAATTTTTAGCCACTTATAGAAATACAAGGTCTTTGAATTCTAAGAATTCAATTACATGAAACAAGGAGGCCCTGAAAGTATTATTCCCACAAGTTCATCTTGTTCTGAAAGTGTTTTGACTTCATCATCAAGATCTACTTTTCTTACAGCTTCATGTTTCTTTCTTTGGGCCTTAACCTGAGTACCAAATTGTTTGTCCTTGTGCAAAATGAACTTGCCGGGACCTCATTATCTGTACCTAAACTGATGTATTCTATGTCCAAAAAATGCTAAAGTATGGGTTTTATCTTTTCTGGAATTTGTTTTGTCATTCAGGTGCTGGATATTCAAAGAGTAAGCTTGATTTGCCGATGACTGGTGACAAAGAACATATCAGTAAAGATGTAACCACCAGCAGCAATCTAGATGTAAGTCCAAGAACATGAATGACAGCATAGTATTATTTGTTTTTATTCCTTATTTTTTTGACCCTCCACCCTGTATTGTGGGGAGGCCTTGATTTTGGATGGGGGGCGTAGACAAGCCAAACCTGCCTAAATCTAAGGAATGTGGCTAGGAAAAGCTCTTTGCATCAGAGACATTCAGTGATTTGAAGGGGTTGGATGTTAAAAATCTTCAAGCAAATTACTTTTGAGTGTCAGAAAAAAAAAGTTTTAATTTATAAGGTATGATAAAATTATGGAGCGTCACTATTATTGTGAATTTAACACATGAATATGGAGCTGCTCATTGCTAGATCTAACCAAAGAAGCACTGTGTTTAAATCTATGTTAAGGCTCATGGTGCAATCTGTGTTTGATTTTTAGGACCATGTTGCTAATCAGTTGGATCTGGGTAGAGGGCATAAGACCTGGTGGGCCTGGATACTGTAGTGATGGGCCTTACTATAATATTTGTGGGCTTTGATAGATCAACTGTCCAAAAAATCCAGGTCCACTAATCAAGCAAGTTCCACAGGTAGGCCATGGGGCAGTTATTCCAAATTCTTTTATCATATTTGTACATATAACTAATCATATATATATATATATATATATGGGATTTGATCCAGTGAGAACTATTCTCACGGAGTCACCGTGAGAACTTTTTTGTAGGGTCCATTGGGTGTCTCATTTTGGGATGGGACTGGTGGGGATTGAAATATCTATATGGGACCACCATGAATATCAAGTTTGGCACCAATCCCATACTCTTAACCCCTTCATCCATGACCGACAAGCCTAGTTCATTCATATGAGTATATAGTCAATCCAACGGTCCAATTCATTCACATTGGTGCCAAACCTTGCAGTGTGTGACTACTAAGGGGGTCCCTGTCTATTGCAAGGTTTAGATTGGGTGATAGGTAGGCTCCACCCATAGTTCTCACCGGATCATTTCCCTTTATATATGTGTGTGTGTGTGTGTTGTATAAATATTTGTAGATATAATGTTCACCTGATGAATGGAACAATCTACATTCTAAAATAGGTTGTAAAGTGGGAATATGACATATTAGGAAGGTTGGAGATGCTTTGTAGATAGTTTATGATAAGGATTTAGGATACCTAACACCTCTTACCTTCCTAATGTCTAATATTCTCTCTCATGCCCCACCTGATGCATGTGCCCTTGTGACAGTGGAAATGGGCATAGAAGATGGCATGTGATAGTAGCAAACCACTAAATACATAATGTTCATCTTGTTTTAACTTCAATGTTTCAGGAGAGAAATGAAATAAAAACAGCCAAGATTGAATCTGATCAGACAAGTGTAAAAGCACTCATAGATGATGAGATGTCCAAAGTGCGATCCTCAGTGAAGCAGATTACCAGAACTGCAGTTCAACAGACACCACCTTATTTGGAATGTAGATGTCATATCAGCAACAATCATAAACAGACACCTCAAGAGTTGTAAGATAGCATCTAACCTACACTTGCATGGTTCAAGGGCTTCTGCCAGCTTGGATCCTAAATCATCTTTTGCTCCAAGTTTAATGGAAATACCTTCACTGAATGAACAAGAAATGCATCCAAACCGTACGAATGGAATTGATTCATGCCTTGCCTGCAGAAGCATTGGATACCAACAGAAAGAGTTTTTCATAGAATTCCATATGGGCATCAAGATTCAACAGAAATAAGTAAAAGGTTCACAGTGAAGGATCGATCGGTCAAGAGTGGAAACTGAAGTAGCTCGGAAAAATTCCGATTTCTGTACAAATCCAAACACAACAGCTATTGGGCGTTCTCATAAAAAGGGATCTGCAGTTCACAAAGAAGTAGAAACTGCTGACACTCGTAATATTTGCGACACTGTAGTGATGGACATTTATATGGGCCTGTATCATTATTGATTGTAACAATTGTTTAATGAGATGAATGATTTGATATTTTGATGAAAAATGGCGATGGTGGTTTGTTTATTCATGCAATTTTTATATTGAATATAGGTATATGAATAGGTTTATCTTTGATACAGGTGTATAAACAGGTTTACAGTAAAATTATATTGAAAAAAATATATAACATTAAAAAAAAAACTTTTACCGACGTTTTTTGTCGTCGGTAAAAGAAAAAGAAAATAATTTAAAAAATAAAACAATTTTTACCGACGGAAATAATTGTCGATAAATTTTTTTTTTATTTTAATTATTTTTTTGGCTTTACCGACGAAAACAAAACGTCGATAAAACTATTATTTTTATTTTTATTTAGTTTTCTTTTTTATTTTACCAATGAAATAAAACGTTGGTAATACTATTTTTATTTTTCTTTTTATTTTACCGATGAAATAAAAACGTCATTAATACTTTTTCTAGTTTTTATTTATTTGAAGTTTTATTTTACCGACGAAATAAATACGTTGGTAATACTTTTTCTAATTTTTATTTACTTATCTTTTTTATTTTAGTGACGAAATAAAATGTCGGTAATAAATTTTTATTTTTTATTTATTTCTCTTTTTCATTTTACTGATAAATTAAAGACGACGGGAATACTTTTTTTATTTTTTATTTATTTTTCTTTTTTATTTTACCGACGAAATAAAAATGTCGGTAATAATGTTTCTATTTGTATTTATTTTTCTTTTTTATTTTACCCACGTTTTATTTTCGTAGGTAAAAGTTATTTTATTTTTTTTATTTTTCTTTTTTCTTTACCGACGAAAATAAAACGTCGGTAAACGTTATTTTTTTTTCTTTTTTATTTTACCGACGAAAATAAACGTCGGTAAAAGTAAAACAATCGGTCGGTAAAAAATTAAATTTTACCTACAAAAAATAATTTCGTCGGGAAAGTTTTTACTGACGAACTTTTACCGACGTTTGACCGATGAAAGTTTTTTCGTAGGTAAACACTTTTACCAACGCTTTAGTTACTTTTAGCGACAAAAAGTTTTGTCCCTAAAAGTGCATGTTCTTGTAGTGCCACTTGTGTGGGCTCTCCTTTTTACGGCATGAGCTTTCTCTTCCTACCTATGTGGGCTCTCCACAAAGCTTGGGTACCAGAAGATAACTTGGGCTCTACATGTGTAGACTCAATATTGATAAATGTTACTTGGGGATGCCCAGAGTTCGTATCCGGTGGGAACCATCCCTCACCCAAGGTCTTCGTCCCTCATCAGAGGAGTCCCTCATCTCAGCCGAGGTCTATTTCCCTCACAGAGGGCTGGGTCCCAGTCCCCTAAAACTCGTACCAAAAAAATAGGACGATTATATAGTTCAGCTCCTATTTTACATATGGAAGACACTGTTTGATAATGTATGCCATTTACCTGATTGGCTCATTGTAATAGAACATGACCCCATGAAATGATGCCGTTGGAAGATCTTAGCCATTTAATAATCAAACTCTACCTTTTAGTATGAAGTGGAGCTGACAAGCAGTGTTTACGCTTTACACTCTAATTAATACATAAAAAATTTCTCTCTTTGTTAAAAAATTTTAGGCAAGTTATATTAGGACTATTAGAATGGAAGGACATTAGCTGTCCTCTTTATTATTTCAATATTATTGGTAATCTAGATTTATTAAAATACATTCCTTATGGAAGGAGATGTAATGGATTAGATTATATGAAAGTAATTTAAATATTGGGTGCAAATAATGAAATAAGAATCTCTTTAATGGACAAAGATACATACTTATAATTATTATTGAAAGTTTGCTTGTGCAAGGATATGCTAGTGCCAAATGGTTTAGATATGGACGTTTTCAAGTACCACTATTCATTTTACTGTGAGGTAGATCATGCAAACTCGCTGCAAATACATAGATGGATGAACAAAGAGCTCACATCCTAACTCCCTTAAATAGAGCGATTTCTGAGGACTCACGGCTATTGTGAAAGTTAACCCTCGTAGAGTCCCTCATCAATTGACTAACAGGGAGATAAGCCATACTAAAATTAGGTGTCGATCGAAGACTCTTGACCAAGAATCCGATCCCAATCCAAACTCTCCTACGATCATTAAGACTTAATCGGAGATCGACTATGGTTTTAGCCACATGATTAATCTGACAAGGTCAAGTGGCAGGACTGCGCCACATGATTTCTTACTGGTATCCCTTAACGCCATTGATCGATGTGATTTGTCTATTGATTGGATGATCTTTATCGCCTATCATTTTCAATATTTAAAATTAAACGATCTTTGAAACTTGAAGCCTACATCAAAATCCTACCCTTTCAATAGGAAACTGGAGTAAGAACCTCTCCTCATCCAAGTTGTAAGTAGCGTCCATTCATATCTGGCTTCCAAGGGTTTGAACTCGGATACGCCTCTTCCTACTTTTGTAGGCTTTTTTCCCTCCCGCTTGTGCGGGTTTCTTTCCACTAGAATGGGTTTACCTTCCCGATGCGGGCTCTCTCTTACGTCCCAGACCCATTGACTGTAAAATAAATAAATAATAATAATAATAAAAAAACTGGAGCTTCAGAGAGTAAATCATCATGGACCCACCCATGTGCCCTTTTGCGATCTTATTAGCTTGAGGAGAAATTGCTTCCATTCTTCTCATCTTCTCTTTGTAATGGCAGAAACACCCCTTCCCGTGTTCTCTTAAATTATCTATCTCAATCTCTCTCAAGTTCTTTGGGTTTGATTTGATTGTGCATGTCATCCTTCCTACTTACTTTCTGCATTGTGTAGAACATTACATCTGAGCCTCTTCAGGAATTTTTTTCATGGGATGAAATGAGGAAAACATGTAAGCTACAACTTTTCCACGGAAGCAAAGATAGAGAAAGATGTTTGAACGCGATAAGGAAAGATAAGGAGAGACTAGTGTAGGTGAAATAAGATTTTGGTGACGGGTTTGAAAAAATCATAACAAAATGTGGGATTAGGATTTTGGTTATACTAAGCCCCATTTGGCGTCTCTATTTCTAGGCTTCATTTGTCTAAATGTATAAAGCAGGCAGAAGTTTCGAAAATAAGGGCATTTGCCCCTTTTGGATCAGTTGAAAAGTAGAGGGAAAAAAAGAGGCGAATGAACAGTGCTCTCTACGCCCACAATGCCTAATCCCATATTTTTTTTTTAATCTAAGAGGGTAAACCAAGATCCACACCGTTGGGAATGTTCACAAGATCGAATACAGATATGGGACCAAATTTCAGCCATTGAGTCATCATCAATCTCAAGATAAGTGCAAAGAAAAAAAAAAGAACCATTTGATATTAATGTTTTGGATTTGTGGGCTCCAAACACGAGATCCAAACTGCTAGATCTCTTTGAAAGACCTAGCACGGCTATGGATCAGTTTTCAAGACTAGATAACTTGTGGATCTAGAGAAATTTGTGAATAAATATTAACTATTGATGTAACATACTCAATTTTGGATTAGTCCATAGGTAGTCATGTTTTTCTCTTCTTTTTTTAATTTTTTTCAGGATAGTAAATCACAATTCAAACCATTGAAAAAACGGATTGGCCAAAAGTTTTGGGGCTCATTTGGTGTTAAATGAATGGTTAGGTTTATATAATTCAAAAATAACTTGAGGAAAGTCAAAAACCCTATTTGAAAGGGGCTTTCAATCTTTGAAAACACGGGGAGTTGATGTAGGTGATTAGACATGGGACCATGATTATAAAGTCAAATGATGGAATCATTTTAGGCCCACTTTGCAAGGGAAAGAATTAAAGAGAAGCATGTAGGAGGAAAATTACATATAACTCTAAAATAGAAGAAGAAGAAAACAAAGAATGTAGTTCTTCAATGTTTTCGAGTGAAGACAATGGACGAACTTGAGTGAGGAAATACATGCATCATTGTTTTTTATTTATAGAAAACAAGATCATATATAAGATTAAATGTAAAAGTAATGTTAGGAAATTAACCAGGGTAAATCACGTGTAATCAATCACAAGCATAGAAGACAAAATAGATTTACGTGGTTCGGCAATTGCCTATGTCCATGGGGCTATGAGCGTTCCGCTCGATTTCACTATGCAGGAAATTGGGCAACTCGTTACAAGGATATACCTCTAACACTTAGCCTACTCTCTCCCCCAATAGATCTCAATCTTGCTCTCACAGTCTCTCCCTTTACAATGCTCTCTTGTTTTCCCTTGCTTGTTTTCTGCTGTTTTTTTACAAAGAATAACCCTAGAGAGTATATATACAGAACTAGCCATCAAGGCCCAATGGACCTTTTGAGCCAAATCCAACAATCTCCACCTTGGCGAAAAATGTCCGACCTTTTGAAGAATTGTTGTGCTGTGTTTATAACACCTGTAACGTGTGGGAAAGCTCTCCCACCATATCTGTACCTCACCGAAGATGAGGTGCACCTTCAATCTCTAACAAGAGGAGAGATTGAGCAAGTCCAGGCAATGCCTGAATTTCTCCGTAGTGACTGGCTTGGTGAGCATAACAGATGCGTTCTCATCTGTGTGAATCTTCTCAACGGAGATCTCATCTATAGCAACCCAATCTCGAATCCTGTGATATATAACAGCAATGTGCTTTGTCCTGGCATGATATACCTGATTCTTCCCCAAACATATGGCGCTTTGACTGTCACATTGTATTGAGATTGATTCTTGCTTAATCCCGATTTCATTCACCAAACCTCTTAACCAGATTGCTTCCTTAGAAGCCTCTGCAAGTGCCATGTATTCTGCCTCTGTAGTGGATAATGTTGTTGTAGACTGAAGCACCGACCTCCAGCTTATCGGTCTGCTTGCTAATGTGTAAACATAGCCTGTGGTGGATTTTCTTTTATCCAGATCCCCTGCAAAATCAGAATCTACATTCCCCACTACACTTTTTAGCCCCTGTTTTCTTTCAAACAATATTCCTAAGTCTTTGGTGCCTTTCAAGTATCTCAGAATCCACTTTACTGCATTCCAATGCTCTTTCCCTGGATTCGCCATGTACTTACTCACCACACCGACTGCTTGAGCAATATCTGGTCTTGTGCAAACCATTGTATACATCAAACATCCCACCGCATTAGCATACGATATCTTGGACATGTCTTCAATTTCATCATCCGTACTTGGACATTGACTGGCACTTAAACTGAAGTGACCTCCAAGTGGAGTAGACACGGGCTTGGTATTCTGTATGTTAAACTTCTCAAGTACTTTTGAGATGTATTTCTTCTGAGATAACCACATCTTTCCAGCCTTTTTGTCCCTCCTTATTTCCGTACCCAACATTTTTGTGGCTCACCCAAGATCTTTCATGTCAAACTCCTTTTTCAACTGAGATTTCAAATCTTCTATTTTTGACATGTTCTTACATGCAATAAGCATATCATCTACATAAAGTAGTAACATAATAAATGAACTATCATCATGCACTTTGAAATAAACACAATGATCATACTCACATCGATAGTAGCCAATCTGCACCATATAGGAGTCGAAGCGCTTGTACCATTGCCTTGGTGATTGTTTCAGCCCGTACAATGATCTCTTCAATTTACAGACATAGTCTTCTTTTCCGGCTTCTCTAAATCCTTCAGGTTGCACCATGTAAATTGTTTCCTCCAACTCACCATGAAGGAAAGCTGTCTTTACATCTAACTGTTCAAACTCTATATTGAACTGTGCTACTAATGCCAACTACATCCTGACAGATGTGTGCTTCACAACTGGGGAAAAGATCTCATCATAGTAAACCCTTTCTTTCTGTGAGTACCCCTTTGCTACTAGACGTGCCTTGAACCTTGGTGTTTCGTTTTCACGTAGGACTTCCTTCTTCCAAAACACCCATTTGCAGCCAACTGATTTTTTATCTTTGGGTTTTGGAACTAACTCCCAGACGGAGTTCTTTTCTAAAGACTCCATCTCATCCATCATAGCACCCATCCAACCTTCCCTTTCACTGCTTTTCATAGCTTATTGGAGTGTGGTTGGATCACCACTGCTGGTGATTAGAGCAAAATAGACTTCATCCTCATCCCATCCAAACCTTTGAGGTGGTTTGATGTTTCTCTTTGCTCTTCCCTGTGCTAGACTTGTGGGTTCCTGCTGAACCTCAACTTCTTCCTCTCCACCAGATGTACTGGCCTCTGTTTGACTCTTCACTGATTTCTTGCCTTTATTGTCTGCAAGAGGAATTATTTCAATAACTGCCTTCTCAGCACTGTTTTCTTTGACTTCACCATCTTGTTCCTTGTTCAGCATAGACTTTTCATCAAACACTACATCTCTGCTGATGATCTTTTTCATGTTTACTGGATCCCATAGCTTGTACCCTTTCACTCCCTTCTCGAATCTGAGGAATATGCATTTGAGTGACTTGGAATCTAGCTTCGATCTCTCATCACTGGGAATGTGTGCGTATGCTGGACATCCGAATAACTTGAGTATGGAATAATCAACTTCTTTACCTGTTCACAGACTTCCGGGCCACATGGATCGGAGAGACTGAAATTACCGGATCCCAGCCGTTCATTGTTGCCGGAACCAGAGAAGTACAGCTGCCAGTTTCCTCCCTGAAATCGCTGCCAGGCAGCAATTCGACCCCTTTCCTGCAGAAGGTGGGCCACGCAGATCGCTACTATTACTTGTGCGCAGCACTTTGTCACGCCTCACGTTGCCAGAGATCACGGTGCCACGACGCCAGGCCGCATGTCGCCGGAAACCAGCCTACGCAGCCGCGGATCTCCGGCCATTCACCTACGCTGAAGGAGAAGAAGCTGCAAGACCCTGCGTATAGGTTCTACTAGCAATACCCCGTGGATAACCACGAAACCACCAAATGCACAGACTGATATGAATTATTTTTAATAAATTTATTAATTAGTAAACTTGTGAGTCCTTTTTTTGTTGCTAATTTGATCTTTATGTTTTTTTCCAAATGTTTTATTCTTTATGTGAGGCATGAATTGATTAAGAAAGATCAAATGATCATAGACCTAACAAATTGACCTGATATATTTAAGTGGGACCAAGATGAATGGGGTCCATCATCTCTATTCTAACCGTTCATAAAATCATATGATGCGGGCTGGGACCCATTAATTGATTGATAAAGATCAAATGATCAAAAATGATCATAGGACCTCTCAAATTGACCAAACCTAACCTATTTAAGTGGGACCCCCAAGATAAATGGGGTCCACCATTTATATTCTAACCGTCCATAAAACCATATTATGAGGGATGGGACCCATGAATTGATTAAGAAAGATCAAAGGATCAAATGATCGTCGACCTAACAAATTGACCTAATATATTTTAGTGGGACCCAGATGAATAGGGTCCACCATCTTTATTCTAACCGTCCATAAAATCAAATGATGCGGGCCGGGACCCATTAATTGATTGATAATGATCAAATGATCATAGACCTCTCAAATTGACCAAACCTAGCCTATTTAAGTGGGATCCCCAAGATGAATGGGGTCCACCATCTATATTCTAACCGTTCATAAAATCATATGATGCGGGCTGGGACCCATGAATTGCTTGATAAAGATCAAATGATCATAGACCTCACAAATTGACCAAACCTAACCTATTTAAGTGGAACCCACCAAATGAATGGGGTCCACCATCTCTATTCTAACCGTCCATAAAATCATATTATGCGGGATGAGACCCATGAATTGATTAAGAAAGATCAAAGGATCAAATGATCGTAGACCTAACAAATTGACCAAATATTTTTAAGTGGGACCCAGATGAATGGGGTCCACTATCTTTATTCTAACCGTCCATAAAATCAAATGATGCGGGCCGGGACCCATTAATTGATTGATAAAGATCAAATGATCAAATGATCATAGACCTCTCTAAATTGATCAAACCTGACCTATTTAAGTGGGACCCCCAAGATGAATGGGGTCCACCATCTATATTTTAACCATCCATGAAACAATATGATGTGGGATGGACCCATGAATTGCTTGATAAAGATCAAATGATCGATCAAATGATGATAGACCTCACAAATTGACCAAACCTAACCTATTTAAGTGGGACCCCCCAAATGAATGGGGTCCACCATCTCTATTCTAATCGTCCATAAAACCATATTATGCGGGATGGGACCCATGAATTGATTTAAAAAGATCAAAGGATTAAATGCTCGTAGACCTAACAAATTGACAAAATATTTTTAAGTGAGACCCAGATGAATGGGGTCCACCATCTTTATTCTAGCCGTCCATAAAATCAAATGATGCGGGCCGGGACCCATGAATTGATTGATAAAGATCAAATGATCAAATGATCATAGACCTCTCAAATTGACCAAACCTAACCTATTTAAGTGGGACTCCCAAGATGAATGGGGTCCACCATCTATATTCTAACCGCCCATGAAATAATCTGATGTGGACTGGGACCCATGAATTGCTTGATAATGATCAAAATATTAAATGATCATAGACATCACAAATTGACCAAACCTAACCTATTTAAGTGGAACCCCTTAGATGAATGGGGTCTACCATCTTTATTCTAACCGTCCATAAAATCATATTATGCGGGATGGGACCCATGAATTGATTTAAAAAGATTAAATGATCAAATGATCGTAGACCTAACAAATTGATCAAATATGTTTAAGTGAGACCCAGATGAATGGGGTCCACCATCTCTATTATAACCGTCCATAAAATCATATGATGCGGGCCGGGACCCATGAATTGATTGATAAAGTTCAAATGATCATAGACCTCATAAATTGACCAAACCTAATTTATTTAAGTGGGACCCCAAAGATGAATGGAGTCCACCATCTATATTCTAACCGTTCATAAAACTATATGATGCGGGCTGGGACCCATGAATTCCTTGATAAAGGTCAAAGGATTAAATGATCATAGACCTCACAAATTGACCAAACCTAACCTATTTAAGTGAAACCCCCCAAATGAATGGAGTCCATCATCTCTATTCTAACCATCTCTATTCTAACCGTCCATAAAATCATATTATACGGGATGGGACCCATGAATTGATTAAGAAAGATCAAATGATCAAATGATCATAGAACTAACAAATTGACCAAATATTTTTAAGTGGGACCCAGATGAATGGGGTCCACCATCTTTATTCTAACCGTCCATAAAATCAAATGATGCGGGCCGGGACCCATGAATTGATTGATATAAATTTAGCACATCTAGTGTGTTGGCTTATTTAGGGATCTCATGGAGAGCTTTTAGACTTTTGAGTGGAAGATGATTATTGATGAAGAGAATTTAGGTCTTTTGAGTGTGTAATAGATATAGAGATTTTAGGGATAGGGCAACTCCGAAAATGGCATTGTAAAAAGCTTGAGGTTGCTCCAGGTGTCTTTATGTGAGGAAGAATACATCCCTTTAGTAATATAGATTGTAGAACCCAAACGAAGAAGAAAGACCCAGTTGGATTTTTTTTCCAAGCCAGGTCAAGTTCGGGTTAGGCCTGACCCGACCCAGTCTACGTAGAGAAGCCCAGCAGCAATTCAGCAGCCAGCAGTCGCTGACGTTAGCAGACGCCAGCAGTACGGTCAACAAGCAATGTTGACCAGATTCAACGGTCAAAATTATTTTGTTATTTCTGAAGCCATACGGACTCCGATTTGGGCTCCGTTTCTTACATATTCGAGTTGACGAGATCTACGAAGTTAACGAAATGGATTGACCGTTTGAAGTTCTGAAAAAGGGGCAGATTTCATACATAATAGCAAACAAGGCTACAACAGCAGGTATCAAATTTGAAATTCAGAAGTTTGATGGCAAAATTAATTTTGGCTTGTGGCAAAGGAGAATGAAAAATATCTTGATTCAATAAGGAATCAAAGTAGCATTGCTTGGCAAGGAAAAGAAGCCTGCAAAGATGGATGCTGATGAGTGGGCGGATATTGATGAAAGAGCAATGAGCTCTATTGCGCAGTATCTCTCTGACGAAGTTATGTTCAACGTGGAAGAGGAATCTACAAAGAACCTATGGGAAAAGCTCGAGAAGCTGTGGTAAGAATCTGACAAACAAGCTTTGATACCAATTGTTAGGAAATTAATCAGGGTAAATCACGCGTAATCAATCACAAGCACACAAGACAAAAGAGATTTACGTGGTTCGGCAATTGCCTACGTCTACGGGGCTATGAGCGTTCTGCTCGATTTCACTATGCAGGAAATTGGGCAACTCGTTACAAGGATATACCTCTAACACTTAGCCTACTCTCTCCCCCAATAGATCTCAATCTTGCTCTCACAGTCTCTCCCTTTACAATGCTCTCTTGTTTTCCCTTGCTTGCTTTCTGCTGTTTTTTTTTTTTTTTACAAAGAATAATCCTAGAGAGTATATATTAAGAACTAGCCCTAGTTTACTTGGGCCCCAAGTAAACTATCCATCAAGGACCAATGGACCTTTTGAGCCAAATCCAACAAGTAAAACTCAAAAAGTCAATCCCTGAAAATGGGGTAATGCTTCAATGATAATAATGACGATTATTGATTTTGGGCCCACCTTGTTGACCTTTATTGAACGGTGACAAATATTATTGCATCATATATGATTACTAGCAACAAACCCCCGTGCTGAGCTTGGGCCAAAATAAAGATATAGTAAATTATTATGATAATTAAAACTATAAAAGAAGAATCTACTATTATTATTTTTAAGAATTTTTAGAAGAAAAAAAGTGAAAAAAGATCTTAAGATTTTATGGTAAAAGAAAGAAATTATCGTGAAAAATAATAATGAGAATCTTGTAATATCACACCTATAAAATCTTTGTAAATTGAAAAAATGCATATGTTGAAAGTCCCCACTAAAAAAGAGAAAATCCAGGAAGGAAGCAAAAAGAAAAAATGATACCATTCAAAGAAGAGAAAAAATGCATCAATTTTCCTACAAACACATCAATACCCGGCTAGGGCTCAGTCTGTTAGGGACATCGTGTGGAGTGTAAGAGTGGTTGAAATGGTCCAATAGGTCAAACTTGATTCCGATTCAAATTTACGAATGGACAGGATTTTGATTTCATCTTGCTTGATAATCCTTCTTGGTTTACTTAGTCATGTAACTGATATTAGTGATGATGATTAAATTAAGTTGCTAAATGAGGTTTTTTGTTTTTGTTTTTGTTTTTTGTTTTTTGTTTTTTGACATGGTTGTTAGGGGGGGTGGGGGGGTGATTTGAGGAAATAATTTCAATGAAAGAAATTTCTGAGGTGGGGCCACTCATAATTTTTTTTGGCTGTATATTAATCTATGGTTTGTGATTCTTAGATAACCACTACATGATGCTGAAGATTTCGATTTTTCTTTAAGCCACCCAAGATGCAAAAAAATTATGAGGTAGGTGCATTACATAAAATTTCCAATATTAAGAAGGTAGGTCCATTATATGTTCCAATAGATCGATTAGATTAAATTGATTAAGATTACAATATGATTTCAATTGATTTTAAGGGTTGTGTCCATTGTATGTGCCAATAGATTCGTAAATTGCAGTTTGAGAATTGAGTGTAGTGGGCCGCATGAAGTGAGTGTGGAAACTGGGTAATAAGTTATAGGTGGAGTCCACAAGAAATTGAGAGAAATTAAATTGGGTAATAAGTTATAGGGAGATGTCTACATTGATGGCTCGATGAGAGAGTGGATGGAGATCTCATGGGTTGCAAAATGGATTGGGTTAGATTTGCATAAGAGATAAATTAGAAAAAATCGGTGAAGAGACTTAGGAAAAAGATTTGGAAAGGATATTTAAAATGGAGATTTAGAGAGGAGATTTGGATTGGTATGTATAGTGGCCCACGTGAAAGCAAAATGCTATATTATTTTCTTTTGTATTTCTTTGAAAGAGGAGAGACTTATTAGGGATGAGGTGGCGCCCCTCAGAGCCCCCCCCCCCCTTTGCTTTAATATATATAATTTCTTGTATATTTCTCTAAAAGGAGAGACTTTTTAGGGATGAGGTGGCACCCCTCACAGCCCACCTCCCCCTTTGCTTTAATATATATAAAGGTTGATAGTATACAATTTTCTTAAGAACAACCTCTTGCCTCAGTGGTAAGAAGTGCTAGTATTAACCTAGCTGCCCAGGTTCCCTCACCCATGGTCTACTTCCCTCACTAGAAGCTGGGTCCCAACCCAACTGGCTGGCAACCAAAAGAAAAGGTTACACCTATTTTAGTTGGGGTTGAAATGTTCTTTCAGTATTGGGGCTGGAAAAAGGTGAGAGTATTTTCTTTTTCGTACCCCATGCAAGGAGGCTGGGATCAAGAAAGAGCCCACACACATGGGAAGACAGCCTAGTCACGTGGAAAAAAGAGCTAGTACAGGCAGGAAGAGGCAGCATACCTAGGGTTTGAAACCTATGCATCCAGGTGAGAACTATCGCTCCTTACCAGAGCCATTCTCAACCTATGAGAGTTGTGTGAGCATTTTGTTATCTGTCTTTGTGTCAAGTTGCCCAAGGGTTTTTCTTCTATAACCTTTAAGAGGAACAGAGATTCCGATGAGACCCTTTTCAAAGACTCCATGAGTAGCATTCCTGACAATTCATGTTTTAACACGAGCAGTTGTGGAGAGACAAATTATTATATATATATATATATATTAAAGCAGCAGCCCTCTTCATGAGAAAGTGACATGTGGCATTTTCTTTTTGGGGTCTCGCAATGACATGTAGCATTTTCTTTTTAGGGTTTCGCAATGACATGTAGCACACTCATCTCTTCCTTATCATATCTCTTAAAACTTCTCTTAAATAATCTCTTTTTATCCTCATCGCACATATCTTTTCTAATCATATCCTACTTCAACTTCATTCTTATCATATCTCCTAAAATTCCTTAAATAATATCTTTCTATCATTATCACACATATCCTTTCTAATCAAATGATTGATGACCCACATTAGTCTAAAATTAGATGGATGGCCATTCGGCCCATTCTTTAAAAAAGGATTTTCAATTCAGAAAACTCGAGACCCAGTTCCATTCGTCATCTCAACATCAGCTAGGTGCGGGGTTCACTTCTCCAATCATCAATGGGATACATGTGCCATGATGGAGGGTTCCCTTGGAACTATCTTGCTTGGTATGTATTTTCTGCTCTCAAGCACTGGGTCCCGACCACCCATATGTGTATTAAGAAGCTTGATCTTGTGCTTACTTTTGGGCATGTGATTTCAAGCTTTACTTACATAGTTTAATTATGTTAATTTTTAATTTTTTTACAATTTTTTTTAATTTAGAATAAATTCTAAGTATAATCTTTTAATTAATTTATTCAAAGATCACAGTGGACAAGCCTGTGCTTTTCCGACTCTAATTGTGATTTCATTTATACATATTCAACCAATAAACTACACAAATCTTACAGAGGCATGCATCTCTCTTTCAATTTAGTTTCTTTGAAATGCATAGATATTGTTCTTATAATTGGAATATACGTTTTTTGTTTCTTAGCACGGGCCTCTCACGCTAGTTCTATATATACATATATTAAAGCAACAAAATTTGTGTTGCCACATATGCATAATGCATCCTCGCACTACATCTCGTTATAAAGTCACATCATTTCTCACTAGGGCTCATAGGTTGTTACCATCTCCTAAAATCTTGTCATTATCATGCGTATCCTCTTCCACTCTGCAAATCAAGCCAAAATCTCAATTTAAATTTAAATTTGTTAGAATTTTAGTTGGCTAATTCTCCTAGTTCGAACAAAACTCAAGTCCTTCTTGAGTTGGAATTTCTATTTCTTTATTTCTTTTAGATAAGGACTATGAAGTAACCCTTTTTCAGTGGAAGACAACTTCTGGACTCTGTATGCAAGACTTGAAGACTTCTAGACATTTTTGAAGAGATTATAGAGTCATTACGGAGTGCGCCACCAGACTGTGTCCAGAACACAGTCTCGCTACAGCGAGATTGAAGCTCGCTATAACGAGTTATAGTTCTGGTGCACACAGAACTAGGTCTCGCTATAGCGAGCCCCTTTCTCGCTCTAGCGAGCTGGGTTTCTGTGTCTGTTCAGGACTCTGTTTGCTTATTCTTTGAAACTTCTTCTGAGAGTCCTGTTTCGGTTCCAAGAGACTTGTGCACGAACCTTGGGCTATTTAATGACCCCTTGCAACCACAAAATACTGACTTGAGCTATCTTATTCTCTAAAGCTTTGAGCATTCATCTTAGAGAGTTTTTATGGGCTAATCTTGCAAGGGAGACTGCGCTGAAGACATATTATTTTTCCTTATTCTCTCAAGCACCTTGAATGGGCATTCAAGGTGTGTTTCATGCTAGCATGTGGAAGGTGAACAGCGGGTTGTTGGCAAGTTCTTCACAATCCTTTAGGTTGAGTTTCAACTGCGTCAAAGGCTCTGTGAGTTCACTTGCAATTTTATTTTTATAGTGCTTTGCTTTCAGTGGTCTCTACCACCCGTGATTTTTTCCCTAGTAGGGTTTTCCATGTATAAGTCTTATGTTTCTTCTCGTTTGTGGTGATTGATTCTTATTTGGACTGAGGTTAATTGATTACATTAATTAATTAGATTTGAAATATATATTATAATTTAAAAAAGGACCTACATATGTTAATTCTTAAATAGAAAGTTGATCTAGGTTAAGTCAAACCTTCAAAATCAAATCCGGAAATATCAATCCAATTGAAATCTTTAAATTCTCGTAAAGTTTTGCTCCTCTTGAATACCTTGAGGTTTCCTAATAAAAAAATATGCATTTCCTAAAAAGTATGCATTTTCCTATACGTTTCCACTAATAAACAGTCACTCATCTAACAGGTGGCGAGCATCTCTGAAGACTTGGAGCAGGGCGTATTGACAAGTGACATCCACTTGAAGCTTGGCAGTCATGGTCTTCTTCCACTCCTACATGATAAAGGCATCAGATACATTCCTTTCATTGCTTGGGAGAAGATATATCTATAGGAGAGAAGTGATGGGAAAGCCCAGAGAAAAAATAACTTCGTGGGCTGAGCTGTTTTTATTTGTTTTTGATATCGGAGGATTTCCAATTTTTTGGATTAGAATAATCCCTCCGGGTTTAGAGGAAAGCCGGGTAAATTCCCCTTTAGCCCTAGTGTGGTAGTACAGTTTCGAACCTACAACCTCCGGATAAAACCGTGGTACTAGGCCAAGTGTTACTTTTATATTGAAATATATGTCTTTTTTTACACGGGCCTAAGTTGAGGAGTATTATAAGAAAGTGATTGAAGAAAATCCATGCAATTCTCTGTTTCTGAAGAACTATGCCCAGTTCCTTTTGTTAGAAGTAAGCTAGATTCCATGTTTTGTTCACTGCACAATGCAGTTGGTTCACTGCCCAATGTAGCTGCAAGAATTTAATGTTGCTTACTGCTCTATGCAGACATGTCTCTTGGCTCTGTGTAGCATCATTGTATCTTGGGCATTCTATTTGTCTTTTGGTTTATTCATGCATTTTCATTATTAACTTGTTGCTTAGGAAATTATAAGGGAATAATTATTGTCCAATCCCGTTTTAGAAGTGAAGTCTATAATGAGAGTAATGTAATCTCTTTCATATGAAGAAGTTAGAGTGAAATCTTAAGGTTTCATACTTGGTATATCCATTAGTCTTCTTTTATGTTGTTTAAGATCAAGAGGACAAGTTTCTTCTCTTGAATCTCCATACTTCGTTTTTGCTGAGAGAAAGAAGTTTCAGCAGAGTGATTTATGTTCTCACTGTAACTTCAGTATTTCGTTCTGTCAACCTTAGTACACAGAACCTAAATTTCTGAGTATTTATTGAAGGCAACCTTAGTATACACAGAATACAAACTTCAGTTCCAGCAAAGCTGTAGCAAAGCATTCCATCACCTTTATCGAGTGAGAGCCATAATACTGTAGCCTCCATGACTTGGAATGGCCTTTTCCAACGTTTTCTTTCCCTTGAAACTCTTGAGCTAATTTTGTGTCTCTGCAACAGTCCAAGGGAGATCTTGAGGGAGCATAGGTATAATACTCAAGTATACTAAATTAATCTGGAACCAAGCAATGGTGAAACCTTATCACAGTATGCTAAATTAATATGGGATAGCCATCACGAACTTGAACAAGCTTCAAGCTACTTCCAACAAGCAGTCCAAGCAGTCCCTACTCCCTACAGATTGGTGCTATATTAACTAAATCTCTGCTTCTCTTTAAGTATTTACAAACCAGGCTCTGTTCATACCCAGGCTTTATGTTTTATATGAAAACAAGTCTAAAAAGTAAGGTCATTGAATATGCACTATGCATTTTCATTTGTGTTTTAATATATTTCATTTTAAAAATATTCTCTAATTAAACATACATTATAATATTCAAATAAGTTTTTAAATATTATATAAAAATCCAAACAGTGGAAATTTATAAACTCAAACTTGATTTATACATTTTTAAAAATGATAAAAAATGATATATATATTTTTTAGATTTATTCTTTTTTTTTATTTAGTATCTCAAAAGATAGCCTTAAATTAAATATAGCTTTATTTTTGGATCTGGACCCAGCACGGCCCACGTTGCTAATTAAAGATAATGATAATAAGAAATAATGTTCTAATAAAAACATGCAAGGCCTTGGCTCCTCAGCGTGGCTTGGCCCATTCACACAATGTGGCTACCACCACTATTCTCCCTTTTAGCCAAATACCTAGTACGAAGGACTGAAACACTTATATAATGCATTTGAAAGTGCTCCCCTTTCCTGGCTTTCCATGTAGGACTATAAGAAACCTCTTCATCTCTCTCAACTGGGCTAAACAAGGAAAAAGGGGAAGGAAAAGGTCAGATGAAGAGGGGGTTGGCCATGGTTTGAAATTCAAATAACAACACTACTAAAGATTCACAAGTGTTCAAATACATTTGTATCCGTTTTTTTTATTTATATAATGTAATTTTAACTTGTTACCACAATTTTCTGATACAAAAGTAGAAAAAAAAATTGGTAAGGAGGAAAAATTCTATTAAAAGAGAAAAGGTGAAGAAAGCAGGAGGACAAAATAAAACAGGCCTCCAAAACACAAGCAAGGGAGAGCATCAAAATCATAAGAGCTGCTAGCACAGTCATGTGCTATCCTATTAAAAGTTCTAGACACATAATATTATTAATAAAACTCCACTAATCCAAAATGTTTGGCACAATCCAAAATATCAGAAACGATCGGTGCAATAGATATACTTGATGTCATGTAAAGCAAGAACAGAATTGGCCTGGAATGAACAAACTGAAAAGTGAATAGGTGATCCGCCAAGAAATCCCAACCCAATAAATTCAAAGTTCAGGGCACACAAGCACATTTAGCACAAGTCAAGAAAAACTAGTCTGCTATTTACCATCTAGCAAGGAAATTGTCACCTCATTTATGGAATAGGGGTTTGGGTTATTGGAGGAATGATCTGGTCCAGAAGTAGTACATATGTAGAAAGGTGGTTGTTGGGGTGTAGGAAGCCGAGCAGAACCACTAAGAAACATAACAACAGAACCCATGGTTGGTCTGCATTTTGGGTCTTCTTGAACACACAATAGCCCCACCTGGATGCACTTCAACACATCTTCTGCATTACACGATTGGGTCATTGTTGGGTCTACTAAATCCATTCCCTTGCCTTCACTCCACAAGTGCCAAGCCTGCAATGTTTTGAAATTAAAAAACTTATAATGAATGGTCCATAAATTAATAAAAGAAACAATCAATCTAGTTCTTACATGTCCTGGAAGATTCAACGAGTCCTCATCTTCACTGAAACTGGTGTTCTTCCTACCACAAATGATCTCAAGTAGTATAACCCCAAAACTAAAGACGTCGGATTTCACTGAGAAATGACCTTCTATGGCATATTCAGGTGACATATATCCACTGTAACAAATAACCCAAAAATCAAGAAAGCAACTATATTAAAATATAAAAGTCTCAATGCATGTCTTGTGCAATCTTTAGTTTAAAACTCAAAAATCCAATTTGACCCAACAGTTTATCCAGATGAATTGATTGTCCATTTCTTAACATGACTACAACTGGGTCATTTGAGTTTAGCCATTTCTCAAGAGTTTGAGTTTTCTACCATCACTTGGAATTGGATCAAGCCAGTTAGCTATGTTTCATTGAACGTTAGCGAGCCTTTTAGACAATGCTGAAACATACAAGCGATTAAGGTTGAAAAAATCTATTAAAAAATAATACTTACTATGTCCCCATTACTCTCCTAGTGTTTGCTTGAGTTTGATTTTCTCCGAAAATTCGCGCAATGCCAAAGTCTGAAATTTTGGGGTTCATATCCTTATCGAGAAGAATATTGCCGGCTTTCAGATCTCTATGAATAATTCTCAATCTAGAATCTTGATGCAAATAAAGGAGTCCTCGAGCGACACCCAAAATAATATTAAACCGCCTCTCCCAATCTAACAACATGCTTTGCTTTTGATCTGTCAAGTTCTCAGTTCAAATAAAAAAGGAAAGTGTTAGAGTAACTTAATGATAGAATTTAAGATCAAATAATAAGATTTAGGTGAATATGTACAAACCAAATAAAAAAAAGTCCAAGCTTTTGTTGGGCATGTATTCATAGACCAGTAGCTTTTCATCTCCTTCAATGGAATAGCCTAGTAGCCTAACAAGATTCCTGTGCTGAAGTTTCGCAATCAATATAACCTCATTTGCGAACTCCTGTAGGCCCTGTCCAGAATTGTTAGCAAGTCTTTTTACTGCTATCTCTTGTCCTCCTGGAAGTGTACCCTGAAATTATAATTTACATCTACCATTGTTCATCTTATAGGAAAATTGACATAAAATATGTGTTTCCAAGAATCATGATCTTTAAGAAAAGGCACCTTGTAAACTGCCCCAAAGCCACCTTGCCCAAGCCTATTTAAATTTGAGAAGTTCCCAGTAGCCATTGCTATGGTTTCAAATTTGAAAACTGGTATATCTTGGTTTTCAATCCCATCTCCAAATTGATTTGGATCTAGTTTATCATATGCATTTGTAGCATGTCTTCGGAATATCGTCATTTTCAACGACTTTTTTCTGTTTCCTGGCTCACCGGGGAACACATTAGATGATGTTTAAGAAGTATGTATTAATCAAGAGCTTGCTCAATTTAGATGGAGGTACCCTTCTTTACCTTTGATCTTTAATGTTATCTTCAAGAAGTAAACTATTGTGCCTAGGAGAAGTGCTCCAATGACAAAACTCACAAGAAGAATCACACGCAGTGGTCTCTTATTACCTGAACCTGAACAGTCAATCTTTATTAGCAAACGATTTATGCTACAATAGATTTTGAAGTTTAAAAACTACAATAACAAAGTTCCAACAATCTTTTTTATGTTTTAAATATTGGTATGTAAAGAGTTAAAAACAAGTTGATAATTAAATTTTATTGGCATTACAGAATACAATTAAGTTTAATTGGCATTACAGAATAATCTACATCTTCTTTCTTATAGTTTTTTTTTTAAGTTCTATAAGCGAAATAGGAAGCTCTTCAAAAAAATGTTTGTAGCTAGCAATGCTATGATGAGGATACAAAAAATTACCATTTTTATCCCATTAGATTTGTGCCGCTAATGCTGTTTGAACAAACTCAATCTTTGACTGTTTTCTATGGTCTAAGGCAGAGGGCTTCTTGTTATGCACTTGTGTGTGGAAGCAGCGGATACATAATCTCCACTTTCTTAGCCCCAAAGAAAGCCCTAGTATCATTACCAAAATAATCTGGACCCTGAACCTGTTTGATCTGGACCCTTTCCCAACACTTCTATCCACGTATTAAATTTAATGGTGAATTCAATGTTATCTGTTCTTCATTGTACCAGCTCCATACTGTTAGAATGGAAAACTTCCTTGTTGCAAAGAAACGGCTACCAATGCTCCTTGGTTCTGCCACTGTCAAATCATTTTAATATGAACCTATCACTTTTTGAGGAATGCTCGAAGGCTACACAGTTAACTATGCACACCAAAGAAATCATTAGTTGATTAATCTTATATTCATTCACCCAAAAATCTAAGCATTCTTTCTAGTGACTGCTTCAACCAATCCAGACAGAAGAATTACGAGTTACTACTAAATAGATAGACTAGGCTATGAAACTACTTTAAGACTTGTCTTAGCAGTAAAAACTTCAACTTAATGGTGCAGATCTCTCTTGGTCAAGAACCACTAGCAATCATAAGAAGATAAGGAGAGAGGAAAGCTGAAAGTGAAAGAGAAAATATCTACAGCCTTCATTGAATTGATTGTTTTTGCCTTTTTTTTTTTATTGGCTCTGTTCTTGTAGCTTCGGGTTTTCAAACCTTTTCATTTTTGTTACTAAGTTCTTACACATTGTTATTTATTGCCTTCTCATAGAAATCAATACTAATTAATGAGCTTCATTGAGATTAAGTTCTGCTGGTTGGATGCAGGAAACCATTGACAAGAACCCGTCCTTGTTCCTACGTGTATATTGTTTTGCAGAGAAACAGTCTAGAGTATCTCGCATGTAAATATGCAAGATACTCTTAACTTTTTTATATATTTTAGGGGAACATATATTCTAGTATCTAATTTTTTTTTGCAATTCAGCTGGAACCCCTCATGAGGAAGTACTTGGATGCAGGAAGGCATTTTTTAGGCATGAAAAGTTGAGAAGGCAGTACCACTCCCTGGTTCTAAACAAGTAGGCCAGAGTGTCTTATTTGGGATGAAGAATTCATGATCCTAATAAGAAAGTCTGAAAGAACTTATTCAGAGAATAAAATTTGAAAGAACTTACTTAATTCGGAATCTGTGACACGAATGAAAAGATTCCGTGCTCCCTCATCTCTCTCTTCCACTATCAAATTACCAGCATCCATCAATCTCCCAAACCAAACCAAACATGTAGGAGCAACCCCATTAGTCATATTAGCGTAAGTGTAGGCGCTGCAACTGCAGTTACTAACACACTGATCTCTGCACTCCTCTGCACTCGATGTGACCACGGACAATTCTCCATCTGGAACTTTAATCCTTCCCATCGACATGAATCCATCTTTATTCCCGCATTTCAGCTGTGCCTTCCTCACGCACCCATCTGACCAATTGCCCGAATTCCAGTTCTCCAGGGATGCAGGCTCAAAGCCCAGCATGCACTCACACTTGGGAGTGTTATGGTTGTTGCAGATACCATACGGACCACAACCAGAATAAAGGCTGCACCGGTCTCTGGGTTGAAACCAGACTAAGCCCCAAGAATTAGACTCATCATGCCATATCTGGCAATGAAGTTGGCCTGATGTGTCCATCACCAGCCTCGTGTTGCTATACATGCCTGAATACTCAAAGGAGAGCTCATCATTGATTCTTGAAGTGATGAAATGGAACAAGAAGTCACTGTTCGCCTCCGGTTTCTTGTTATAAGTTCGCCTGTTCCAGTATCCAGTTCTCCAGTAGGGAACTGATTTGTTCCATATGAAGAACTGGTCTGAATCATGCTTATCAATCCCAAATGAGAACATTCCAGGAGCTGGGTCATTGTTGCTTTTCCATGATCTAAGCATTCTGCTTTCACCCGTCCTTAAATTCAATCCGATCTTCATACCCGGTAGGAGCGTATTCGATGGATGATCAAAGCTCTGCCACAAGACCAGTCCTGAATTCCCTTCTGTTAATACAAGATTGCCATTATCAAACAGTGTAGCACTTGTATTGTTCGACGCAATCGACACATTTGTCGACCAATGGATGTTTTGTTCTCCATCAAGCAGAACCAAACTCCCACCATTTCCGAAAGTGAAAACGCCAGAAGAATCCATAAGCGGGTTCTCTGCATTTGCCACCCAGACAACAGTTTGAACTGGGATCTTGTGGTACCATACTCCGAAGTAGCGATTCATTGAATTGTTGGTGCTGAAGAAGCCCAGTTCAAAGATCTTACCAGCTGATTTAATAGTCTCTCCATCTCTAATTTGCTGGGTCTGTGTTATTGAATCTGCTGCAGTGAAAGACAATACCAGCAGCAGCAAGGAGATAATGAGACAATCACAGCCTCCTTGCATGATTATGTGCAGAAGAATCTACTCTACTCACGAGGGCTCTCTGGAGGGGAGCAATCTCTCTGGGAATGGTCTAGGTTTATAACTAGGGGAGAGAGTTTCTTTTAGAGGCTTTTAGCATTTTATAGGGTTCTGAACAGTACGGAAGATATTCGATTCGAGTAGCATCAGAATACGAGGTTTGAAACGAAAAATCTCGTAAGTCAACGAAAAATCTCGTAAGTCGTGGAACCCATCGCGTGGCTGTCGGATCGATCGGACAAGCTGAATTAATTGAGACGCATTCAAAACGAAGGACCGATCGATCGAACAGTTACTAACCGAAAGTTCTTCAGAATCGATTGATCGGACAGTCTCTAATTGTAAGTCATCTAGCTCCAATCGATTGGAAAGAGGGAATCGACGAATGAGAGTTCTTCGATCACTTGATACGGCCTATCTGAAAAAAAATTACATTTTATAAACCCAAGTTTTGTCCATCCAAATAAATCTACCAACACTCAAATCCTAACATGATATATCATATATGAGAAAATATAATGGCCTCTTTTATCCATTTTCCATTGTTGCTCTACAATTGTTTATGTATGTTGGTTTGGATTTTATATTCACAGCTGCTTTACATTGACTATAACATTTTAAACCTTTTTTTTTGGGGTCTGAATACATTTACTAATATAACTTCAATCACTGATAAAATAAAGAAATCTATATGATTCAGGTACAGATGATCTTGGTCATGCGGGGCTGCTGAGATTATTATATGCTAACCAACTTGTGGGGGGGCCTTATGTCTTGACCAAGCAAGAAAAAATAAATACAAATGGACCATACATTTGACTGAGTCCTAGTCCCAGCCCTGAAATATAGGCCTGTGGGTTGGATCTAGGTTTGATTATTAGGAGCAATGGCTATATGGGCTGGTCCTGAACTAGCTTTGGCAAACCTAGACTGGTCCATCAGAACTAATCATCCTTCACAGGTATGATGAGTGTGTCAAAAATCAAGCAGATCTAATCATCTTAACCATGTATATAAGGACCCAATTTAAAGTTTGTATGGGCTCTAGTGACTAAAATGCAAGCTACAGTGGGCCACACATGCGGACTGTGCAGATGGGCCGTCCAAATGCAGCTCACATCCATTCATCCTGTGTGTAATATCAGAATGTGACAAGGAGGTAATAGCAATGATATTGCTCAATGTTTAATTCATCCAATCAAATACATAATGCTATGTCAAAATCATTGGTTTCTTCTAAGTTCTAGACATTCTTTATGATACTCTCAATTATTATGCTATTTAAATGATTAATTCAATAGTCACTGTCAGATTGCCAGAAGAAAAAATAAGATCCTGATGGAACATTTTTTTTAATTAAATTCAATGGGTTAGATGGTTGTATATAATATAAGGATAGCAATCTTAATGACAAGACTGAAAACAGAGTCTTAAGACTTTTATTTTGAGTAAAAGGATTTTTAAACTTAGCAAAGTCAAATCTTGGAAATTTAAAAGCATCACCCATCTTAGGTGGGTCTCGTGAAATCAAGGTCTAATCAAGAAATCTTGAACACAAAATCCTTTGATTATTAATGAAACTCAAAGAGGCTGTATTTTCAGAAAAACTCACCTTAGCTTTATCAAAGGAAAGGATCCTAACAGGGGCGGCCCTGAGTTTTTAGGGGCCCTAGGCGAGTTTTTAAAGTGTGGCCCTACCCGTATACCCACCGATAAATGATAAAAAAATAAAAGAAGATTTTTTTTTTATTATTTGATCGAAAATTAAGTCTAAACTCCTTACCTACTCTTACCGAATCAGAATTGTGTTTCACATTACCCAATTAACACCAAAATTCAATTACAAAAACTAAGCACTACTGAAAAACTACTAGCCTTCTTGCATTTCTAGCTGCGAAATCACTAATTAAGTCTTCATAATCAAGCTTTTCTACCAAAGACTTTTCAATAGATAACATAGCCAATCCATTTAATCTTTCTTGGGACATGGTTGATCGAAGGTAAGATTTGATCAACTTTACCTTTGAAAAGCTTCTTTCTGCAGATGCAACGGTAACTGGTATAGTCAGCAGAATTCTGTATACAACCTATGCATTTGGAAAACAATTATCCAGTGACTTCAAATGATTTAGCACGTCGATTGCTTTCTTTGCGTTATTTGGTAAAAGATCTCTCATGATTCTTAACTCCGAAAATAAATCTGTCCCGTCAATATCAGAAACACCATCATGTTTCAAAAATTCTTCAAGATTGTTACAAGAAGCCTTTGAAGTATCTAGATTTGCAGACTTTAACTTCTCCAAATCAAACAAGAACCCAAAGATTTTCTCATACACTTCAAACTGCTCAAACCTACTCTTGAACGAAGAAAGAGCTTGGTCTACTATAAATAAGAAGTAGTTAACTCGAAAACATTCTTCAACTGATTGTGTCACCTCTTCACTAACATTTTCATCGAACTGTTTTTTTCTACGAATGATCCGCCTTTCACAAAAAACAGGTTGAATTTCCATCGTAGCTGCAATGTCCTTAGCTTCTGTCGTGGCTTCTTCGAATCCAGATTCTCTATACTTTTTAAAAATAGAAATAAGTCTTTTCAATTCATGTATGGTCATATCAATTTGCATGTCTTTAGTTTGAAAGTTTTTGCTAACAGAGTTAACATCAAAAAGTAAATAATGCCAGATTACCATGGCAAGCAAAAACTCAGAACTTTCAATTTCATGTATCGCTAGTGACTTGGCTTCACTCTTTGTTTTATGATCGTCACTATTTTCAGCCAAGTAAACCAAAGCATCTCTTATTTTCGAAGCTTGAGTCGAACTGCACGAACACTATCCACACGGCTCTCCCAACGTGTTGCTGACAATGACTTTAGCGAGAGACCTGACTTGGGCTTCACATCTTTGATATGATCTTTAAACACTTTCCACATCTTTATAGAAGACGAAAACAATGAATAGATCCGTTGTACCACTCCAAAAAAGGATGTAGCTCTTGAACAAGAGTTAGCCATATCACAAAGAGCAAGATTCAAACTATGACAACCACATGGGGTGTACAAGGCTCTAAGATTTAGTTCAAGTAGTCTACTTTGAACTCCTTTGTGTTTTCCTTTCATATTAGATCTATTGGCATACCCCTGCCCTCTTATATCACCAATACCAAGCTCAAGCGTGTTCAAAACATTCTTGAGTGCGTCAAATAGGCCCAGTCCTGATGTGTCATCCACAATAAAAAAAATCCTAAAAAGAACTCTTCAATCTTTGGTGCACCTGATGTAACACCCACAAATCAAATCACAAGCGACATTTGCTCTTCATGACTAATATCTGGTGCACAGTCAAGTATTACTGAAAAATACTTGGCTTCTTTGATTTTCTGGACAATAGCCTTTTTTACCTCACTTGCTAATAACTCTATCAATTCATTTTGAGTCTTGTGACCAAGATAATGATAATAAATTTCCTTACTTTGAATGCGCCGAAGATGCTCTTTCAGTATTGGATCAAATTCAGCAATCATTTCGATTATACTTAAAAAAAATCACATTCTTCTCCTGATAAATCTTCTCATTTTTTCCACGAAAAGCCAGATTTTGTTTAGAAAGTACTTTCACTACAGCAAGTATTCTTAGTAACACTTGTCGCCAATGTTCCCTCTCTCTGCTGATTTCTTCTTGCATTTTTCTATCTTGTTTCATTCTTGTCAAATCCCTTCTTTAGTTCATACTTCATACTAACTATTCCAATGAAGAAGGTGCTCTGGAGATGATTGATGCTCTAAAAGCCTTCTACTTAAGTTATGCCAGTCACAATATCCTTCACTGTCCAATTGAGAAGTGTTCCAATGTTGCTTGAACAACTTACAATAAAAACAAAACACCTTATCCAAAGAAACAGAATATATGAGCCATGTTCTATCATTTTCAAATCCATTTGGCATTATGCGAGTGTAATGCTTCGAAAAGAAATGTCTGCCAAGGTGATCTCTGGGAAAATCGATATTAGTAATTCTTATAGGACCCTTTTAGACAAGTAAATCTCTATAATTTTGACCAATCTTGTCCCAATTTGTTGGATCAAAGTAGTCTACAGCCCAAACATTATCATTCACCAAAGGTTCAACATTCTCATTCACAAAAGGATCAACGTTTTTATTCGCCAAAGCCTCAACATCTTCATTCACCAAATGTTCAACGATTTCATTCACCAAAGCTTCAATACTTTCATTCAATTCATGTTCTTCCATATCATCGTCATTCCTTTCTTCAACGTCAACCAAAGTTTCATTTGAACTTTCTACTTGTCCCTTTTTACCAAAAAACTTCAGCATATCTCCTCTTTGAGATTGAGCAACATCGTCTAATATTTGTTTCTTTTTCCTTTTCTCAGAGCCAGAAGGATATTTTCTAGTCAGGGGCATGATGTAAGTAAAAATTCTTTCTTTCTTTCTTTTTTTACTGCTAGTGGGCTGGGTTCAGGTTGGGCCCGCACTGGAACCAGGTCGGAACTGCAGGCTGGGTCCAACTGTCCAAGGAGATAAGGCAGACACTGAGACACGTGTGGGAGTCTAGGAGAGAGGCCCTTTATAGGCATTGGGATATGTGCAGTGCAGAAAGAAAGCGAAAGAAAGAATACCTGATGCTAGTTGCTACTTGGAATTTGGAAAGCAAGAAGAGAAAACGAAGAGAAGATCCTGGAGATGGGGGTGGAAGCCTGGAAGGCACTGGCATCTGGTCGCTGGCGATGGGGCTGGAGCGGGCTGCTGGACGGCGCCTTGGTGCAGTGGGGACGAAGGCGTTGCTGGCGGTTGGATCTTGGATGATGAAGAGCAATTGGTGCAGATTTGGCTTCCAGAACCGCAGAACTCGGTCCTTCTCCTTCTTCTGTCATCTTTTATTTCTTCTTTCTGTTTCTCCTTTTTTTTTTTTAAATTCTGCTTGGTGGGATTTGGACGAGGCTGGAGGGACGAAGGGGTTTTGACAAAGGTTGGACAGAGGCGGCTGGGGTTTGGCCTGTTTGGGTGTGGCGGTGATTTTAGTAGGGAAAAAATATATTCAAATCGGATTTTCCGGCATGACTGCCCGATCCCAGCGTCATTCAGGCCGAAAAATTCGGTCCGAATAGCAAAGCATTTCGACGATTTTGGGCAAGGATTTCGACGAGTTTTTCGGTGATTTTGGGCCAGGATTTCGACGAGGCAGAGATGGTTCGGTGATTTTTTGTTGATTTGGGGGCCCCCGATTGGATGCCAAGTTTTGGGGCCCCAGCCAGCCGCCTATGTGGGCTGTCCTCAGGGCCGGCCTTGATTGTTTCATTCTTGTCAAATCCCTTCTTTAGTTCATACTTCATACCAACTATTCCAATGAAGAAGGTGCTCTGGAGATGATTGATGCTCTAAAAGCCTTCTACTTAAGTTATGCCAGTCATAATATCCTTCACTGTCCAATTGAGAAGTGTTCCCATGTTGCTTGAACAACTTACAATAAAAACAAAAGACCTTATCCAAAGAAACAGAATATATGAGCCATGTTCTATCATTTTCAAATCCATTTGGCATTATGCGAGTGTAATGCTTCGAAGAGAAATGTCTGCCAAGGTGATCTCTGGGAAAATCGATATTAGTAATTCTTGTAGGACCCTTTTCGACAAGTAAATCTCTCTAATTTTGACCAATCTTGTCCCAATTTGCTGGATCAAAGTAGTCTACAGCCAAAACAATATCATTCACTAAATGTTCGATATTCTCATTCACCAAAGGATCAACGTTTTCATTCACCAAAGCCTCAACATCTTCATTCACCAAATATTCAACGCTTTCATTCACCAAAGCTTCAATACTTTCATTTAATTCATGTTCTTCCATATCATCGTCATTCCTTTCTTCAACGTCAACCAAAGTTTCATTTGAACTTTCTACTTGTCCCATTTTACCAAAAAACTTCAGCATATCTCCTCTTTTAGATTGAGCAACATCGTCTAATATTTATTTCTTTTTCCTTTTCTCAGAGCCAGAAGGATATTTTCTAGTCAGGGGCATGATGTAAGTAAAAATTCTTTCTTTCTTTTTTTTTACTACTAATGGGCTGGGTTCAGGTTGGGCCCGCACTGGAATCAGGTCGGAACTGCAGGCTGGGTCCAACTGTCCAAGGAGATAAGGCAGACACTGAGACACGTGTGGGAGTCTAGGAGAGAGGCCCTTTACAGGCATTGGGATGCGTGCAGTACAGAAAGAAAGCGAAAGAAAGAATACCTGATGCTAGTTGCTACTTGGAATTTGGAAAGCAAGAAGAGAAAACGAAGAGGAGATCCTAGAGATGGGGGTGGAAGCCTGGAAGGCACTGGCATCTGGCCGCTGGCGATGGGGCTGGAGCGGGCTGCTGGACAGTGCCTTGGTGCAGTGGGGCCGAAGGCGTTGCTGGCGGTTGGATCTTGGATGATGAAGAGCAATTGGTGCGGATTTGGCTTCCAGAACGGCAGAACTCGGTCCTTCTCCTTCTTCTGTCATCTTCTTTCTGTTTCTCCTTTTTTTTTTAAATCTTCTGCTTGGTGGGATTTGGACGAGGCTGGAGGGACGAAGGGGTTTTACAAAGATTGGAAAGAGGCGGCTGGGGTTTGGCTTGTTTGGGTGTGGCGGTGATTTTAGTAGGGAAAAAATATATTCAGATCGGATTTTCCGGCTTGACTGCCCGATCGCCGAAAAATCCAGTCTGAATAGCAAAGCATTTCGACGATTTTGGGCAAGGATTTCGACGAGTTTTTTGGTGATTTTGGGCCAGGATTTCGACGAAGCAGAGATGGTTCGGTGATTTTTTATTGATTTGGGGGCCCCCGATTGGATGCCAAGTTTTGGGGCCCCAGCCAGCCGCCTATGTGGGCTGTCCCCAGGGCCGACCTTGGATGAGATCCTCAATTAATCCATCTAGTCAGTCAGCAGAGGTAAAACTTTTGGAGATTTCACTTTCGGCAATATCATTGATTAGCCCATGTATAGGACTAATTTAGATTCATTTCATTTCATTTTGTTGCACTTTTGGCTTTAGTTTAAATGATTTTGTCTTGAGATGGCTTCATTTGAAGCATTCGGCTTTATGTGTTGGATTGAATTTAACTTTAGTGAATTTAATTATGGTAATTGATCATTATTCGTATCTAATGGATAGGTGATTATTTACATTTATCGAATGGATGATTATATGAATTCTATATATAGTGTTGTGATATAGGGCCTAGGAGAAGATCGAGCACGCGCACAAGAACACAAGAGATTTACGTGGTTCGGCTTTTGGGTTACGTCCACGAGGAAGACGGGAGAATATCACTATGGAATCAGAATAGGTGTACATCATAAAGGCTCTTAGCCTCTATTTATAATATCAGCTCCAAAATCCTGATACACCCAGAACAGACTAATTCTAATCACAGTAGACCTATAACAGATCTACTTCTAATCAGTGTAGAACAAGTATGATACCGTAGCGTGGTCAACCAGTCAACCGAGACTATTAACTTCTTACTCAATATCACCGGCTTCTATCGACCTTACAAGTCAACATATAGTTACTTCTCAAATTTAAAAAGAAAACACAAAATGATAGCTACTGATATTTGATAGTTTGAAAATGACTCTAGATGCTTCAAAAAACAACGGCTTTTGAAATTTGATGATTTTAAGAAAAAAAGATTTCAATAATAATTTTAAAAAATGATGGCTCTCATAATAAAAAAAAAGAAAAAAAAAAAAATGAGAGTTACTTGACACTCGATAAAAATGATAGCTCAAAACACTTGTTTAGGCTCACACTTCCGCGACATCTGTGAGCACTTGGTTTCCATAAGCCACAACCATATTAACAACGGCCCAAATTTGGACTATAATTTTTCTAATTAAATAACTGCTCCAAATACTTGTTTCTCGCAACTTTTGTTGTACGCATTGGCGCCAAAAGCATTTAAGAAACATGTCAATGACATGGGGCTTGTAATTTTTCATGATAAGGAGTGTTTCTTCATAGACACTATTTGAGGTTGATCAAATTTCAACTAATATCATATAATTTGGTTGACGATTTCATCCTCTTGCTTTGTTTTATCTAATTTATGCACATGTAATGATGTTTAATAAAGTAGAAAATATGAGATTTGACAATTTAACTGTAACCAATTTAATAGGATGGTCATAAAGATGATCTTATTACCTTTATTAAATACTTGGTACGTGAGGATTGTTGATGAGTATAATACAATGAAGGAAACATGTCATAATAATGATGTGTAACCATCACGATTAGCATTGACAGTTTTCCATTTGATCACTGTATGAGGGCTCAACGCAAATTAATATGATGGGTTAGTAACATTTAAAAAGATTTGGTGATCACAATAACCAAAGTACAATGGAGTAGTGAATGCGGTCATGTGGACCAAGTCGGAAAATATTTGCAAAGCAGAAAAAGGTGGGAGAATATTAGAATTATTGGGCTTAAGTGTGGCCCAATGACCACACGCCCATGTGGGTCCCCCACTTTAGATGACCATTTTTCATTAGGACTCCTAAATTGGGAAATCTCCTTATGGAGATATCTTTGGTGTTTAGGTGAAGTTGCTAACCTGATAGAGTTTTCTATGCTAAGAGAAGTTTTAATCCTAATTAAATTTCCTCATGATGGGAAGGGAGTTAGTTGTCTAGGAAAATCTATATATAGAGTTTAGGGGTTACAGCTCCTCTATACACACCAATACATTGATCGTCCTGTCGAGATCACATAGAAAGGTAGTAGTGGATGGAGTTTTTTCCCAGAATAGCACCCTCAAGTAAACTAATTCTCATAATAGCACCCATTTGAAAATAATACTCATAATAGCATCCCGAGCCTATGTGGCATATCCAATCCTAACAAAAGAACCAAAATTACTCAAACCAAATGAAACAAAAGTGAATAAAGTGAAGCAACAATGCTAACCCACAATTACTGATCCATGAATTCTAATTAGACTCAAAAATTTTGCTGCAAATATTTCACATAAAAGAGGCTGCACAAAGATTCCCTTCAAAGTGATACTTGGCTAGAGTTTGTCATCTAGAAGAGGAGGGTGTTTATTTTTAATTATGTTTTACATTAGGTGGGCTAAACTCCTTTAAATTGAAACTTAGCTAGTTCTCAACTTCTCATAGAAGAGAAGGGCATTTATGTTGAGAGATTGATTATAAATAGGTGGGTCCTATGGGGTGTAACAAAATTTATTGAGGCCGGGCCTCTGGGGATTCCGGCTTTTGTTAGAGGAACCACTAGAAAATACACCTCATCACATGTGACCTTCACTGGATATTAGAAAATGAAAGAACAGTTCAATCATCGCTCGATTTCGAATGCAATTGAAGGTAAGTATGAAAGTGATATAAGTTGCATCTTTTCTCAGCTTGATGTTTGTGTGAAATTAAGTACATGGGAATTTCTGGGCAAATGGGTTTTTGAAAAGATGAAGGGTATATAAGGTGGAAATGTAAATGAGACCTCCACGGTTCTATATTGATTTTCCACTAAGGAGAAATTAATTGATGGTCATTTTGGATCCTCACATTTCTTATATATTAACCACTTTAATTAACAATATTAAAAAAAAATAGAATTCAATTACATGAAACAAAGGGGCCCTTGGACTGATCTTGATTGCCTTCCAATGTTCTATGGGGATGATCATTCACAAGAAGAAATTATTTATCAAGGCTCATTTTATAAAGTGGAACCAAGGAGAATGGTCTCCTATGGGCAAACTGCATATGAGCTCATATGCAGTCCAAATGACGAGGTGCCACTTAAACGCATGTCTATAATGGTAGGGCAGATGGAAATAACTCTTTGTTTAGGCAAGGGAGAGTTGAAAATTCAAGCTCATCATCATATCACTCAAACCCTTGATTTAATTACTTTAAAGCTTGTTAACATTGTAACCGTAGTTTTTTTTATAGATTCAAGTCAATGGTGGGTGAAGGTTCCATGAGCATAAAATTGGGCTTGTGTCATATCATATAATGACAAGGACATCAAAGGGACATCACTGTTCACAACATTCATGGTTGAATGGTGTTGGCAACTTAATATTACAAACACACCAAGAATTGAGCCCGGGTCTTCTTGTGGAAATTATTATTTCATATCAGTTACCCTAGCTCGGTAATTATAAAAAGGTATTTTGACCGTACAAATGCATTGAGATTTAAGACTTGTTCATTAACGGTTGAAGTTTAATCATTTTCAGCAAAGTTGTTCGGATAATTAAGATGAGTTAAAACTTATAAAAATAGAATAGGATATCACATAATGCGATATCTAACTCTACAGTAATTTTTTAAACTTTAATTTTTGACGGACAAATACTTTGGTCACCAGGCAGCATATGGTTAAAATCTTGAGAATGGGTTGCACACTGATGAAAAGTAAGCTCAAGTGGGGCCCACATGGAGAACATTTTTCATGGGACCAATTGGGCCATGATGCGGATAGGGTCTCGGGCAGCTGGCATTGGCCAGAAGGACGGGGCTCTTGGTCTCTTGGTTCATGTCATTTTCCTCTTATTCTAGGTTTCGTCCCAATCCCATTTTTTAATATATATCTCTCTCTATGTGTGTGTTTATATATATATATATATATATATATCTAGGTAGGTTTCAGTAATTTTGGTTCTTTTGTTAGGATTGGATATGCCACGTAGGCTCGGGATGCTATTCTGGGTATTATTTTCAAATGGGTGCTATTATGTGAATTAGTTTACTTGAGGGTGCTATTCTGGGAAAAAACTCTAGTGGATGAGCGTACTAAATCCCAATCAAAGGTAGCTATTAAGATTAGGCCGACACGATGAAGTCAGGTATGCATTTAGATGACATATTTACTTTTGGCTATTTAATTGATCCTATTAGTGTATAGATCGGGTTAAAATTATGTTAGTCCCAAATTAGCATAAATTGCTTCCATTCTTTTTATCTTCTTTTTGTAATGGCAGAAACACCCCATCCCCCACCTTCTTTCAAATTATCTTATCTCAATCTCTCTCATTGATTGTGCATGTTAAAATTCCTACTAACTTTCCGCATTCCATAGAGCATTACTTATTTTTCATGGATGAAATGCGGAAATCATGTGTCCATGGAATCAATCATGGAGGAAGATGTTGGAAGGACTGGGACGGGCCTACCGGGTGTTGCCCATGGGGAGGATGTATTGTTTCTGCCCAGTCCCAGTTTCATTTTGGCCGGGCTTTAAAACGTATTGTCCAAGCCCAGCCCACTGGGCCCAAATTTTTTTAAAAACCCTGTATTTTCGGGCTTGGGACGGGTCAGGCCAGGCTTTTTACCCGTTTCAACGCGTCTCATTGACAGGCCTAAATATTAGTATGAAAGATGAACTAAGACACACACAAACACAGAGAAAGTTCTTCATTTTCCATGTAGGGCTAAGAAACTTCTTCATCTCCCTCAACTAGCCTAGACGAGGAAAAAGGGGAGAGAAAAGCAAAAATGAAGAGAGTGGGGTTGGCCATGGTCTGAAGTTCAAATTACAACACAAAGATTTACGACTGTTCAAATCCATTTGTATACATTTTTTCTAGTTTGTACAATGTAATTGTAACTTGTTACCACAATTTTCTGGTTCAGATTTTCTGATATTCTTTATTGATGCCAAAAAAATTATTGATGCAAGTGTTATGCTTTTATGCTAACATGTCAGAAAGAACATGAGAAAAGAGGATTAGCTGCCATTTCACCAAGAATTAAAGTTTTCTACCCCTAGGATATAATTATTTATAAAACCCACACTACAAAAACTACTACTAGCTTTTGGGCTTATGAAATTACAAACATTGAGTTTAGAAACAATATGTAAAGAAAAAATGTACCCATACATATTTCTAGTTTACTTGATGTCTTGTAAAGTAAAAACAGATTAGTCTAACAAGTAATGAATTGGGCTATCAATGATCTCGGCCTGGAATGAACAGGAAGTGAATAGGTCTGCCAAGAAATCACAACCCTATTAATTCAAAGTTCAGGGCCCACAAGCACAATTGGCCCAACTCATGAGAAACTAATCTTCTATCAACCATCTAGCAAGGAAATTGTCACCTCATTTATGGAATAGGGGTTTGGGTTATTGGATGAATGATTTGGTCTAGAAGTAGTACTTATGTAGAAAGGTGGTTGTTCAGGTGTAGGAAGGGTAGTAGAATCACTAAAGAAACATAACAACAGAACCCATGGTTGGTCTGCATTTTGGGTCTTCTTGAACACCAAGAGCCCCACCTGGATGCATTTCAACACTTCTGCTGCATTGCATGATTCGGTTATTGTTGGGTCTACCAAATCCATTCCCTTGCCTTCATTCCACAAGTGCCAATCCTGAAATGTTTTCAAATTCAAATGATTTATAATGAAGGGTTCATAAATTAATAAAAGAAACAATCAACCTAGTCCTTACATGTCCTAGAAGATTCAAGTAATTCTCATCTTCACTGAAACTGGTGTTCTTCCTTCCACAAATGATCTCAAGTAGTATAACCCCAAAGCTAAAGACGTCAGATTTCATTGAGAAATGTCCTTTTATGGCATATTCAGGTGACATATATCCACTGCAACCAATAATCCAAAAATCAAGAAAGAGACTATAATAAAATATGAAACTCAATGCATGTTTTGTGCAATCTTTAGTTCAAAACTAAAAAATTCAACATGACCCAACAGTTAATCCGAATGAGTTGATTGCCCATTTCTGAATATGACCACAACTGGGTCATTTGAGTTTAGCCATTTCTTAGTAGTTTCGAATTTTCGACCATCACTAGAAATCGGATCAATTCAAGTGAACTAAGTTTTATAGAATGTTAAGAGAGCTTCTTAAACAATGCCAAAACATACAGAGCACAGTAAGGTTGAACAAATGTGTTAGAAGGACTTTCACTTACTATGTCCCCATCACTCTCCTAGTATTTCCTTGAGTTTGGTTTCCTCCGAAAATTCGTGCTATGCCGAAGTCTGAGATTTTGGGGTTCATATCCTTATCGAGAAGAATATTGCCTGCTTTCATATCTCTATGAATAATTCTCAGTCTGGAATCTTGATGCAGATAAAGAAGTCCTCGAGCAATACCCAAAATGATATTAAACCTTCTTTCCCAGTCTAACAACATGCTTTGGTTTTGATCTATCAAGTTCTCAGTTCAAATCAAAAGAGGAAAATGTTAAAATAGTTTAATGATAAAATTTAAAATCAAACAATAAGATTAATTAGGTGAATATGGACAAACCAAATAAAAAGAAGTCCAAGCTTTTGTTGGGCATGTATTCATAGACCAGTAGCTTATCATCTGCTTCAATACAACAGCCTAGTAGCCTAACAAGATTCCTGTGCTGAAGTTTCGCAACAATATAACCTCATTTGTGAACTCCTCTAAGCCCTGTCCAGAATTGTTAGCAAGTCATTTCACTGCTATCTCTTGTCCCCCTAGAAGTGTACCCTGAAATTATAATTACCAACTACCATTGTTAATCTTATAGGAAAAGTGACATAAAATTCAAATTTTCTAGAATCATGAGCTTTAGAAAAGGCACCTTGTAAACAGCCCCAAAGCCCTTGCCCAAGCCTGTTTGAATTAGAGAAGTTCCTAGTAGCCATTGCTAAGCTTTCAAACTTGAAAACTGGTATATCTTCTCCAATTTGATTTGGATCTAGTTTATCATATGTATTTGCAGCATGACTGCTGAACATCGACGTTTTCAACACCTTTCTTGAATTTCTGTCTCACCGGAAAAAAACCATCAGATGATGTTTAAAAATTATGTGTTAATCAAGTGCTTGCTCAGTTAAGATGGTGGTACCCTGCTGTACCTTTTTTCATTAACATCATCTTCAAAAAGTAAATCATTGCGCCTAGGAGAAGTGCTCCAATGACGAAACTCAAAATAAAAATCACACGCAGCGGTCTCTTTTGATCTGAACCTGAACAATCAAGTTTTATTGGCAAACGATATATGCTACAATGGATTTTGAAGTTCAACAATTACAATAACAAAGTTTCCAATAACTGTTTCTTATTTTGTAATAGGTATGTAAGGAGATAAAAAAAAAAGTTGGTAATTAAATTTTGTTAACATTGCAGAATAGTCTACATTTCCTTTCTTCTAATTTCTGTTAAAAGTTATTTTAGCGAAATAGGAAGCTCTTCGAAAATGTTTCTAGCTGGCAAGCTCTTGCCTTTACTATTATAAATGCAAGTGATATTGTTGTTATGATGGGGATACAAAAATCATTTCTATGCCATTAGATTTGTGCCGCTAATGCTGTTTGAACAAACTCGAACTTTGAGAATGTTTGCTATGCACTAAAGCAGAAGGCCTCTATCCAAGTATTAAAGTTAATGCTGAATTTGATAATGTTTTCTATTCTTCAATGTACCTGCTCCATCCTATTAAACTGGGAAACTTCCTTGTTTCAAAAAAATGGCTACCTATGCTACAACATTTTTCCAAATCAACTAGTTACAATTTATGACTATCCTCTTCCAAAGCTATTGGTTTCATCCCCCAGACGATGAAACATAGGAAAACTCTCTCCTAATAATACTCAATTGACCCTGTACTTTAAGGAGTTGAGAGTTGAGACTTCACAATAATTAACTACATGATAATGAAAGAGCAAGTAGGTGTAACCAAGTCCCTACACAACCAACTCTAAAGTACAAGATACTACCCACCTACCATTTAAACTTGTAGCTATACAGTAGTAGTAGTAGTAGTTGTAGGGGGACCCCCTACAATAGTAGTGTGTGTGTATATATATATATACATGTATACTGTTTGCAGATAAACAGTCTAATTTTTTATATATTTTAGGGGAACGTATATCCTAGTAACTAACTTTTATGTTGCAATTTAGGTGGAACCCCTCCCACATATCATCACCACCATCATCAAAGCCTTGTCCCAACTATGTTGGGGTTGGCTAGACATGAGCTCTCTTTCTCTATTCGGATCTATCTTGAGAACCCCTCCCGTATATGTAGTCAGGAAAATATGAGGAAGAGGGTCTCTACTTGGATGCTAGAAGGAACATTTTAGGTGCGAAAAGTTTTAAAGCCAGCACCACTCCCTGGCTGTAAACAAGTAGGCTGGTGCTTTATTTGGGATGAAGAATTAATGATGATAATAAGAAAATTTGAAAGAACTCATTCAGAAAAGAAGGATTGAAGGAACATACTTAATTCGGAAGCTGTGATACGAATGAAAAGATCCCATGCTCCCGCATCACTATCTTCTATCATCAAATTCCCAGCATCCATCAATCTCCCAAACCAAACCAGACATGTAGGAGTATCACCATTGGCCATCATCATCATGACAATACTTGCATAAGCATAAGCAGTGCAACTGCAGTTACTAACACACTGATCTCTACACTCCTCTGCACTTGATGCTACCACTGACAGATCTCCATCTGGAATTTTGATCCTTCCCATCGACAAGAACTCATCTTTGTTCCCGCAACTCAGCTGCGCCTTCCTCACACATCCGTCTGACCAATTACCCGAATTCCACTTCTCCGGGGCTGCAGGCTCAAAGCCCGGCATGCAGTCACACTTGGGAGTGTTATGGTTGTTGCAGATCCCATATGGACCGCAACCAGCATACAGGCTGCACCTGTCTCGCGGTTGAAACCAGACCAAGCTTCATGAATTGGACTCATCATGCCATATCTGACAATGAAGTTGGCCTGATGTGTCCATCACAAGCCTTGTGTTGTTATATATGCCTGAATACTCAAAGGAAAGCTCATCATTGATTATTGTAGTAATGAAATGGAACGAGAAGTCATTGTTTGCTTCCGGTGTCTTGTCATAAGTTCTTCTGTTCCAGTATCCACTTCTCCAGTAGGGGACTGATTTGTTCCATATAAAGAACTGGTCTGAATCACATTGTTGCTTTTCCATGATCTAAGCATTCTGCTTTCACCCGTCCTTAAATTCAATCCGATCTTCATACCCGGTAGGAATGTATTTGATGGATGATCAAAGCTCTGCCACAAGACTAGTCCTGAATTCCCTTCTCTTAATACAAGATTGCCGTTATCAAGCAGTGTAGCGCTTGTGTTGTTCGACGCAATCGACACATTTGTCGACCAATGGATGTTTTGTTCTCCATCAAACAGAACCAGATTCCCACCATTTCCTAAAGTGAAAATGCCAGAATAATCGGTAAGCGGGTTCTCTGCATTTGCCACCCAGACAACAGTTTGAACTGGGATCTTGTGGTACCATACTCCGAAGTAGCGATTCATCGAATTGTTGGTGCTGAAGAAGCCCAGTTCAAAGATCTTACCAGCTGATTGAATAGTCTCGCCATCTCTGATTTGCTGGGTCTGTGTTATTGAATCTGCTGCAGTGAAAGATAATACCAGCAGCAGCAAAAATGAGATAATGAGAAAATCACAGCCTCTTTGCATGATTATGTGTTGAAGAATCTACTTCTACTCTTGAAGAAGATGAGCTGATACATTTGCTGTGTTTTTCATTGTTGCTCTACTATTGTTTAAATATCTTGGCTTGAATTATATATTCACAACCACCCTACAATTACATTGACTATAACTTCATTCATTGACAAAATAATGAAATCCTACATGATTCAGGTACAAATAATCTGATCTAGGCCAGGCAGGGACACTGAGATTTTAACCTGCTAACTAACTTGTGGGAACCTAGCTTATGTCTAGCCCAAGCCAGAAAAAATAAATACAAATGGGCCAAACATTTGACTGACGTCCTAGGCTTAGGGCTGAATTATAGTCCTGTGGGTTGGATCAAGGCCTGAATATATGGAGTAATAACTAAACGGGCTGGTCTTGGACTAGCATTGGTGGCCCAGCCTGGGCCATCCGCGCTAATTATCCTTTGGGGCTTCGAATAGATAATAATCATCATCGTCTTGCCCCAATTATGTTGGGGTCGGCTACATGAATTATGTTTCTTCATTTCGATTTATCCTGAGCCAAATCATGACATAAGTTGTACTTCTTCAAATCTAATTTTATTACCTTCATCCACATCTTCCTCGGCCCTACCCTTTCTCTTGCATATCAAAACTTTTTATTACCGGTGAGGTTGCCGGCTTGCGTTGGACATGCCCAAACTATGTCAAACGAGTTTCTCTGGTTTTATCCCATATTGATACAACCCCTAAATGCTCTCGAAAATGCTCTTTTTTAATTTTATTTTTCCTAGTTTTACCACACACCTACTTCAACCTTCTCATATGTGCTAATTAATTTTATGCTTATGCTGCTTCTTGATTGGCAAATATTCTGCTCCATAGGTCATCCTCCATCTGTACTCCAATATTCTCACCTCAACATTCTACTTCTTGATTGGCCAACATTCTACCCCTAAATGCTTCGAATAGATCACAACTGAAAACTTGAACAATCCCAACCCTTCTTCTGGATAAAGAGTGTCCACATTGTACAGTTTTTCTTTTATACTTTTTTGTCTTTTTGTAAGAATATCATAGATTGAGGTGGGCCTCATATGTCCAAATGGATGGGCCTTTGTGTTTTTAATATACAAGCCATTCTAAGGTGAGAACCAGCCTTAAATATGTAATTTGAGAACCCATTCTTGGGTATGAAGGAATGCCAATTACAGGTAGTATGATGAGTGTGCCAAGACTCAGGCTGATCTAACCATCCATTTAAGGACCCAATTTGAAGATAGTTGGGCTTTTGTAACTAAAAATGCAATGTTAGCTTAGCTACCTGTCATTTTCCCATCTGGTTCTCATCTAGAAAGTTCTCATATGATATATTTCTACAATAATTTGTAAGCTTAATAACTTCGGTGGGCCAGACATACAGACTGTGCAGATGGGCCGTCCAAATGCAGCTCATATCCATGTATGCCTAGTGTAATATGAGAATGTGATAATGAGGTAATAGCAATGATATTCCTCAATGTTTGATTCATCCAATCAAATACATAACACTAGAACTAGCCTAATTTTGTATTCAACAGGATGACCTTCCACTTTCAAGTTTTTTAAACCCTAGTCCAAACTCCCAAATTTGATTGATCTTTTTATATCATCCATTCATGGTATCCAGCTCAATGATGATGAAATTCATCCCACAAGAAACCCCTCAAAAGTTTTTGGAAACTTCATAGTATAACTTGGTCAAAAGATAGCCTTTGGGTGCATGATTATAATGGCGGCGGACTAAGATTTCATAAAATTAAGAGTATAGTTATTTGTAAAATAAGAAATAGTGATTATTTAAGAGGAACAAAGCTAGGAACCCTGACATAGTGCAATAGTAGGCTTAGGTCAGATTGGGTTGCCTCACCTCAGGTTCAGGTCTATGATTGGTGGCTATAATAACAAATAAAAAAAGGCCTATTAGAAACATATATATTGAATGATTGAATCATAAATGTCAACTTGAAAAAACAAAAAAAAAAAAACATAAATCCGCCCCCATACCCCCACCCCCAGAAATAATGATAATAATAAAGAAAAGAAAAGTAAAAAAAAAATACTTCTGGAAAATACCTTTATATTTACTATAACGTGCCAAGCCTTCTGTGAATCCGAATAAACTAGCCGTTTGGATCGACTGCACACCCATCCGAATGGACTGTACACCGTTAAACTTGTAGGGTCCAAATGGAGATGATAAGGTTTAGGAATGGAGCTGATTTTTTACAAAGATGAAGGGATGGGGAGATCTTTTGATCACCCCAAGTCACAGTCCCAGGTGGAGCTCCATGTGGGCCCCATGTTAAGGGGCGCATACTAATCCAGTGTTCAAGTTTTGCACTCACCTATTTGGGGAACATTATGATCTTTCAATCCCTCGTGTCCTTCATAGTTCGCAAATCCAGGTGGGCCCTAAAAAGTTAACTCATATACCGCACCATCTCTCTGGATCGTTTCTATTTATATAAAACAAAGTTGAAAAAGGGATGAAGCATGGTCAGGTTAGTGTGGACCTGGCCCAAGCACAAAATGGACCAAAGTGGGGAGCCATCCGAGAGTCTAAAGACTAACCAAAATTGAGCTGCTTGCGTACAATGGCTTCCACAAGGATGCCACAAGCTATTTTGCGCCGAAAAACATTTATGTACTATCTTCTTTATATAATCTCAACTAATGCATAAAAGTTGAATTGAGAGGCACATTGACATCCTAACTTGAATTGAGAGGTCATTGACTCCCATGGGTCAAAGATTCTAATCAAAGTCCTGACTCTGTTATTTCTTCAATTGTTGAATTTAGACTGTTGAACTGCAATTTTTGTACTATGTATTTGATTGTGACCAACTGGGTTGGTGATTGAAGCCATCCCAGCAAGGCCCACAATTCACACAGCACATATTAACATAAACATGGCCTTACCTTATTTTATCATGCCTTTGTCTTGTAGAGGCTGTAACGGGTCTAGCCCATTTTGGGTCCATGGTGTACCTGGACCTGCTCCTGCCAGCAACTTGGTACAATTTATGGATCCCAACCCAGACATATTGATGGTCCCATTTAGACCCAGACTCTAACCACCTAAAGAATTACTACTAATACTACTACTATTATTATCATTATTATTATTATTATTATTGAGAATTTTCAAAAACCCCAACCTTGCTTTCTATCCATTTCTTGCTTCCAATGGGAAGAACCACCTCTGATGAATCCACTTGCTCCAATAAATCAGTAGCGGTCCGGTTTATTTATTTTTTAATGACGTGGGTATCCACAAAGCCTTTGACCCAACATGCCTATTCCCTTGTGGCACCCACTAAATCCTGACAAATGCATACCGGGCAAACACGGAGTTATTAAAGTATGAATTTGGATGATATTAAATGAAGAAACTATGATGACCTATAAATTAAGGGTCAAGATCATTTGGGCAGACCATATTGTGCCTTTGTCAAAAACTATTCATCCATGTTGCTTCCATTGATTGTCATGCGCTCAAGTGGGCCACACGAGTAGGCCTATCAATTTGGCCCTTGGGTCCTGCCCGGCCCAACCCAGCCCTCAAAAAGCCATTAAAATGAGGGCTTTTGTTTCTAACGAAAATCCCTAGGGCCGGGCTTGGACAATTTTTTGCAGGCCTGAGATTTGAGGGTCGGACTTGGATAGTACTAGCCCGGCTTGGCCCTAGCCGTGGACCTCCTACGTTAATTTATTTTATATAATATATATAGGGTAATATTCAGGTGGGAACTGTTCTCACATAAGGGTCGGGCTTGGATAGTACTAGCCCGGCTTGGCCCTAGCCGTGGACCTCCTACGTTAATTTATTTATATAATATATATATAGGGTAATATTCAGGTGGGAACTGTTCTTACATATTATGTGGGAACTGTTCTCACATATTATGTGAGAACTTTTTTGCGGGGCCCAATTGTGAGCCCCATTTGGGGATGGGAATAGGGGGGATGGAAAGATCTATGTGAAACCGCCCCAAGGATCAAGTTTGACCCCAAACCCATGCCCCTAACCCCTTCATCCATGGCCTACAAGTTTAATGGCTTCATATTCAAAAAAATATTCAACCCCCAATCCAACGGTTCAATCCATTCAGATGTGTGCCAACCCTTGGGATTAGTGACTATCAAGGGGTTGTCGATTGGTTGCTAAGTTTGGACGGGTTGCTAGTTGGGTCACGTAAAAAAGTTCTCATATAATAGGAGAGAACTAGTTCTCACTTGCATATCTCCCATATATATATATATATATATATATGTAATTATACACTAAAATGCCCTTGTCATAGTCACTTAGTAATAATAGGGGGATATGAAGAAAATTTCATACCCACCTACCCATTACAAAGTGTCCTATAAATTCATACATACATACTTGGTTCATTTCATATATATTTAATTATTTAACTTTTGTATTGTACTTAATACATAATCAATAAGCGTTGCACGGTTGCTTCTAATCCCTTTCTTTTAGTTTTATTGCTATTTATTTAGGCTTTCTATATTATTTTTAGGAGAAATTTCACTTTACCACCCTCAACTATCACCCTTTTTCACTTTACCACCTAAACTTTAAAAAGTATCAATTGACCCCCTAAACTAATCCAATTGCACGGCCGTTACCCCCTGAGGCCAAAATCGAGTTAAAATAGACGGAATAGAGCAACACGTGACACACACTTTACCCCCTAAACTTTAAAAAGTATCAATTGACCCCCTAAACTAATCCAATTGCGTGTCACGTGTTACTCTATTCCGTCTATTTTAACTCGATTTTGGCCTCAAGGGGTAACGGCCGTACAATTGAATTAGTTTAGGGGGTCAATTGATACTTTTTAAAGTTTAGGGGGTAAAGTGAAAAAGGGGGTGATAGTTTAGGGTGGTAAAGTATAATTTTCCCTTATTTTTATAGATCCTTGTTAGTGCAAAAGGGGGTGTGCTCCTTCCTATTAATAATGATACACTTTTTCCTCTATAGAGTTGCTTGGGATATCAACCAATTCATAGAGGTAGTTTGTATGTGCGTAGAACTTTAAGGATATAGGGTGATCCAAATATCCTTTTAGTGAACTAAAAGAGAAGGGATTAAAAATGAGATTCATCTTGAACGGTCTGGATTATCTCTATATAAGCCCCCACGATGGATTTCCTGGAATTAAGAGGGAGTGTATTTAGGAGCTTTTGGATATTGAGGGGAGTGTTGATGATGGTTATTATTGTGAGGCATGTTTTTTGCTCTAGCAGCCTTGCCAGGGCCAAGAAAGGGAAGAGGTGCCCATGTGCCATGAAACGGAACATGATATAACATGTTCTAATCCAAGGCTCTTGCTTGTAGCCATGGTGGGTCAAAGGGAATGTGAGAAGGCCAACCTTGGAAAGATGACTTAAGGACAAACAAAGAGAACTTCTATAAGCTTTGTCGTAGGGAGGCTGCCAAATCTTCAAAATGGAAAGAAGGAAACCTAAAAGAATTCAACAATATCTATAAATAAATTGAACAAGAATTTTCTCCTAGCGAACTGCATACTGTTCATAAGCAATCATGGGGCCCACCTAGATGCATGCCCATCAGCAGAGAAAGGTCTCATCATGGATCAGGGTTAGGCAAAGCATCAGCCCAATAAGTCTACCCCAACCATTATTGAATAGCCTCAAAGTCGTAACATCCTTTCATCTGTGCATATTTCTTGTTAATCAATTTAATGGTGAGGATGAGATGAGTGTCAAGTTGGGCCTGATACCAATTCAGGGTGAGTGGTTGGAGTGAGTGAGAAGGGGGTACAGTACTCAGAGGAGGGCCCTAGTGTGCCCTCACAGAGCTCTGTGCAGCATTTGAATATCCATTGATTTGGACGCAATGGATTTGAGAGTTCAAGCAATTTACACTAAAAAGGCCGATGTGTATCCCCAAAAGTAGAACCTATGAGATCAATATGTATAAAATCACCAACCCAAAAGTTACAAATATAAAAGATTGGTCTCACAAGAAACCATACACCTAATGAATCTAAGAATACTATGAGGAACACTACATTCTAATGCAAAGGGGCGTCTCATCTCACACAGCCCCTCAGGGTTTAATCCCTGGGTGGGCAGGAGAAACTCGAGACACCCCAGTGGCATGGGTGTCTCATCTTATACAGCTGCCCAATGATTGATCCCTTGGCAGGTAAATTGTATCATATGTTTAAGGTACCACTCACCCATCTAGCAAAAAAATAACCTTGGTAGGCAAGTTGTCTGATGTGTACTGCACCACTGATCAAACTAAGCGAAAAATAATCTAAGAATAATATAATTCTTGCTCACCAGACCGTTGAAACAATTGTATGCTATTTTACAATACTGTCAATCTCTTGGAAAAAGATACTGTACAAGTCATTTACAACACTGATTATAAAGATGTACACTATCATCACAACCAATATTAATTGGCTGATGTCACAGTTGTGTTTATATGAATTCCAAGTCAAAGTTCATGGCAGAACACAGATGGAGCACAAGTGTACCCAACACAAGATTTGAGTGGCATTGAATGTTCAGACATTGGGTTCCATCAGAAGTGAGCATCTTCTGACCCAGTTAAACTTGAGCAAACAGTCGTAATGAAATCATAGAAAAGAAGTCATCTTTTTTTTAATATTATCTTTTGCAGCAACTACTAACCCCACAACACCTCCTCCCCTCGACTGAGAAATGAACAATATGCTCTGTAATGTGCTTTTGGAAAGAAGCACCACACCACACTCTCAATGCCCATGAAGAATAAAATGCTTCAACAGCTTCTACTGAGAAACCGTTACTGCTAAGGTCAAGCAATTGTAATTGTCTTACCATACCTATGGCTGTTGAAAACTCTTGAATTAAGTGGGAGTTGCTAGGAGCATCGCACTGCCACGACCTTGTAGAACTATTGATGCAATTGGATATTGTGGGTCCGCTGCTGACTGAATTATCTTCACTATCTGCAACTTCAAAGCCATTGAAGTCTTTGTTTAGAGCACAAAAACCCTGGTGAGCAGTTTCAGCATCTTCTGGTGCACACAAATGCGTAAATGTGCTAACAAGGCTAAGACTTTCATGTGAACATTTTACGTTATCTTGTGTTCCTAGATCACTTTGAGTGCGTCCTCTTGTCCAATTCAACATTATCTGCAAGACTGAGCTCCTCAAGATAGTCATTTACTGCAATTAGTGTGAAAAAACATCAGTAACAAGGATTGATTATAACTTAAAAATGAGGAATTGTATTTACACCCAGGCAAGGATTTGTCATGAGTAAAAGTATGAGTAAATTCATTTACACCCAAGAAGGAATTCAAAGGAACTACATTTAGAGTCATTTCCCACAAATGCATTGACCCTAATTCGATATATAGTGGGGCAACGTTTTAATGATCCTTGTTAGTGACCTAATGGGACACAGCTTGGGAGGAGGGATGGCTTAAATCTCAGAGGAAGATCTTAAATCTTTGATTGGTAACCTATACATACATAAGATGGTTAATAAAAATATCCCAAGGGACATTTAGGGCAGCCTTCAATGGTGATGCACTTAAGATAAATGGTCTGAATGACTAAATAAAAAACACCACCATGTACGAAATGGTGCCTCCTAAGAGCATTGATTTCTTGACATTCAGCCTAAAAAATGAAATTGAGTTGTAACAGTCACCTACCTGCTGATGCCTGAATAATTTGAAGTGTTCCCCCAAGCCCAAGACGGCATTTTTTAAGGATGAGAACTTTCAATGCACACTCGGGATTCTTGATATATGACACCAATGCATGTGTCCCCTGTTTTCATGTTCCAGTCAGGCTCTACATTATAAAAGGCCAGTACAGAAAGCTCAACAAAGAAACAAAACAAGTAGATTGTCATTTGTCACCACTGAATGGATCTGTAACACACCCTTGTGCAAAATCATAATAGCATCATCAATCCATTGGATCAGGTAAATAGAAATACTAATAATCATGCCATTTCTCAAAGATAATTGAAAACTTTATAATTAAAAAACTTATGGAAAAGATATGGATATGTAGTTGAATCAATTTGTCAGAAATTAAGGAAATGCTCAATCATGCTATCTTCTTCTCTCACAATTAATAAAGATGTGTAATTATGCTGTTCTAAGTAGGTAAAGTCCACCTATGCTTTTAAATTCATCTTAGATTCTTCATAGAGCTCAAGAGTCACATCAACTTTGCTATTATGTCATGTAATTTTGACTTGGATTATTATTTTCAGTACGAAGGAGCATGCATTCAATCATTTCACAATCAATGATGTGGACAAAAAATTCCACAATGGAGCACAAAACAAGTCAAGGAAAGATTCTTGAATAATTTCCTATGAATCTTCTAACTTCTCCTTGTGTCACAGGGAACAACTAGTTTTCGCCTTGAATGGAGATCACGCATTGACCAGTACGACCTTGGTGGGAAATTGGTTGTTTCTGCTACTGTAGAAATGGCTGCAACCCAAAATGTAGAAGGGACAGATGACTCAGGAAGAAGAGTTCGAGTGACATCTAAGAGGATGGTTTTTTTCGCTGTGCAACTCCATTTTGCTGGGGAGCATATGAACCTTCCTCCTGGAGTTACTCATACAGCAGAAATGTTTGTAGGTTGCGACGATCTCTTTATGGTCTTAAATAAGCACCTCACACCTGGTTTGCAAAATTCCTGCAGACTCTCCGGCAATCTTTTTCTATCCAAATAATGATCCATCAATGTATCTCCGACGATTATCATAAAGGATCACAGTCCTTGTTTATGTAGATGATATCATCATTACTAGATCTAATATGAGTGGGACACTGTATATTCAACAAACACTTCATGCTTCATTTCATATGAAGGATATGGGTCATGTACAATATATTATGGGCTTGAAGATACATACTGCTGCATAGGGAATCTTTATCAATAAGCAGAAATATGCAAATGGCTTGATTACCTTGGCTCGCCTTGATAATTCGACTGCAGTTGACCCCATAGTGGGGAAGATGGAGAACTGCAGACTGATCCCACAATTTAGCAGAGACTCGTTGGAAGTCTTGTGTACTTGACTATTACGAGACCAAACATCTCTTATGGTGCTAATGTGGTGTTTATGTCTGCACCAAGATATTCATCTTACGGCTCTTAGAAGAATCATTCAATATGTTCTCAGGACTTCTAAGCAAAGCTTATTTTTCTCAACTAGATCTCCACTTGTTTTGCAAGGTTACTGTGATGCAGATTGGGCTGAGAATTTGGACACTCGATGTTCCATCACTAGATGGTGAATGTATCTCGGTAATGCTCTCATATCCTGGAAATGCAACAAACAAAAGCGAGTCTCCATGTCCTCAATAAAGGCAAAGAATCGAGCAATGTCATGAGCTTGTTCTGAAATAATTTGGTTCGATAGGTCTTATCAGATTTGTGTTTTCTTCAAATGGACCCTACTCGTCTTCATGCTAATAACACTAGTACCATCCGGATTGCAGAAAACCCTATCTTTCATGAGAGGATAAAGCATATTGAAGTAGATTGTCATTTCATTCGTGATGCATTTGACGATAATACCATTTCTCTTTCTCATGTCTCTACACTTCAAAAGCCTTGCCAAGCCGAGTCATGAACTTCTTGTGGACAAATTGATGCCGGTTGACTCCCTCTGCATCAATTTGAGTGGGGCATCAAAACTGATGTAACACGGGCCCACTTGTCTCACTTGGAGATAAATCGGCACAGGGATATGACTCATAGTCGAGAAGATTTGATGGTGGCCATTGTATTATTTCAATTCCTCTCATTGTTTAATATTAGTTGTAAAACACCCAATCAAATAGGAATTACTGATTGTAAATCATTCCAAATATGGTTTGTGCCACTACTAAATATTGAGGCCTTCAAAGAGATCAGCACACACTCAAATTCCATTATCTCGACTTTTCCATTTTCCTATTGAAATATTAGAGTCTCTGAGACTCTTAACAGTTCAGACCAACTGGTGAAATCCAATATATTTTATTAGTTAAATAATAAAAAAACATTCTTAGATTTTATCTAATTCAATCAAATTGAGGGAAAATTTAATCTAAATGAGGCTAGACCTAAGGATAAAACATAGTTGATTTTATCAAAACCCCAACGACTGACAATCAAGATGGTTGATCAAGATTTTCATATTAATGGAGGTGTTTATTTGGAGAAATGGAAAAGGGAAGCTGTTGCTTGTAAATTTTAAGAAATACAGTTGATTATTGTAGAAATATTTAATTTCATACGGTCTTTTTTTTTTGGGAAAATGGTAAGTTCATATGATCTTCAATTTACCATAATATCTAGCGTATCACCTTTATTTGATAGTCTCGACCCTACATAACAAAAAAAAAAAAACCTCAGCTTTTTCATCTCTCATCTCGTCCTAAAGTCTCAATTTCTTCTTTCATAAATATCTCATATTTATCTCCATTTTCTACTCTCCAAAGTGGATTTTAGAAATTTAAAATCCAAGGGTATACCCACAGGAATTTGAGTCTGATAGGTATTGGAGGAATCCAACAAGATGTTGATTGCTCAATCTGAGTGGTGCTTCGAGGTAGCAGGAATCAAGAAACCTTGTGCAACATAAGTGTTAGAAAAGAAAGTGTAATAGCCAAGAACCCCCAAGAAAAAATTAGGAAATTTTAATTTTTGGGTATTATAATTTTATTTATTTCCTTGATTTGATTAAATTTTTTGAACTTCTCAAAATTAATTGGAATAGTTACTTTATAATTAATTATTTATTTATTTAATTGTCTGAGTGACTTGAGTATTGTTAAATTAGATTTATTGGTAATATTAGTAAGAGTTATTAATATATATGTGGCTTTCTTAGGGGTGTTTGGAAACAATATATTTCAAGAGCTTTTGCTATATTATCTACTAGTTTAGAATATAATTTATTCACTAAAAAAGGAGGTGTTTTGGATAGGCTTAGAATGTATCTTACAATATCTCACTTTCTTTCAAAAATCTTCATATTATTTTCTTCGACACCCCCCTATATAGCAAAATCTCTTGAAATATATTGTTTACAAACACCCCCCGTACCATTGATGAATCAATTATTTTCTTCGACGTTGTGAAGAATTATAATTGTGCAATAAACAAGTAAGAAAACTAGAACGAAGTGACTATTGAGAAGCCCGAAAAGGAACTAACCTCTTGCCCAATCAAATTTCCACTGACATCCAATTCAAGAAGACTACTGATCAAAAAGATGTTCTGACATGTCTTGGTAAATCCATGGAGAGTCAGCCCACAACATGATAAATCAAGTTTTACTATCTCTTGAGGCCCACTACATAGTGCCTCTGTCAACCTTCCTGCCCCATCCTACAACATCACATGCAACGGATGTTAAGCATTTACAACTTTACATAGGACATTCTGCAGCTGCTTCTTCAAAAGTAAAAGTCAATAAAAAAGCTAAAGAATATAAGAAATATATTATACAGTGTTATGCGCCATATATGCAAGGTCTCATGAACCCAATTTATACCATTTTGGTCCATGCTTAATAATCCAGATCGATCTGATTGGTGATAGCACATGTAGTTGATGTCCATGATTAAATTGGATGTTCAAATCATCTAATCTTTAGCGTTTTTTAAGGTTTTACTGTATGATTTTTCCCATTTAATTGCAAGGCAAAGAATAAAAGCACTACTGGGCATCCCCAGCCAATGTTGACCGGAAAGTAAGTGTTTAGGTCACAGAACACACATCAAGATACAGCAATGTCATAATTGTATTCAAGAAATCACTCACATCTCCAATGTTAGTGCTTCTGACCAATAGCGTGGACAAAGCCGAGGACTTAGCAAGATGACAAAGGCTATCAATTGTGAGTTTGCTTAGTTTTATGCCATTCAGATTTAGTTCTGAAAACCTGCAAAAAAAAATTGCAAATGCTTCCCATAAATCAATTTAATACAAAGACAACCTTACAGAAAAGTCATCCTATAAAACCATATAATCAGATTTTAGCAAGAATGAGAACCCAACCTCTTCATGCTAGCAAGTTTGGCCAGCAGATTACCCATAGCATTTCCAGAAATAGGATTATTTCTTCCTGTTAGAGTTTTCAGACGGCATTAGAAGAAGGAATTACATTATCACTGATCTGAAAATATCCATTGACTCATTGGGCTTTGAGTAACATAAGTTAGTTTTACAGTACAGATATCAAATTGTGGTTCAATTCCTCCAACTTCTGATAAATACCCAAAAGCTTTCCATAATAATGGGTGAAAATATCAAAATTGGATCATATTTGCAGTAATGGACATGTATCTGCTTGGTTTTTTATCAAAAAATGAAATACGATTAAATGGCCAAAGAAATTAGAATTTCATAAAGCAAAAGATTTGTGCTTGTTTAAGTCGGTAGATCTGAGAAGGATCACAAAAATTTGGGCCACAAATGTAAAACTCAAAACCCAACTAACGAAGTATTTTTTCAGATAAGCAATCATATACTTTCTTAAGCCCATGAAAGAAGATCATAAACTAATTGAACAAAAACAATCAGAGACAAAAGATGTTAAAGACTACCTAAACAAAGCTCTGAAAGTACAGATTCAGCATCTAATGCGTCAGCTATCTTTTGGATTGTTCTAGACGTGATAGAGCATTGCTCTATGTTCAAGCTATAAAGTCCTAGAGAACAAAAAAGTAATATTAAACGGTAGAACATATAGATCTCTATAACACACAAATATCGAACTAGATCTAATAAAAACCATTGACTGTGATTAGTTACCCGTGATAGGCATTTGCTAGGAAATTAAAAAAGTAATGTACCTTTGCAATTTTCTAAGATGGTCGATAGGTATGAACCACATGAATCTGTGAGACGATTCTCAGACAAATTAAGTACTTCCAACCGAGCAAAAAGTTCAGGGCATTCACAAATCTGTCAATTGAAAAGGCAGTGTTATTATAATGTCGACAGAAAAGGACTTTTAGTAGTAATAAGAAGTAAGAACAAGCTCCATAAATCTAGCAGTACAGGATAGCTCAGTGTTCCTGAAAAAATATGAGAAATTTTGCTATCAACTATGCACCTGTTAGAAAGTGTTTAGAGCTAACAGTGTTCAACTATGATGCCCATATACAGCATGACACAAATACAGAACATGGACACGACAAGAACATGAATTCACAAATAAAAAGTGGTAAAGAATAAAAAATACTACATGGGTACATTGCTATTTTAAAGTATGCGGGAATCACAAATTTCCATACATAGAACTTTTGGGGAACTCCGGATGTATACATTAGCAAGCCCTTGTAATCTCAAAGGGTTAAGTATAGGACTTTTGGGGAACTCCGGATGGATACATTAGCAAGCCCTAGTAATCTCAAAGGGTTAAGTATCAAACTTTTACTTTAATGAGATTTCTATCTTAATAGATCTCATGTTTATTTCATTCACTACTTGGCAGATTCTTCTAGTACTGTTATAGAAATTTTTTTTAGTAGAAAAATATTTTTTCCTTAATTTACTTTTATGAAATTTAAACTAGTCTCGAGAGCTTAATATCAATAATTTACTTTATCTATGCTTTATTTTACAAGTTTAAATTAGAAATTGTTTCAATTAGTTCAAATATTGTGCTGAATCATGAAACCAATTAATCATATATTAAGGATTTTCCAATCTGACACCCTATGTCAGATTTTGATAGATCTCGCTTAAAATAGGATCCTTCTAATTAAGATAGGATAAAGTTTTGAAGTTTTAATATTAATTCTTTATTAGATAAGGCCACAGGGGATTTACCCGGCTCCACCTGGGCCCGTAGGGATTAGTCAAGCCCAAAGGGCTGGGACACCTTATGTTATCATATATATATATATATATATTCTTTAATAGATAAACAGAACCCCTTAAGAATTCAAATGACGATGGATCTAATAATTTGGATCATTTAGAAATAGAAATCATCATCATCATCAAAGCCTTGTCCCAACTATGTTGGGGTCGGCTACACGAATTATGTTTCTCCACTCCGATTTATCTTGAGCCAAATCCTCAAATAAGTTACACTTCTTCATATTTATTTTTACTACCTCCATCCACGTCCTTTTTGGCCTACCCCTTCCCCTTGGTGGGCCATCAACCTTTATGGCCAAACTTTTCCTTACCGGCCTACGTTGGACATGTCCAAACCATCTCAAACAAGTTTCTGTAATTTTATCCCCAATTGTTAGTACCCCTAAATGCTCTCAAAAGCGCTCATTTCTAATTATATCCTTCCGAGTTTTACCATAGATCCACCTCAACATTCTCATCTTTGCTACATCCATTTTGTGCATATGTTGCTTCTTGACTGGCTAACATTCTGCTCCATAAGTCATAGATGATCTAATCGATGTCCTCTAAAATTTTCTCTTCAATCTTGTTGGCATTCATTTGTCACAAAGCACTCGCGAAACAAGTCTCCACTTCAACCATCCCGCTTTAAGCCTATACTTCAACCATCCCGCTTTAATCTTATATTCGACATCTATCAATCTGCTCATCCTTACTAATTATAGAGCCAAGGTAGCAGAAAGAATCACTTTGTGGTATCTCATGGTCTTCAATTCTCACAATAGTTTCAACCCTTTCTATATGCCCGCTGAAGTTACAAACCATATATTCCATCTTTGTATGCCTTATTTTAAAGCTTTTGGATTCTAAAGCCTCATGACTCGAGTTTTGCATTCACATCATCTCTTGATTCGTCTACCAACACAATATCATCTGCAAATAACATATACCAAGGTACCTCTTCTTGAATATGAGTAGTTAACTTTTCCATCATCAGTGCAAAGAGAAAAGGGTTTAGGGTTGACCCCTGATGCAAACCTATGGTCACCGGGAACTCCCTTGTCTCTCCACAAGTAGTTCTCACACTTGTTATTGCTCCTCCATACATGTCTTTAATGCCACTTGGAACATTCCTTTTATTTAAAACCCACCAAATTAAATCTCTAGGTACCATGTCGTAGGCTTTTTCTAGATCGATGAAAACCATATGCAGATTTTTCCTCTTTGCTCGATATTTTTCCATTAATTGTCAAAGTGAGAAGATAGACGTTGGCCTACATGGCATAAAACCAAATTGAATTTCATATATCTTGGTCTTCTGTCTAAGTCTTTGCTCCATTACTCTCTCCCATAGTTTCATAGTATGACTCATAAGTTTAACCCCACTATAGTTGGTACAGTTTTGTATATCTCCCTTATTCTAATAAATAGGTACTGTAACACTTCTTCTCCATGCATCCGGCATTTTCTTTGTCATTAATATCTTGTTGAAGAGTCTAGTTAACCAAATCTCCCTAACTTCTCCTAAGCATTTCAAAGACTCAATCGGGATGTTATCTAGACCCGTAGCCTTTCCTGTCTTTATTTGTTTTAATGCTTTTCTTACTTCTACCACCCTAATTCTACGGAAAAAAAGTATGCTTTACTACTGAAGTATCCCCTTTTGTTCTTATGTCCCCTAAATAGTCTTCATTTAAAAGTATGCTAAAATATTCCCTCCACCTTTCTTTGATATCGTTGTCCTTCACCAAAACCTTTTGGTCATTGCTCTTAATACATTTGACATGATCTAAGTCCTTACTTTTCCTTTCTCTTATTTTTGCAAGTTTAAAATTATCCTTCTCTTGTTCCTATTATATAGGTCATCATATGCTTTGCACTTTGCATCACTTACTAGTTTCTAAGCTTCTTTCTTTGCCTTCTTGTACATCTCATAGTTTTCCATATTCCTAGTACCCTGTCAAACTTTGTAACAACGTCTCTTCTTTCCGAACAGCTTCCTGAACCTCTACACTCCACCACCAGGTTTCTTTATTATCATGTCTCTTCCTTTCGACTCTCCAAGCACCTCTTTAGCAACCTTCCTAATACATTTAGCCATTTGATTCCACATCGATGTAGTTTCTCGTTCGAAATTCCATTCTCTCCCTCATCAATCACTTTTTCATTAAATATTGTCGCTCTTTCTCCTTTCCAATCCCTCCACCTTGTTTTAGGGCACATTTTATTTACTACCCTTCTCTTTCTACCTCTAATGCGAATATCTAAAACTACTAGCCTATGTTGCGTGGTCAAACTCTCTCTTGGAATAACCTTTCAATCTTTACAATCCAATCAGTCGTGTTTTTAACTAGGAAAAAGTCTATCTGCTTCTCCTACTAGTTCCACTTTTGTAAGTAATTAAATGCTCCTCTCTCTTTTTAAAGAAAGTGTTTGCCATTACATGGTCAAATGCTAATGCAAAGTCCAAGACAGAGTCTCCTAACTCATTATTTTTCTCCAAATCCTTGTCATCCATGCACTCTCTCATATCCTCGATTATCCTTTTCTACATGCCAATTTAAGTCCCCTCCTAGGAAAACCTTTTCACTAGTAGGAATTTCTCCTCGTAAACCATCCATCTATCCCAAAATTGGCTCTTGACACGTTCATCTAATCCTGCTTGGGGAGCAAATGCACTAATGATATGAATTATGCCTTCCTCTAACACTAGTTTAGTTGCTATAATTCTATCACCCAATCTCTTTACCCCTACAATTTTTTCTTTCAAATCTTCATCTACAACTATACCCACTCCATTTCTTTCCTACATAAAAATGTTTATAACCATCAAGGAGCTCCTTAGCTTTATCCCCCTTCCACTTTGTCTCCTATAGACAGGCTACACTAACTCTTCTTCTTTTCATTACGTCGACTAACTCCATCCTCTTGCCTGTCAAGGTTCCTATATTCCAAGTAGCAAGTCGAATCTTCCTTTTCTTCTGCCACAAGACTAACTTCTTTAGCCACACTTGTCCAGAATGGTGCGGTAGCCCTTACCCACTTTCCACTGCAATCGGGTGATGCTGCAATGCATCGCTTAAAGCGGAGAACGCCCTAGTATGATCTCGGAATGTTGTAATCTCAGAATTCATGTTGGGTTGTGACAAAATTTTACGCTGCCTGTCAACCTACCTAACGTAACCCTCCTCCTTTACTCGGGCTTGGTACCGACAGTAAAAGAAACAAAACGGGCGGAGTTCATTTAGAAATAGAAAAATAGAGTTAAAACTTAGAGAGAATAAAGTTGAAAGATATCTTTGCATTAGTGTAAGAAGAGAACCCTCTCAAAATGGTAAGGAAGTTAGCACCATCAAAGTGTTGTTATATTTTTAGAAATGTATGACATTTGTGTGTGAATTGCCTTATTCTTTATGAGTAAGGGTACCTTTTACAATACTCAAGAACTCCTTGTTATAGGTGTCAGTAACCTTGTAATTCACACAAACGAAAGAGCAAAAGTTGATGCCCTTTTTCATTCTTTGAACTTTGCACATGAGACGAAAGCACAAGTTTGTGTTGTCTACATCTCAAGCTCTAATCTTCAATGAAAAACAAAGCTTGGCAAGCATATCTGATCATCATATCTCAGCACAGTCAAGTTGACCATCCAAGATCAATATACCAAGTCAAAGTTTATTTTTAAATGTTCATTTACCTTGTTTTCTGTGGTGATCAAAACTGCTCAAAGAAACACAGACACGGGACACGGACACACCGACACGGCAATTCTCAAAATAGTAGGACACGGGCACGTCAGGGACACGTTAATATTTAATAATAATAATATTTAAAGCCCTAGCCTCTGCCCTATCTTCATTGTTTTTCTTCCAACTAAAAGATATTTTTTACAAACGGCCCCTTCTCTTTTCTTTATTATAATTTTAATACTTTTCTCCAACTAAAACAGCCAGCGTGTCCTAGTGTGTCCAGGAAATAAAATATAAAAAATAAGCAGCACACCATTTTTGGCGTGTCGGACACATGTCCGGGCGTGTCCGTGTCCGACACGGAGAGGTGTCCGTGCTTACTAGGTACTGGTTGGGGTCAAAACTAGGATGCTTGCAATTTGACTTGACCGGTTCCAATTTGTCGTTGCTTGCTTTGCCTCACCCATTACTTTTTTTTCCCCAATTTCTTCCTTATCTGGACTGAGCTCGGATCTCTCTTCTCAAGCTTTTTAAGTAAAAATAATCAGCCCACACGACAACCTTCCCAAACACTTCTTCCATCTCTAAAATTTCTTCTATTTCTTTTCTTTTGTCCATCGAAGCTACAGTGACATTGACCACCTTGAATCCTCTTCCAAAACTTGTTACAATATCCACCATAAATCTTCTTCTAACATGTGTAACTACTGAGTTGACAAGTGATGTTTCTTCATCATGGAAAGGGCAAATCCTTCTAATGGCCCCACACCAAAAATTCCTATGGAACCTTGATCAATCTGTCACTCCACCAAAAGAGTTCATTATTGATGAAGTATCATTTTAAGGGATGCACATTTTAGCCATGATTACTAATCCTGATTATGATGCTTGCAATAACTAATAAGTCAAATGGAGGTTGACAGGTCAGCTAAGGGGTCAGCTCTCGCTCAACAAAAGTACACGTTGGATCTTCTTTGAATGTTTGCGATGACTCATAGTTAACCAACTTTGTACTCCTGCTCAAGTGACTTCAAGCCAACACAGGAAAACCTATTTCAAATTCAGAATGGTACAGAGGCTTTGTTGGATGACTACAATATCTAATAATTATGATGCCAGATTTAACACCACAGTTAACTAATCCTCCCGTCTATATTTAACCGAAGAGAACTTGAACTAAACGCTACTAATTCTTTCGTACATTTAAGGGAACAGTCAATAATGGCTTCTAGTCAAATTCCGCAACCAGGCATTTGGTCTTTATGCATATTCAGATGCAAATTGGCAAGAAATTTATTTATACACAAAGATCTAGCAGTGACTATTGTATACTAATTAATGGTTTATTAACAGCCTGGAGCAATAAGAAACAACATATTGTTGCAATATGAAGTACAGAAGCTGAATATAGAGTGATGGTTGTCACGAATAAGCCAGACGACTTATAACTCATAAACAAGACAGAACAGAATAAACAAGATAGAATAGAATGGGATTCGATGATCTCCTTGAGGATGCACCATTGTATTTTATAGATAAGAAATGCCCAATTTGGGCTACAATTACAATCAATCAAATATCCTATTTTAGTATGTATTGTTGTACAAGCCTATCTAGTATCAATCTATCAAACTTAGTATGTATTGTTGTACAAGTCTTATAATACAATGGGCTTTGCAGATGGGTCATGGATGGGCCAAACTTATATTATAATGGGCCTGTGTTAACAACCCCCCTCAAATTGATGCGATGGAATCAGTAAGCATCAATTTGCTGGATAAGAATTGATGACGTGGGCGACGAAGTCCCTTCGTGAAGATGTCCGCAATCTGGAGGCCAAAGAAAATGAACAGTAGGGAAATGATGTCCCGTAGATATTCATCACAAATGAAATGACAATCAACTTCAATGTGCTTGGTCGGTTCATGAAAAAATGGATTTTCTGTAATACGAATAGCACTAGTGTTGTCAGCATGGAGAGGGATAGGGGAGCTTGTGGAAAACCGAGATCGGAGAGTAACCCACGAAGCCAAAGTAATTCAGAACAGGCAGCAGACATGGCACGATATTCGGCTTCTGTGGAAGATCTTGAAACCTTATCTTGTTTCTTACATTTCTAGGATATCAACGCATCGCCAAGATACATACACCACCCAGTTGTGGACCGACGAGTGTCAATACAACCCGCCCAATCAGCATCGAAGAAAGCAATGAGATTTAGAGGAGAGCCTGCAGGGAAAAATAGACCACGAGTAGTCGTACCAAGAAGGTAACAAATAATACGTTGGACAGCCGTCAAATGAAGATGCCTTGGTTGAGTCATATACTGGCTGACCAGGTTGACGGCAAAGGGAATGTCGGGGCGAGTATAAGTTAAGTAGATCAAGCTACCAATCAATTGCCGATAGAGCGTGGCATCGGGAAGAAGATCCCCACTATCCTTTGAGAGCTTTAATTTCACTTCAAGAGGAGTATCAACGGAAGTTGATTGCTGGAGGACTGCCAGTTTAATTAGGTCTAGAGCATATTTGTGTTGATGCAAGATGATCCCTTTTTCTGTTTGATGAACTTCAAGACCTAAGAAGCAGGTTAAGGGACCCAAGTCTTTCATATGGAATGATTGATGCAACGATGATTAAAGCTTAGAAATCATTACGGAATCAGTTCCAGTAATAATGATGTCATCAACATAAGCAAGAAGAACAGTGATACCTCTTGGAGACTTATGTAAAAACAGCGATGGATCATACGAACTTTGCTGGAAGCCTAACATAAGCAAGACGACCCGAAATTTTTCAAACCAACCGCGAGGCGCCTGTTTAAGACCATAGAGGGAACGTCTGAGTTTAGCCACATCTGAACTACTGGAAGGAGATACCCGTTAGGAAGGCGCATATAAACCTCTTCTTTAAGATCCCCATGAAGAAAGGCATTCTTTACATCTAACTGAAGAAAGGGCCAAGCTTGAGATGCTGCAATGGCAATAATCATCCGGACAGTAGTCATCTTTGCAACTGGAGCAAATATTTCATCATAATCGATGCCATATTCTTGGCGATTTCCAAGAGCGGCCAGACAAGCCTTGTATCGGTCCTGCGAGCCATCAGATTTCAGTTTGACTGAATAAACCCATTTATACCCAATAGGTCGAACTAGGTGGGCAGGTAACCACATCCCATGTGTGATTAGTCTGTAGGGCTTCTAATTCCTCAGACATAGCTTTCCGCCAACATTCATGTTTCACAGCTTGAGAATAGGAAGTGAGACTGTTAACAGGTGATAGAGTGGCAAGAAAGGATGAATGAGAATACCCATATCTATCAGGAGGCCGAGAGACACGCGTGGTGCGTCGAAGAGTGGGCATCATAGCTAGTTCTGGTGTAGTGGATAGGGGAGTTGGATCAGGTGCCGGATCAGGTGGCTCTTGAAGGGGTTGTATCGTAGCAGTGAGTGTTCCGTTCGTCGCCGATATACAATTCCAGGTTTGAACCTTTCAACAATAGCTGAAGAAGTATCGGATGAAAAAGTTGGTAATGTATTCAAGGTGATAGGAGTGGAGGAATCAGTGGTTTGAGAAAAAAATATATAAATTTTCGAAAAATACGACATTTCAAGAAACACGAATTCTTTTGACAGATGGATCATAGCAAACAAAGCCTTTTTGATGAGTTGTGTAACCAAGAAAAACACATCTGGTAGCTTGCGCCGACAATTTTGTCCTTTCAGAAGGAGGAAGATGAACAAAACAAACACATCCGAAAGGACGAAGATGTGTATATGTAGGATGAGAGTTAAAGAGACGGAAATATGGGGACTGATTTTGAAGTTTGGAAGACGGAAGCCGATTAATAAGATGAGCGGAAGTGGAGAGAGCTTCCGGCCAGAATCTAGGGGGAACAGAGGATTCAAGTAGCAGACAACGAACCATGTCAAGTAAATGGTGATTCTTCCGTTTAGCAAAGCCATTTTGCTGTGGAGTATGAGGACAGGTTCGTTGTGAGATAATCCCCTTATTTTGGATAAATTCTTGAAATCTGTTTGACACATATTCACCACCTGAATCAGATTGGAGAATCTTTATGCAGGTGGAGAATTGTATTTCAACATAGGCAAGGAATGTTTTAAAAACCTCAAACACCTCCAATTTAGCCCTTAAAAAATAAACCTAAGTGAATCTGCTATGATCATCGATTAATATAAGTTTGGCCCATCCATGACCCATCTGCAAAGCCCATCGTATTATAAGACTTGTACAGCAATTCATACTAAGTTTGATAGATTGATACTAGATAGACTTGTACAGCAATACATACTGACCAAACCAAGCCTTTTCCCACTAGGTGGGGTCGGCTATATGGATTTGACGACGCCAATCAAATCTGTTTAGGGCCATGTCCTCCGTTAGATCCATGTAGGCAAAATATGTAAGTTTGGCCCATCCATGACCCATGTGCAAAGCCCATCGTATTATAAGTCTTGTACTACAATTGCAATCAATAAAATATCCTATTTTAGTATGTCTTGCTGTACAAGTCTATCTAGTATCAATCTATCAAACTTAGTATGTATTGCTGTACAAGTCTTATAATACGATGGGCTTTGCAGAGGGGTCATGGATGGGCCAAACTTATATTATAATGGGCCTCTGTTAACAATGTCACGAATAAGCCAGAAGACTTATAACTCATAAACAAGACAGAACAGAATGAACAAGATAGAAAAGAATGGAATTCGATGATCTGCTTAAGGATTCACCATTGTATTTTATAGATAAGAAATGCCCAATTTGGGCTACAATTACAATCAATCAAAAATCCTATTTTAGTATGTATTGCTGTACAAGTCTTATAATACGATGGGCTTTGCAGATGGGTCATGGATGGGCCAAACTTATATTATAATGGGCCTGTGTTAACAATGGTAACGACTGGAGCTAAACTGACATGAATCTATCATCTCTGAAATGACTAGGGAGATACCTATAAAAGAAGCGATCTCGATTGCGATGATTCAAGTTCAAACAAAGCTGTTCGCTAAGGCAGTATTTCATGCGAGGACAAAAAATACTGAAATTGCACATCATTTAATCCAGGAATAGGTAGAATACAGATATAGTTCCACTTTGGGTTGCAAGTAGGAATCCGAGCATCCGAAGTTTCCAGATCTGGATAAAGTGGCTATGGAAGCTATTCTTGGATCTGGCGAGATTCAGATCTGTATGCAGACCCAAGCATAGAGGACCCAAAACATTCGGATCCAGATGCTCGCATGTTCAAACTAAGGATTCCAACTCAGGACGATGACATCCACATATTAAAATATAAGTTTTAAGGGCCTACATAGCTTGGGTAATATTGATATATGCAGATCTACTTAGCTTTAATCATTTATCATGTGAAAGCACCACTTCTATATTTAAAATATATATTGAAACCCTTTTATCCAATTATACCAATACATTCCACATCATATTTTGGATCCGAATCTGGACCCATTGAAGAAGCTACATAAATTATATTTCCACTATTTTATGTACTTTGTACTCTATTTTATAGGTCTGTAAGCACACTTACATTTATTTTTGCAGGGCCCTGCTAACATGCCCATGAGGCACCCATAAAAAGAACATTTGAAAATCATATTATTCAAAATACTCCACATTGCAAACACAGCATAATTCTTCAAATTATGAAATTTTTGGTTAAAATCAAGGATTAAGACTTCACCTTTTCCTGACTAATCATATCATTTCGAAGCTTATATTACTTCAAAAGTAATGAATTTTTACTTCGGGAAAAAGCAAAGGAAAAATAAGTCGTAGATTGAGGAATCTGAAAAGGGAATAGAATTTCAGAATATGTTGTACCTGAAATAAAGCAGTTGGCCCAAGTCGATTGCTGTGCAAATCCAATGTCAAGCCACGGTATCGATTGCTCGATGCAAATATTTGTTTAAGCTTCTCCATTGTTGTGTTTCCTAACAGATAGCACAAGATCCCACAGTCAATAAGTGATTTGAGTGTTTAATACTTTACCATAGTTTTAAAATCTTTTACTTTTTTTTCCAATTGGCAATCGCAAATTATATTAGATAAGAAAAAGAGATTACAAGCAAGACACAAAGGAAGAAAAAATTGGTATAAAAGCCTTGTACTGAAACGCTTTCACAACAACTACAAAACAGAAGCAAACAAAGAGACAGTCCTATCAACCACTTGCTTTGTTAATGAATCCACCGTTCTATTAGCTTCCCAACCCACATGAGCAAAAAAATAACCACAAGAGAGGATGATCTGATCTCATTAAGGGAAAATAGAATTTCCAAGGACCCACTTTGGAATTTGATACCCAAAGGGCATTAAGAGAATCGATTTCCACTATTGATCTCTCTGTAAACAAGGAAGAACAAATCCTCAGAGCTTCCAAAATAACTAAATCTTCTGCCTTGTTAGAATCTTTGATGCCCACATGCTTGCAAAACATAAATAAAACCTCTCCATTGTTACTATGTATTATGTAAAACACCGCCCAGTTGAGCCCAATTTGCCTGCAGCCGCACCCTGTCAACACTGAACTTCAAGAAACCAATCAGATGTGGGAACCAGGATTCTGACTTGTTCACCATATGAAGACTACAATTCATGCAAACTTATCAATTATGAATAATGTTGTCCAATTCAAAGCATCAAACTCCTTTTCATAAATCCCATTTCTACTAGCCCTAGCTTTGTTGTTGATAAGATTTTGTAACGACCCAACACCGTACTTAGGAGTAAAGTAATTGATTATCATCAAAACAGAGTGGGAATAAGATAGAAACAAAAAGAAGAACAATAATATGATCTTCCTCTAAGCCGAAACAGACCAAAAGTTGGAAAAAATATATATAATGCTATCCATTTTGGAAGTCAAGATGTGAGATAATTTTACTGGACATTTTGTGTTTTCGTAATGTTCTAACATAATAAAGTTAATGAGTTTCTAAGATTTGGGAAATACCTCGACATTTGAAAGTTGAAAATTTGGCCAAACCACTAAAAATTCAATTTTGAACTAGATCTGGAAAATTGAGTTTTTATTCTTTTGGAATTTGAATTATTGAGTATTATTATAAGATTCGAAATGGGGGGTATAACCTTATTAACACTAACTATTGATATTTCCAAGAAAATAAATCTTGGCCTACCCAACCCAAACCGCCTTAAGAAGACTTATAAAACAAGAAAGGACAAAGAGGAAAGAAAGAATGGAACAGATAACGAGAGGGAGAGAGAAGAGGAAGGAAAGTCCAAAGACATGCCGATGCGTTGAGTTGCAGGAAATTTGCAAACATATAAATAGTTGGTCATATTATTAGGGTTTTTTTTCCTTTCGTGTGGAAGTGACCCAGTCCCAGGTATTGAAGGAACCCGCAGACAGCAACCAATTTGCTGATGTAATTTCTGTGAAGTCAGAAGATGGGACTCCACTTCTCTTGTGGAAAAGAATACAAGGATTCTAGTGGGTTAATCACTCAGAGACACGATTCCCATGTAATTATAACACACCACAATGAAGGAGAGATGTGAAGAATATGGAGATAAACAAAAATGGATTTTAAAGCCTTTTTATTTTATTCACAAACTGTGTTGACTGTGTGATGAAATGCCACAGTTGACTGTTAAAAATTTACAGAACTCACAGAAGTCTCTAGATTTTTCAATCAAATCACTACACTCATCTTAGTTACTTCAAGAAACAACACATTTTTACACCAAATATACCACACAAAGCATCACATCAGCCATCCATTATATCAATCAAACTGCTTAAACCATGGCAAAAGCACCTTGGATTTCTCCATTCTTACAGATACCAGGATTGTTCAAGTAAAGATCAGCAACTGATAGGCCATGAACACTATACTCGCGCTACAAACACCTTATCCATTAGTGACAATGGTAACCCCAGAACTCTCAGTGATTTACACTCAACTAACATTGCCACAGATAAATATACACTCCATGGACCATCCTTGGGTTGAGTAGGGAGGGGCGGGGAGGGGGCTGTTACTTTGAAGTGGGCCCTTACCCTTATCAATATGGGCTGTTATATACACTCCATGACTTACCCTACAAACTATGGTCCTATTATTTACATCAGTAGCCTATAGATGACCACTTGCATTCTTATAACAAATTTTATAAAATAAATGATAAACAAGTTGAAGAGAATATTTGTACCTAATAAATTGTGGGAAATGTCTAATATGGCAATGGTTTTATGCTCCTGTAGTGCATTTACAAATGGTGCTATTGATATATCTCCTAATTCACAATTAGACACAATGACTTCATCCTCTGAAACCTAGAAATCAAAACATAGCCATGTGAGAAACCCCAGAAAATAAATAAATCAGCAGCAACAAATTAAAAAGCTTAAACCCAACAATACAATATATATATAACTTGAAAGCACAGCAGTGAACAGCATAGTAACAAACATCTGTACATGTTATTTACCTCCAAATTATATAATTTCTTCAGTAACTTCATATTGGGGGCCTCAGACAATTTCATACAATGATCAATATATAACTTCATCAAGCGCTTTTGACACCATCCTGAGAAGGTAATTGACTAACAAGGTTAGAGCAAGATGAAAATGGAAGGAAGAAAGTTAAAAACACATCCAGCTCATAGATAACAAACCTAACCATGCATGGTAAATTTAGTAACAAATATATATATATATATTCTGTCAGATAACAAGACCTAACCATGTCTGATAAAGTTAGTAACAAAGTCACCAATTATTCAAACTCACAATCAGTGGAGGAAATGAATGCGTAAGTGTGAAATGGATGAAAGAATCTTAGTGATTAAAAATGAGAAATAGAATCAATGTACAAGAAAACAAGAGAAATAGAATATTTCAAATTATTTGTTTAAGATGTTGTGTTTCATATATGTAACATAACTTGAACCCACAGTATTGTGGTTGTGAAATGAGTACCCTTGCAATTGTTCCATGGGCTCTTGTCATTTATTAAGCTTTTCTCAGAAATATAAATAAATAAATAAAATGGCATTACTTTAAAGATATGCTCAAGAAAACAATGACTTGAGTAAATGATACCCTTAGTTTAGCCAACATTTTTCTCAGGTATAAGTTTATCAATAACCTTTCATTGGAACTTGGATTAGGCCCCTCATCAATTGTACTCTTCTAGCAATAGCACTATCTTAGCTACCTAGTTACTCTTAGTACCCTGTTTACAGTAACTTTGAGCAAAATAGAAAGATAAATTACTTAGAATGTACTCTAGAAGTGGATAAGAAATTTTTTGAATTCGCTTCATGAGATATTCTCATATGTTAATTAACCCCCCCACCGCGAAAAAAAAATCAATAAATAAATAAATAAATTATTTGCTACATTGGGAACTTGAATTCATGCACGTTCACAATGACACGCCCATCCCTTCCCAGCTGAGCCAACAGGTTGGGAACTCGTATTTCTAAATCTTACTTAATAAATCATATAATTAATTTTATATTTTCGTCTATTTTCATACATTTTAAGGAACAATACTTGTGTAAATTTATGCCTTGCATGTTGAATACATGTACTCAATCATCCAATCAACACCGTCCGACCATTTTGTTTTTCAATGCTTATTTTGGGCAAGTGTAATGGGCACTTTCTTCTATTACATTATGTTTCCCTATTTATTAGTGCCACTCACAACCCTGTAACTTAACGCACCCTTGTTTGGAAGGTCATGTCTAAGGAGTGCCAAAACTCATTTTTCCACCACTTTAACAAACAAATGGCATTTAAGGAGTAGTGACGTCTAGGAGTCAAAAGAGAACCAAAGACACTATCCGGACTGTCAAATGTCAATATACTGCTTCTCAGCAATATGTACTGAATGCAATGCTTCTTTGGACCTGAATAAGGCAAAGAAAAAGTTCGGACAACCCATCAAATAGGCTAGAATTTAAGCATAATCACCATGAATAATAGGGGATTGATTTAAAGGAAGCAACAGTAGACATATCAGAGGGTAAAACCTCAATTTTATTCAAACTATGCAATTTTATTCCAACTGAATTCTGTTGAGTGTGCAGTGGCATACAAAGTCGATTGTCACATGCATATAAGAAGCTGTAAAAACCTAATCTAATCTATAATTAAATCAACTATCTCCTCACTATATATTTTATTTTATTTTTTGAATGGTTACTTTCATTAAAAAAGCGAACAGAACAACAGAACAGATCAACTATCCTCCTCACTAATTGATTCCTTGTGTATTCTAAGATGCTAATTGACATAAATTATACAACTGGTTAGAGAGAAAAATCAGAAAACTAGACAATTTCTAAAAACAGCGACAATCAGAGTCCAAACCTTTCTGGACAAATCAGACAATGGGGGCCCTCAAGGCCCAGCGATCCAGATGGTGGCCTTTGCATCTGATAATATACCCTTGGGCGACCCAAGTGGTTATGGGCTCAGTTGAGCCCACTAATTGAGGCCCAAGAATCAATGAACAGCTGCCCATTTTCTGTTCTGAACTTTTTCAGAGTTGCCCACCTAGGGACCCACATGGGGATGGGGATAGGGGGGATTTCAATGACTCCCTGGGACTATCCTCTCTGCAAAAAACCAACCATGATTTCTATCATCTTCATCTGAGCCCTAAAAGTTTAATGGTCAACAGTCCATTCGGAACGGTACACAGTCGATCCAACGGTCCAATAAATTCATATCTAACCAAAAGTTGGTGGACACGTGCAATTCAAGGGGGTTGTGTGTTTGGTCCATTTTGATGGACCAAGGGTGGGCCCCACAAGCGTGAGCTTATAAAATTTTATCATAAGCTTGAGCTAAGGAGACCCTAGCCCATATATATTTATATATAAATATATATAGGTATCCCAACTTAGTGGGGCTGGGCCCCTACCCCTCTGATGAGGGAGCCCTCGGGTGAGGGGAGTAAACCATGGGTAAGGTGGGGGAACCCTCTGGTGAGGTTGCACAGCCTCGGGTGAGAAAAGGTGCCTGCCCAGGTTCGAACTCTGGACAGGTGGTAAGAAGTGGCTCCTTCTTACCCTGGAAGTTTCCGGTTAATATGGAAAGTTGTGCACCAAATACGGGGACCTTGGCAGTAAACTCGGGTTCCGGAATTTAGGTGTGACATTTATGGTATCGGAGCGGGCAAGTCTCTAGGAAATAAAACAAACTAAAAACTTTAAGACTTGGTGAGGAATTGTGTGGGGATTTTGTGTAAGGAACTGTCTTTTTCCATGGAATGTCCCCATATAAAGCACTTAAAGAGTGAATGTGATTCATACCACTACATGAAGAAATGCTCAAGGACAAACAAAATCATAAATAAAAAAAAAAAAAAAAAAGAAAGTAAACTAAATGGTTCATACCTTCTATAGCTATTTCAATCCAACCACTTTCACAAACATGATCATTGAGACTTTCAACTAGGTCCAATGATTCAAGAACTTTGTCTCCACATTTCAATTGCCCAACAATGGGCAAAACACCTAATAGAGCATACAACAATTAGTAGAAAATATGCATGTTTCTGAAAGATGATCAAAAAGTTACCCTATGTATATACTAACAAAATAATATTCAAGACACCATTATTGAAACATGTAACTTTACAAAGTTTTATTTTTCATTATCGGATTTTACTCACCAGCATCTATAATCATTTAATTCCAATAATAACTCGGGAAAATTCAATTTCAAATCAACCATGTTTGATTTTTGCAGCTTTGTAATGATTTCGAGCAATGTTCGACATGATATTGGAAGGAATATTTGGCCACGGATGCATATCAGTTATCGATAATACATCAGTTACAACTTACAAGAGATTTTTTTTCGAATGGCAAAACATATGAAAAAATGTCCAAAAGGGTCCCAGATTCAGTCACATCACTGGCTGAAATTCATACAAATAGAAGTCAAATATGCATACAAGTTATGTATAATTGGTTAGAGTGCTATTTTATGCATGCATTTTTAGTTTTTTGATAAAGCTAGTTTATGCATGTATAAGCTTTATTCTTGTAGTTGGAATATTTCTAAACAAACGAAGATATCAATTTTCACATTCCTATATAACATCTAATGTTGAGAAGTGATGTAGGACAGACCCATGGCCCCATGGTATGATCAACCATTTAGGCCCAGCCGAGTCGATTCAAGTCTTATTTAGAGTTGTTTTATTAAAGTTGTGCTGTTTAAATGATTTATGTCTTTTAACTTAGATGTTTTATCCTAGCCATCAATGCATTTGGATGGTCCAAATTAGTTCAAGGGTTATTAAATTTTCTTATATAATGATAAAATGCCTCTATTATAGCCATCAATGTGTTTGGACGACCCGAAACCCGGATTCCAGTCCCCCTCTTGATAAAGCCACTAAGGCCTCTTGATTTTTACTTCTTCTTTTATGGTTAGCTTCGGAATCCATCTAAATTGGGTTTTGTTACCAACCCAACCCCATGTAACTGTGAAACAGCTTTTGGATACCATGTGGGCCCCATCGCAAAGTTCCCTTTTCTAATAAAGTGCCTTTATCAACAAGTATTTGTCACCGAAAGAGCCCACAAGCATTATTAAAATTTCATCAATAATTATTCTCTATCAAATGAGTCCAATATTGCTATTTTTCAAATTTCACGAAAAACAAATTGAAGTTTCTAAAATTTACAAATAGGTCCTAATTAATTTCAAATTGTGCCCTGTGCCCCAATTCAAAGTGGTCAACTTCTACAAATTCATTATTTAATTTATAAAATTATTAAATATAATATCTAGGGATAGGTCCTTACAACTATAATAGATTAAGTGCAGTAGGATATGCTAAAATTGTAGCCAATAAGTATCTATTCAGTATCCAATAACAGTACCGAGTATTTCTTGGGTGAAATCTTTGAGGAGGCAAGGAAAATGCAATTTCTCTTCAATGAAATTAGTCGTCTAATTTTTAACTTGCAGGTTACGTTTCAACACATTAGTAAATCTGCAAACGAGATGACAGACTGTTATCTAAGTAAGGGGTTCATAGATCTTGTAATTTAAGCACCTCTATAATGTAGTGTGGCTGGTTCATTTCCCTTGTACCAGTTCCACTATGGATGGCGGTTTTTTTTCTCTTAGTTGTACTTCTTCCTTTTTTTGAAATAAAATTTACTGTTACCAATCAAAATAAATAACAGTACCAACTATTTTATGTTGTATGTCTCAAAGTTGATTGCCAGTAATCCCAAAACCAATTGGTGATAGGAAATTGCACAAACAACTACTTAACAGTCCCCACCCCCCACCCCTCGGGCGGGACACCACACGCCCACACAAGACTATAACACGGCTTGGGCCCTCCTTGCCTTGCGCACTTGTGCCCGCACAAATGCACAACGCAGCATGAGGCATTTTTGCAGCAAGGGGCATTTTTGCCCTGCGTGGTTTTGAACTCGAGACCTCTGGCTCTGATACCATCTCAAAGTTGCTAGCCAGTAATTCCAAAACCAGTTGGTGATAGGAAACTGCACAAACAGTATGTACAGGCACCTAAAACTTGAAGTAAATAACACAATAGCTAGCTGAAAATATAGACAAATAACACTATTACAGACCAAAATCACATAAATTTCAGGCACCCATATGTATACACTATATTCAAGTCAACAAGTGAACAATGATAAAAAAAAAAAAAAGAAGAAAGAAAAGAGGAAAAAAATCCGAAGAAACTACACTAAAAATTTTGAGATCTAAATTAGTATCCATATCAATAAATGATCCGTCATATCAGTAAACTGATGACCGATAATATCCATTTATGGCGTCAGGCATGTAATACCTGATATGTAATTATGTATTGGCCGATAAGGTGTCAAGATACAAGTCGACTCAGGCCCACAGGCGCTCCTGCATAGTTGTCTAATATCCAAGCCCAGATTGAGTGAATCCATTTGATAGGATTTGGTCAAAGTCGCATTGTACATTTCCTTTTATAGAGATTCTTTTTGGTTATTTTTAGATTGTACATCAATGTAATACAGATTTGTAGCCTTGATTAAGGCATTCTCATCTTATTTATTGAAAGGGTCAATCTCCAAAGGAGACCACCAAATTCAAATCCAAAATAATTCTCTTAGAATTATTCTAAATCTTGAGATAAGGTACATACCAAATTATCAACGGACATTTTGAACAATGAATTCATGTTAATGACAAGTGCCTTAATATTAATAATTGAAACTGCAAGAGACAAAATAATGCAGCAACATGATCAAAGATTATTACCCTTTAATCGCATCTCTTCTGGGAGTTGAAGATAATATACACGTGCTGCTTCAACCTTCAAAAACTCAATATCAAGTGCATCACCATCCATACAAGAGCGCAAATCTACATGTATCACGCCATCACCAATTTTGCATGTGATATTTTGATGCTGTCAGTTCAAGGAATTTAAAACAAATAAATGAATAAGCAGTGCAGAAAGTTACAAAAATTTAATAAGAAATCCAAACAAAACACAACAATGAAATTAATAATTAGATACCTTCAAGGAGATGTATATTACTCAGTAAGAAACTCCTAAATCTTAGGAATACAAGGGACCGAGTCAGATAATAGGAGTATATTTGGACATCCTTTGGGTCCCATCATAGAGATAACTGAGGATGTAAATGAGCTATGCTAACTCGCAAGATACTTGGCCAGGCTAAATAGGGCTTGTGTTTGAACTTGACTTAGCGAAGCTCAAGCTAGGCCCTGTTTGGATCACGTAGACATACGCAAGCTCAGCTTGTTAAAGAGCTGGCTCAAGCTCGAGCTTGGCCCAGCACAGAACATATAGGTATTACATAGTATAACTAATTTATATTTTTAAAAAAGAAATTGAATGGGAGTATAATACTAATGTCCTCAATTTCATAATACATTAAACTTCAAGTTTATTCAAAACCTTTTAAAAAATAATTCAATAGGGTACACTAACATAAAAATTGAACATATTTTCCTATGGCCAAATAGAACTGACATTGCAAACCATCCACAAAGCACTCCTTGTCTAGGCTCCCTTATGCATGCAAAGGCTTTTCCTTGCACACCTTCCTTGATTGGTGGCGGCCCAACTTGGTGGTTACAAAGTGGTTGTTTAATGGTGCCCGTACAAGTGGTGCTTATGAGGAAAAAAATTAGAAGTTAAGGATATAAAAACGGGCCCCCCTCTGCTGAGCACAATTTCTTGTGAGGCCCAGCTGAGGATCCGCTTGGGGATGGAACAGGGGGATCGAAAGATCTTTCCCCTTCCCCCACCCACAAAAACCCATTTATGGTGATGGAGGCTTGAATCGTCATCCTAACCACTTGATCAACAACTAACAAATTTTCACTGTCCAAAATGAGTGAAAGTCGATCCAAATGTCCAATCCATTCAAATGGGTGCCAAACCTTGAAACGGTGACAATCTAGGGGGGTGGGGTTTTCCTTGTTTTATGGTCCACTCAGATGAATCATAAGCCAGGCCACACTAAGTGTTTTGACACGCTGTGCTCACCTTATCGCGAGCACAGGTATTCAGTGGAGGAAATTCCTATAAAAATATAAGCTTGACAGCTCAACCTTGCTATGCATTGTCAAACCAAGCTCAAGCTTGGCATTGAGCCCAAGTTCAACTCAGACTGAATTGAACCTTTTACATCATGTTCAAGACAAGCTCAAGCAGTGATGATCTCAGGTTGGCTCGGCTCGTTTACATTATTTGCGACAAGTACTATTTTCTTGGTTAGATCCTTTTATCCCAGATCTGAATCTCCTACATTACATTTCAGGGCTTGGTATGAAAGAGATAGAGAGACAGGTAATTGTTCCGTAACGCATTTCTAGATTCTTAGCTACCCCAAATGCATGTCTTCAATAAGAATCTGTCCTGACAACATATCATTATGGACACTTATTCCGAACACGTTCAAAAGCACCCAAATTCAGTTAAGGGAATAGTGCAGAGTGTCCAAGTTTGGTCTCTATATAGCTGTGGCCCTTTCAGAATAAAATCGTTTGAGAAGGAGAAGCATAACAATTGCATCCATATGCCATTTGCATAATTATTGCCTTCAAGCCATCTCAGAAAGAAACAAATACATGTTAAATCCAATCCTGGACTCATTGTCCTACCTTGGCCAATTCATGGGGCATGAATCTATACAGACAAGAAACTTTAGTCTTTAACAGCGAAAATAGATATATCATAGGAGCCACCTTCCAGCATCAAAGGCATTCATCAAGGGAAGGGAGTGGAAAGACATACAACAAAACAAACATAATAGAATGATCTAAGCTATATTACTACTGGTCTCCAAGTGGACAATAAAAGTCATTAGTTTAAATTAGACCACAGTCATTCCATCTATAAGACTTTGTGGTGACTCCAATACATGATAGGCCCATCATACAAACTATTAAGACTGCAATCATAGTGAAAATTTAAATCACAAAAGGAAATTGCTCATAATTTGATAAAACGTTAAATATTTACTCTGCTGAATAATCAAGGCTTAGAAATTTTATTTTTCAAGCTGTGTAATCATAATATTATAATAGTTCAATCAACTGTAAATATTAAACCACATAGCTTACACATGGTAAGAAGTACAGAATCCAAAACTTACATTACTTCGTTTTTGAACTAGGTTACTGAAGACATGGTCCCCGCCTGCTTTAGACCCACTCAACTGAACATTGGAAGCATTTTCAGTTTCAGCAACACTCATAGATCTAAAGTCCATGAGATCTTCAGCACCAAGTTTAGGACTCTCTGGTTTGAAAGAACAAGAACTTTCTTCAAGATTGGATGGTGTGCGGGGCCTGCAGGCCCTGTGCATGTCTTTAGGAGCAACAGCGTGTGACAGATCCTGCCAAACAACAAGTCCAGAAAACAAGTCCTTACAAGATCTCTTCGCAATAAGCATTAATGCATATACATACATACCAAAAAATAAAAAGGAATGATGCAAGAATATTTCCTGAACAGTGGGATTTCTATTAAATAAGGAACGCCGTCGGCTGCATGAATTATGTTTCTCCGTTCCAGTCTATCCAGCACAAATCCTCGGATAGATTGTACTTCTTCATATCTAACCTTGCTACTTCCATCCATGTCCTCTTCACCTTTTTCCTTAGCGGGTGACACATTTACAGTTCTTGGGATAATCCGCAAAGACAGTCTTAAACTGCCTGGTTTCTACTGTGAGTGTGTGACAGTTGATCATGTGACTGTTACTGCTTGTGCCTTCAATAAGGCAAGGTAAAATAGGGTTGATCCTCTAAAGTCATCCATACTACACACATACATCACCCACGTGATGGAATTGTAGTAGGAGAAACTTAATAAAATAACTGGCTCAAAGCTTTTTATTCCAATCACTGTTACAGTGCATTATATAATGCTTCAAAACAAAGAAAAGCCTAAGAAGACTTTCTATAGAATTCTATCACAACTTTTTTTCCTGCTAATGCTAAAAATACACTTTATTTTGCTAAAAATAAATAAATAAATAAGGAGATAACAGAATTCTCCACTACAGACAGTTCTATAAAAGGCTCCAAAGCATCATTACAAGCAAGTAAATCAATAGCTTCTAGACCTAATAATTAATTGGCAACTAATAAAATCTTATCGTGCAAACCACTCTGGACAGATCTGTCCATGGGCCCCCCAAGATGTACTGCTATTATCGCTCGTATTTGAATCTGCTACTTATCCTGGCATTGGATCCCCTCCAAAAAAAAGATCAATGTAGTTTGAATATGATATTTCAGAGATATGCAAATCCATTACCTCCTTGCTCGCATTTTCCATCTCATCTGAATTTTGAATAGACTACATTCCATTAGCAACTTCCTGATCCATTACATCAAGGCAGTACCTTAGTTTAGAAATATGGTCACAACCAGAGTATTGCCTTGGATGGTGCAAGAATTTTCTCACCCATTGTAAATAACTCCTCGATCAAATTCCAGTCTCCTTACACGGAGATGTTAGGCATTCATGATGGGCATCACATAGCACCATACACAGTCGTGATAATATTCTCCTAGAACAAAATTAATTAAGCATTGCTCATGAATAAATACCTCATGACCATTTTTCAAATCTGCTACCAGATATGGTTGACATTAATTCGATTTGTAGCTGAAGATCTTGTACTGTGAGCTAAGCAACCAAATTAGTTCTACTTTCAGTGTCAATCACAAACTCTATTTGCCTTCCACGAACCAAACAATCAGCTTGAGACAATTCAATCCATTGAATTATGTTATCGCTATCATTGGCAGTTGTTGGAACAAATGTAGTACATTGGCAGATCATCAAGGATCGCCCACCATCTCCATAGATGATTTCATCATCCTCATAGTTAGGATCTTCTTTCAGCTTCTTCAGCACAAACAAACTCTCGCAAATCATCAGCATTTCTAGTCCATTGCCAACTACACCATCCTCATATCATCCTCATGAACAATTTCACATTCCAAGATGATGTCCTTTCCCTTTGAAGCCCCTGCTAAAGCATTTTGTTGCTTGTGGCACTCTGAGGAGATGTGGCCGAGCTCGTTGCATTTGTAGCAATGGATGTTCCATGATTCCGATCTACGAGTTCTCCCTTTAGTACGAGCTCTCAGTCTGGGTACTGGGTAGGGGTTGATAACTAGATGGACTCCACCTTGGTGTGACTGTTGTTGCCCCTGGAATGATTTGTGGAATTTACAAGTAACACTTGTTGCCCACTTGTAAGGTGCCTTTCTGTAAGGCTTGCTCGCCTACATGCTTTGGTAATTGTGAAGATGGATCCGCGGCCCATCTGGTGAAATATGGTTGACCTAAGACCATCCATGAAGCACATTACCAGCTACTCAAGTTCATTTAGATCATTATGTGCAATGAGTTGATGGAACTCTTCCATGTACTCTTCCACCAACTAGCCCCGTTGTTGACTATGTTGCAGTGGCTTGAGTAGGAACTGCACATAGTAGACCGGGAGGAAAGCTTCACATATAAGTGACTTCCTCATCTCCCACGTGTCACTTTGCATTTTCCACACCCCTCTCTTGTTACCATTGTTTGCTCCCACAAAGCCAAAGCTCATCCTCATAACTGCATGCCCACTAGCTCAACCTTGTGTTCGTCAGGGATATCTCAGTATTCAAATATCCGCTTAATGGATTCTACCCAAAACATGAAGTCATCACCATGAAGGTTGTCTTGATACCCTGGGACCTCATTCTCAACGTTGAGGTCATCACCTCAGTCTTCTGTTCTCCTTTGTCAACGACAATAAACGTGTGGGTTTTGCCAATGGAAGGGATTCGTATCACTTCCATCCGAATCCTCATCTATGCTTGTATTTGTGGGGCATCCTCCTAGCCATGGATGAAAAAAGCGGCCGCCACGCCGTGGCGGGGGATACCGCCACGCCATGGCCGAAGGGATACCCCCGGACCCCTTCTGCGAAGCGCATGTTTTTTAAAAATGTGGCAATCAAGAAGACAAAAAGATCATACTTGACCATGATAGCTAAGACTCTTTTGCTGGTTGTCTTTCCATTTTTGTGCTTAGATGTCTATTATTATCATAACTTGCTAGATAAGATATTAAACCTGTTTAATTATGTTTGAAATTGTATAGTAGTAAAGATATAGTTACCTATTACTACTAGATTTCAAATTGGTCTTAATTAAATTATTTTATAAAGAACCCTTATTGTGCTGGTGACTAAGGTATTCCTATTTCCTTCACTAACTCTCTACTCTGTCATTTTTAAATTGGTGTTGAATGTTGATTATTGATCACTTCATAGTTCATTCACTTCATTGAATTTGAACCTTGAATGTTGAAGTATTGATATTTAATTGTTCAATGTGTCTTATGCCTTTATTTCATGTTCTAGTTTTTTTTTTTTTTTATGAGCTTTCCATTACTTTCTAAGTATGACTAAGAAACATGAATACATGTGAAAAAACTGATCATTACTATTATTTTCTATTTATACAGCAATACAAGACTTCATATATTGAGGGCACCGCTACGCCCCCTTTTCTTACTTACTTTTGCAAAAGAACCACATATTCTTTCATTTTACAATTTTATGGATTTTCTGGAATTTTTTCAGATTTTTTAGGCAATTTTTTCAAATCGCACCGCTACGCCGCTACGCAACATATCGCCCGCTTCGTAGCGGTTTGGTGGCGGGCCGCTACGCCCGCCGCTACCCCTATTTTCATCCTTGCTCCTAGCCTCTAGATTGGCAAGTTATTGAGTGATCGCAGTTGTTCCTCCATTACTCTGAATCGAGTGTCGGCAATATCCCTATATCCTTGCAGGTCTTCTCGTCGAATGATTGCAATGGCGGCATGACATCCGCCTCTCCCTCTATGATTCATTGTTGTTAAAGGGATTCCAACAATTGTGGAAGGCGCTATTGCCAAATATTGGAAGACATGGTGCCTCTAATACAACCTAATGCAGCTATGCAGTCACAGGTTTCTCGACACCCATGGCTGCATCACAGTCACAAGTCACAACCAAAAAGATACAAATAACTAATAATTATGAGAGAGATTGCAACTTTAGTGTTAACCACGATCTTTTTTTTTTTTTTCTCATATTGGTAACATCAGTACATGATGCAACCTATAGTTCCAATAATTAGCAACTTGTAACTATGATTTGGCTCTTGTGATGGTTTCAATCAATTACACACAAAAAAAGATTAAATTGCTAAAATGATGATTCATAGCATACCTGAATTTCACCGGCAGGAGTTGGCTGTCCATCATCCGCCTTATCTGTAACAGTGAGTGAAAGTCTCAGTTTAAAAAAAAACATAGGACTGTGAAAAGTTAAGAGACATCTTGCAATGAAATATGAGTTGTGGATCATAAACCTGAGGAAAATAATTTTGTAATTGATTTATCAATCCCTGAATGTTAATGGCACCCTTTTTTGCCAACCTAGCCCATTGAACTAAGCCCACTTGGATAGACCTAGGTCACGCCTAAAAACTCTACAGTGTGACTATCTGAACTGTATAGACGATTAAGAGTGAGCTAATGCAATGAGCAGCATCAATATAAATAGAAAGCCGAATGTTGGATGGATAAAGGCTTCCAATAATTATTTATTGGGCCAGACCAACCCTGGCACCAGAGTCAAACCAATCAGATAAGACTCTGGATCACAGTGGACCACACCTGTACACAGCTACTCTTGACCCAAGGGTGCCATATATACTCTCAGTAACGTATCACAACCATTCCAATAGCATAACGAGGTTCTGTTTAATAAGTGGAATTTACGACTGGAATTTATCCTGTCTGGGAATTCCAAATGCTTATCAAACTGCCTCACTAAATTCTCCAAATTTTCTGTTTGAGAGAGAATTTCAAAAACCAGCAACAGTAAAATGGCTAAAATACTCCATGCTCCAAATTCTGAAATGTCGAGTGCTTTACAGAGACTGACATTTGAGGAATTCAATGACAATTTCTAAAAAGAATTTGAGGGGTTATAAAATCCCCCAGACCAGAATTCTTCAAATTCTTGCTAATAAATAAACCCTAAAACTAAAACCCCTTGACACCAACCTTCATCAGAAGTAGCCATATCATCCAATGTTTGTTTGCAAGGTCTCTTGCTTGAATTATCCATCCCACCACGCTCATCAACTTCATCATCAGAAAGTACTACACGGATGCGTTTACGACCAGTTGGATGCTGATAATCAATATCCTTGGACGATGAACGAGTGGCCTTCTTCCCTTGGCTTGTGTCAATTACTTTGCCAGAACCACCGGTCTTTATTCCAGAAGATGGTGAGATTTTTTTCTTGTACAATTTATTACTGGAATGGATAAGTGAAACCAGAGGAGTATCATCACTTAATTCTTCGAATTCGGGGGGACTCAGCCTTTTAGAAGCGAACACATCTTTTATTGGTGAGTTACTTGCATCAGACCCATTATCAGGTAAGCCACCGCCTTCAGTTTCAGTCTCAGAACAATATTCTGCCCTATTCCGCACCTCATCTTCTTCGTTTATTGAATGCTTCAAGTTTTTAATGTCATGCTGCAGCTTCCTGCAGTGTGTTCAGCAAGAGAAATGGATAAACATTATAGAACTCAAGCATGGACGATTAAGGCCATGACCCCTTACTAGAGATTTTTCCCTATATTTTAGTCTTTTGGTAGTCCTAGTAACAACTAAATTTCCATAAAAACTGGAAAATATGGTCCCCATCAATTTTCCTTATTTCCAATAATAGGAAGGTCTATTGCGTTTAATTGGGATCACTTCCTTCATCAGAAAAGGTAATGACAAGGAAACAGAGTCATCAGAGACAAAGGAATGTGCCACTCGGCCTTTTTCCCTGTGACACTCCAAGATCAAAAGAGTTAGAACCATTTTAACAAAGTTTCAATAGTTTCAATCCCCAGGCACTGAAAATTCAGTTTTGAAGCTATGAGTACAGCCTCTTCGGCACTGAACCTTTCAGAATTAAGTCATTCATGATGGACTAACATGAGATGGTTAATGCATTGACCTCTAATCAGGTGATTTTAGCCATAAGGACAATCCAGTGAAGAAAATATTGGGGCATCTCCCATCCATGATAGGGCCCATCATGCAAACAGTTTGAATCGTCATTCCATAAAATCCACTGCTGGGGGCGAGGGATAAAAGTCATTGGTTGAAGGCACATGTAATGAATATGGCTTGTTCTAGAATGAGAAAGGAGTTGCGCCTTGAGTTGGAGGGGAAGGGCCATGTACACAATACAGCCATGCAACTGTCTGAAGATATCACACATTTCCTAATGGTACACAAGAGTGCTTATCTTACAAGCCTAAAATCACCTGGCCTCTTCAACATTGTCAAATCTTATCAAGTGACTATAATGCATGTTCTCAAGGGCCGAAATCTGTACAGACAGCAAGTTGCCTTCAACTGCAAATCTGCAACAAAAGTGTTATTCTATGGTTAGAGATTAGAGACAAAAAGAGAAATTCTGCATTTTCCAAATACATTAGTGTGTAATTTTTTGGAACCCAAATTGCAAGCAGTTTGAGGTTTTATGAGGCAGATTAGATGGATATCTAGGATCTACTCTTGCGCTTCTTGAGCAGCACAATCCAATCAGCCATAATAATGTGGAGCAAGAAAATTTGGGAAAGATCATCAACATTACATGCTCCCTTGCTCTTATATCACCCAAAAGGGATGCCACTTGTGATTTGTCATACTGATAAGTTGAAATGAAGGCAAAGTTTATGAATGTACCCTGACAAAAAAGAATTCAAACAATTAGATATGACATATGATAAGAACAAAAATAATTGCCTGTAACCCTCCTTAAATGCCTCGAGCGCAGCAGCCCAGTCACCAATAGAATCAAGCACCCCACCGATATTGATTTTGGTCAGTGCTTGCCCCTGAAAAAGTTATAAAACTTATCAGAAATATGTATCAATATCTTAAACATTCTATATTAATACTTCATTCATTTTCAAAGTATATATACAGTGCTACTAGGACCTCTTGGGGCAAAATTTTAAAAAAAAGGGATTTAAAGGGGAAAAACTGCATAAAGGCAACTAAAGAAACGTGGGCCCCTTGGGGCCTGGAAACATATAAAAGATAAGCAATGGATCCCCCTGTGGGCCTGGAGAGCTGGGCTTATGTCCATTGCCACATTGTGGCCACAATCCACATGACTGCATCAGCTAACATTTCATAGAAATATAATAAGATAAGAATAATTAGTGCTATATAATTATATAAATAAATACAGAACTATAAAATGAGAAATTGATATCATGTATTAGTTATAAATATTTTAGTACTATTTTTACTAGTGTTGCTACTAAAATTAGTTTACAACTGTGCTGTCATAGAGCACAGGACTTGTGCACATGGATAGAAAAAATATCTAGTCATCTGGTTGCATAGCCTTCATCATAATGGACAATTAATTCCATTTCAAAAAAAAAATCGACACTTAATTTCTGTGAAATAGTTTTACTATTTATTTAATTTCTGTGAAATAGTTTTACTTTTTGAGTTTTTTGTTTCTTCACTAATTTTCATCTCATTTGTAAAAGCCCAATTTAAAATCAAGAAAAATCTCTTTTTTTTTTTTTGTAAAGCTGACCAATGCAAGAATTATAGAAACTGAAAAGATTGGAAAAATGAGAATGTTGACATTTGAAAAGTAAGATCCACACAACTTTGAAATGGGAAAAATATAATTATTGATCTGACCATTTTCGCACAATAGATTGTGCGGTTTAAGAAGCACAGGAACTGGAATCTACATTAGGTGGAATACAGCTTTGTGACTTTCCTAACTCACACCAATGAGCAATGATGAAAAATGTTATGGTGCAGATTTAGGAGGATAGGGAGTCCGGATCCCCTGTTTCTACTGTTTCGTCCAATATGCATTCACCAACTGTGCAAAATCTTATGCCAGCTAATGCATCCTCTCAAGAATGAAAAAAACAAGGAAGGGATTTTGCACAGTTGGCAAATGCATATTGGACAAAACAATATCTCCCTGTTTCTACGAAACAGATCTGGACTCGAGGATAGGAAACAAAATGGTACCCCACCGAGTGCAGTTATCAATTTCTATACCATCATTTCATTAACACAATAGGTTGAATATCCATTTAGTCATACTAGATTGATAATCAAATTTCAAGTAGAGGTACATCCAGATGAAACCTATGTCAGTTATAGGCACCATGTTTCAAATTATCTCATGTGATCAAGCAAATCAAATTTCAGTTTTTAGAATAATCCAAGAATTCACCCACTTACCTCCAAGTTACCAATCAATCTGTATGCATCCCAACATTTTGTGTACCATTTTAGAGCTTTGCTAAATTTCCTAAGCTTTTGGTAGGATTCTCCAATAGCAAGAAATGAATCGCTCAGCTTCTCCTTGTCGCAGAGCTCAATTGTCACTTTCTTCTTCCTTTTTGCAAATTCCAGATGCTAAAACACCAAATAGTATATCTTACAAATTGCATCACATAGAAGCCAACATAAACAAACACTATATTTCTAATATGGTCCCTGATTACTCTGTATTTTAACACTTCATATTATCAAACCATCACTAATATATGTAGATTTATCTTCACTTTCTCCCCAAATACATGAGATAGGGCTTTGATGATGATATGATGATGATGATGTGATCTAGATGTGATTGTGTTAGACTGAGAACAATTCCATGTATCAAGTGAATATTTTGGCAATGATCACCATATTAGTATAGAAAAGAACATCTTTCTATAACTCATAAATGCATATGCATATGCTTTTGCATTTGATAATCCATTACTTCCAAAAATTATAAACATGCAACCCTTCATAAGTTCAACACGTTGTAACAGCATAAGAACTCTAACGAATGTCGGTTGTAAAAGTCAGACATATTTCAATACATAAAAATCCAAAAAAGTGGTCCTACTTTCGGTAGAAAGCACTCTGTGATTAGTAATTCAAGTTTGATCATTAGCAGGTAAATCAGGGTCTAAACCTTATTTTGTGGTAAAAAAAAAAAATGCTATTTCTTCAATTACTAACAATAGAGAGATATTAACAATAAGAGCAACTGCATGGTAAATGGGATGGAGGACACCAAGAGAGGTAAGAATAGGAAAAACTTGAAAATGAGCATGCAAAAACTCAGTTCAGAATATGGACAGAAAAAAAATTAGTATATGTAAAGGATTCTAGATGCACATAAGTATTCAAAACCCCATTAAACCCCTACTATTAAAAGCCAATTATTACATACTCCCCGCCACCTCCCAATTCGCCCTTTTTTTCTAAAAGAAGGACAAATAAGCATAAGCATATGTAAGGATGTTGGTATCTAATAATGGTATGAGGCACCCAATTCAGCAAATCTCATGACCTAAGATTTCAGACTCAGCCTAATGTTTAAATAGTTTTAAGGACATGCTATTTTAAAATAGCATTAAAAAATAATGTGACTATTACATTGTACAACCAAGTAATAAATATTTTAAACAGGGAAGAATAGGGTGTAAATTTAGAGGGCCCTTATCTAGGGTTATGAAATGCTATAACACAGACTTGTAAAATGGTGCAAACAAGGGCCGCTTAGATGTCATCTGTTTGCACTCATTTACATATGTATGTTGCACATGCGTAGCATTATGCATGGTCATGTTTGTTCACGCTTTACGCATCACATATGCAAATGACATGTGAAAATGGTATGCAAATGGCGCCATTTTCAGCCCCAAAGTTACATTCGTGAAGAGGTGGACCAGGTGGTAAACCATTACAAACCTCCCATTTTAAAAAGCGGCAATACAAACCACAACCCCCATCATTTTGGCCTACAATAAGGCCGTGGGTTCGAATCCTATCAACTACCTATCATTTTTGAATTTTAAGTCCCATGGACCTAATCCGAATTGTTCATCTTTTTTTATCAAACTAATAAACCCCAAGATGTTTAGTTTCATATCTTAACAATTTGTATACTTTGAGAAATAACTGAAGCACACCCAAAATTTTCCAACCTATAGACCTGATTTTCTGTACTTTTGTGGGCCCCCAATTCATGTTCCAAACTGTTTAATAGTCTCACAAACACATCTAAAAGCGTTCAATATTTTCTCTCACTGGTGTGAGAAAAGTGCTAACAAACACACATGGTATTATGTATGTTTCGCATATGTAAATTTTACGTTTGAACCCTCTACACATGCAAAACACATTTTCATAGCATAAAAGGAAGACAGCCCATTAAGGATAATTATAATTATATCGTTTCTAGTCTTGAATAATTATGAATATATCATTTCTAGTCTTCTTTTAAAGAATGAGTAAATGAAATTTTTAATTGAATTTTTGTGTGTCATGTAGAGGACAAAGTCCCAGTCATCAACTTTCTACTAGGTGGATATTTTGGTAGTCACTCAAAAAAAGATATAGAATGTAAGTTCCTAAATTACATCAAACTGATTGATAGGTACTATACTACATGATACTCAATCAATAACTTCGTTTGATTGACTAATAATGCATGACAATCGAATATGTTCATTGGGGGCCCTCATCACAGGTTGACACTGCCTTAATAGTTCCAGAGTGGAAAATCCTAGCCATAGGAAAAATGGCTTGCAAATAGACATCACTACGACATCCCACATGTAACAAGGCAAATGCCGGATCAGATATGATCATGTGGTGCTGGGATTTTGGTGGCATCACTCTTACAACAGGGCACACATAAGCTTTAGGTCCCAAACGGGGGTTCCATACGTAAGCTTTATGATGCAGGCTAGACAATACGTAAGCTTTATGATCTCTGCACGAAATTCAATACAGAACCTGCACTGTAGGAGGGTATTCTCTCACACGTGCCATTCCTGGGCAACGATTTGAACCAGTTTCTTTTGGGCCTTAGTTTGGTCTGATTTGATCACAAGCCCAGAATATCTTTAAAAAAAACAAAAAGAGTCAATTGCATCAGATTAAATTGATCAGACCGTCCAGATTGAATTCGTTGATATTAAAGCCATCAAATCTCTGTTCAACAATTTGTCTTCACCAGCATATTCCACTCATCAAGATCCACACAGCAGGCCGGTCCATTTTTTCAAAGGGATTTAAATTTTTATCTCATCATGAAATTTTTTGAAAACTCCAATAAAATTCAAAGAATTCGGTATAAACTTACATATAGAGATTGGTATTTTGAGAATGAGTTCTATTTTGAGCAATTTCTCAATTTGAAGGAAGAACTTCTGACAGTTGATGAATATACCCGCCAATTTCGGGAGTTGCATGACATGCAAACTGGAGGAAGATGAGACACGTGATTTAGCTCGTTATGTCCAAGGCTTGAGACCAGACATCTTGGAAAATACGAATTACTGCAAAACCAATCAAGAGGCATACTTAGAAGCCCTCTGTGCTGAGCTTATGCTTAGACGGTCTCGCATGCAACAATGTCGACAAAGAGCTCATTTTTATGGAGAGACTTTTCGTAGGAGAAGATAATCTCACTCTTGTCATTCGCCAACTCCTCAATACAAATGAGAAGGAAGAAGAAGAATGGAGACATGCTAAAAAATTCCACACGCAGGTAACAGTCGAAGACAAGTCCGCTAATTTGATTATTGAAAATGGTAGTGCAATAAATTTGTAACGCAAGAGGTCATTGAAATGACAAAATTCATTGGCCAACTAAGAAGCTTCCTAAGGCCTAACAAGTCACATGGACTAATGGTCATGTCATCCTCGAGGCTCATAGATGTTTGGTATCATTCAAGATGGGCCATTATGAGGACAAGATTTGGTGTGATGTGATCCATATGAATAGTGCTCATATTATTTTTGGATGTCCATGGCATTTTTATTGGAAAGTGCAAAATGATAAAGAGGCGAACATGTATACCCTTTTGTGGAATGGAAAAGGAGTTATGCTCATACCAATGACATCAACAGTCTCATCTTCGTCTACATCATCACCTTCAACAGAAGAGCCAAAGAGAGAGCAAAATGTTGAAATAGAAGTTATGATTGCACCAAAAGAGAATGCAGAAGACATCGAGGATGATAATGAAGAGAAAGTTCATGGCAAACATGATTTCGTGAGTACACACAATATTGATCAAGGCAATGTCAATCAAAAGCCTCAAAGGGTTGAGGAAGAACAAGGAGAAGCAAACATTGAAGACTTTGGCTGGGTTACCAAACAGAGTGAACATCCGGTAGATCTGGTAGAAATGCCACTATCAGATAATCTAATTGCGTCATTGAAAATCAAATCAATTGTTTCAAAGGTTTCACGAGAACATCAAGTTGTTGAAGTCCCTCACATTGACTTCATCTTCAGGGATCAACGATGGATAGTCAATGTTCATGATCTGTTGGTTTGAAGGAAACAACTAAAGCTTCTAATGGTCAGATCACGCATCCGAACTCAATGCAGACATCAAAAGAAGCGACACCTCCTATCTACTTCTAAATGGAGAAAAGGCCTACATGAAGCTTGCAAGAAACGCAACGCAAATGAAGATCATACAAACATTCTAAAGTTTGTGCGATTGATTTTCGACCCCGGAGGACCTTTTCCAAACTTGTGGTCAAATTCTCTCCTGTATTATCAAGCTATCAACTCGCCATAGTCGAGTTCTTTTCAAGTGGAGGAGAATTGATGCGGGCTAGGCAATAGGTCTGCCAACCCATTGGGCTCAATCCATAGGCCCAAGGGGACATCCATTTAGTTAGGAGTATTATTAAGTAGTTTAATTTGTTTAGGATTAATATTAGTATGTTTCCTATTATAGCCTTTATAGGCATTATTCAAATATTAGAAAGTATTGTTGCTTAGGGATTAAGTCAACTCCTCTATATAAGGATGTTAGGCCTCGCTGTATTAAGAGTGCTTATTTTTATCAATTAAAAGTTTTACTTGAGATTTATCTCTTATGGTTATGGTGTTTTCTCCTCTTGTGAGGTGCCCTAGTCGCTGAATCCATCGTTGGATTCGATCAATCCTTTGGGAGATTGATCTATTATCAGATCGCAGATCCAGGCTGCCCCACTTTAGGTCCCAAGATAAAACAATATTTTTTTCTTTTTACAAAAATGATGGCCTGTTGTTATGGAATCATTGTTATGAACAAGCATTGGAGAAACAACAGAGTAAAAAAAACAAGAATATTAGAGAAAACATTAAAATTTTACCTTTGGCCATGCAAAAATCATGCTGGACTTTTCAATCAGTTGGTCTAGAGATGTATTCTGCTGCAGCAGACATCTTCTCTCATCTGCAGTGCCTTTAACAATGACCATTGTTCTTTTCAGTTTCTTGAGCTTCTGCTCTTCTTTCTTTATCTCCTCCAACACCTGTGCTGCTTCTTTCACTGTTTTAATGTTCTGATTAATCTGATCAACTAGTGCATCCTCATCTTCCATGGATCTTGCTATATCAAGCGCTTTTTGATAGCAGAGGATTGCATCATCATACTTTTGCACCCGATAATGCAATTCACCAAGATTGATATAACCTTTAGCCTCTCCTTGCAGATGACTAATTCTCTTACAAATCAAGATATCCCTCTCAATGTGCTCTCTAGCTTTATCCCATGACCGCAACTCAATATAAAGACTTCCAAGGTTATGATGAAGTCTGCTTCGTGCATCATCATCTTCGATCACCTCTTCATCGTCACAGATTTTCAAGCCCTCAAGGAGAATTTTACAGGCTTCATCTAAATTGTCTAGATCCATCTCGAGCATTCCCAAGTTGTTATGAGCGTCAATGAATTCCTTGAGAAACAAGGATGGTTTGTGAGGTAAAGGATTCTCTTTAAGAGTGTGAGCAAGTTCCATAGCAGTCTTGAAATACTTCTTTGCATTCCGTACAGCAAAATTATCATTTTCACATCTGGAAAATATTTCATGGTATGTTCGACCGAGTTGAGTACTGGCTCTTTGCTGCTCAACAAGATCATTAGTATCCTTGGCGAGCTCCAAATGTTTTTTCTGTAGATCAAGTAGACAGTGTTTGTACACTAATCAGACCATGAAATCCAAGCTTCATGTAATTAATGATACAACATCCAACAAGGGATTGACCATAGTACTATGGAAAATCATACTATTAGAAGCTTCAAGTGGAAGCAAAGAGAAAGCACCCACCTACACAATGGCTGGATCTCTGAAGTCGGAACCAGTAAAGGTATAAAATAAACCCCAATAATGATCAAGCATGAACAATAAGCAATTTTAAACTCTGCAAAAAGGAAAGTGGCCCATCTGATGTGGGCCACAGCACATTCTTATTTTCCCCTTTTAACCATCCAGTTAAATTGAACAGTCTTGGTATACACCCAAAAAATGGGCAGGGGGCCACCAGTACCAACATTAGATTATGCTGATAGACTTTGGTTGTGTATAGACTAAATACTTTTAAGAACCTAGTTTTTTTTTTTTTTTTACTTTATCGATTTTGTTGGCTACTTACAAACTCATCAGAGGATTGGCTGTTGTTTAGCAGATCTCCCCATGCAAATTGAGAATTCAAAGTTTCCATTACAGCGAAAGATAACTATCAAAATTCATTTTTTTGACTCATGGGTTTTCAATCCAATTTAAAGAAAACACCTGGTAAAGTGAGCAGTGTAGCATTATCCAATTACTGATAGATTAGTTCCCAATCCACCTGGAAAAGTAATAACGCCAAACAAGTCTTTATTTTCCACGTAAAATAAAATACAATCAACCAACAGGTTGAGGTTGGCCCTAAAAAATATCAGATATTTTGATTTTCAAAAATTAACCATTTCCCCATTAAATGGAGGAGCATGATAAATGATAACATTCCCTTTAATTCTCTACTAAATTGCAACACACTTGAACAATAGATTGATGAAAATAGAAGGAGATAAAGGTCAAATTCGTGATTTTGAAAGATAAGCATTTCTCCACTAAAATTGAGGGACATGGTAATACCAAGTACCTGAGAGACATTCTGTCATTTTGAAAGATACCCATTTCTCCATTGATAAAAAGGGAGCAATATGCTATAACCCAGCAACACCCAATACATATTTTGTCATTTTGAGAGTTACCCATTTCTCCATTGATTAAAAGGGAGAGATATGCTTGATAGCGTAGATTGATTGTGTATCAATGCTGTCGCCCAGCAATACCCAATACATATTTTGTCATTTTGAAAGTAACCCATTTCTCCATTGATTGAAACAGAGAAACATTGCAGTATCCAAGAACACCAGATATTTGTGATTTTGAAAGACGCCCATTTCTCCATTACAAGGGAGGAGCAAGAAATGACCCCAATACCTGATAGATTAGTGCTTCTTCGAATCGCTGAAGGCGAAGATAGATCTCACCGAGGGACTGGCAAGTGGGGAGGAGGTCTTTCTGTGGCAAGTGCTTGACAGAGATATCGTAGTCGATTCGAAGCCATCGAAGGCCTTCTACGTACTCTCCTCTCTGTTTGAGGATGTTTCCAATCACATTTGCCCATCTCGCTTCCTCCTGACGATTTCCATTGATCGATGCCTCTCTGTATGATGCCTTCGCTGCCTTCAGCTGCTGATCGTCTCGACCCATTTTCCCGATTAGACAGAGAGTGAGGGTTTTTTGGAGTGTTTTACAAAGAGAGGGAGATTTGGGCATTTGAGAATATCTTATGAAAACTCCCGCGAACGCAGAGATCCTCTGTGGGAATCGCACAGAGAATTGTCTGTGCTGATCACTACAGATTCATTTAAAGAGCTCTCACTATTAAGTCCAGACCTAAAAAAAAAAAAAAATGTCCTACCTTGATTTGTCTACTTAACAAATTTATTCATAATCCGAGTTGATACTACCATCAGATTGATCTAAGAATATGATTTATATGATCGTTCAAGAGGTACAGTTTCACAAATTCATCAGTAGAATCCATTTATGGAATGAGAATCGCTCAAAATTACGACTCTACTTAATAAAAAAATTAATATATAATAGAAAATTTCTTAATATTAAGAAAAAATGAGAAATAATTGAAACATTTTATAACGACGGCAGAAGAATTTTATTTCTTGATATTATGAAATAATCTAGCATTGTATGATATCATGCAATTGGATTACTCAAATGATAGAATAGAACAAATGATAAGATAGAATGTCCTTTTTTCATTTTATTTGTTTATTTGTAATTGATTGATCTGGCGAATTATTTATTCGTAATTGATCAATCTGATGGTGTAATTCATGTGAAATTAAGTGAGAGTTTTTCTAGATCTAATTCATTTTGATATGATAATCTATAACGGTTTAGATATTAAGATTTGGTTTTATCAGTAGACGTAGATGAGTAGGCTTTGAGGATTCTGTGAGTCATCCCCTCAAATGGATGTTTGTTCGGTTCCCGCCTTAGGTTTTGAAATTTTTCCGGTAGAAGTTTTTGGCGGGTAAATGTGGAATTTGGACACAAAGGGTATTTTTTGAATGCATGCACCATACTGGGATTAATGGGAGTGGGATCCTGATCAGAGGAAGCATTGTGAGGCCTACTAATTCTACTGTATTAAAACTAAGATTGCGGATAATGACTCACGGATGGCAATTGGTCGGGTTTAAATGGGGACCCTCCCTGACCCAGTCCTATTAAGGGTGGGTTTGGTAGCGTGTGGGCGAATAAGGTATTTCTTGCATTAATCCAAGGCGGGTTTGGACCGGGTTTCGTTTTTTGAGTGCATCAATCCAACCCAACCCATGGCTGTCATTGGGCGGGTTTGGTATGAGTACCATCAAACTCATCACCACTAGGGGCAGGTATGGTAAAGTAGAAATACCAATCAAGTTGGGTTCGGATACATTTAAGCCCACCCTGCCCAATTGCGATCCTTAGATCATATTGATTACAAATAGATGGTGAATAAAATAAGTTTGATGATACCTTTTGAATTCTTATTGGAATTCAATTTTCCACGTGTCTTATTTTGTAAAAAGACTTGGGGCTCATGTGAAGTATGAATTTGAGAGATTTTGCTTTTTCACATTATTCTATTAATGGAAAAGGTCTCAAATTCGAATGCACCCCACAAAAAAATGAATAAATAAATATTTAGCTTTAAGTAAAAATAAATAAAAGGCCTGTGAATTTTTCATATTTAGTTATTTTTAAGAAAATGCTTTTTAAGAAATATTTAAATGTAAGAAATTGATGCAAAAGTGAAATCAAAGGTGAAATAAAAATAAAAGTAATGAAAATTAAAAAGAGATGAGAATAATATCAAATCTAATGAAAAGACATAGAACAAAATTTAAATATGAAATGAGCTTTAGATGAAACTAATAGTTTGTAAATAGCATTAACCATAAGAAAACATTAACAAATACAATAAAGAGAAATTTATAGGAAAAAACCCTATAGGTGATCGGTACGTGGTATAGAACCTAGTAAAATCATGTAGGTAGAAGGGGTCCTTTAGGGATCTTTCGTCTTTTCTTTTTTTTTCTTTGGAATGGTCGATATCGACCATCATTGTTTGCTGAGAAACCCCAGTCAATTGTCTTCTCCATCTCCTTCTCAACCCTAACACATTCAAATCTCAATTTCTCAACCCTAGTGCCCAAACTCGCTTCCCCCTCCATAATTTTCTTCAAATCCCCAATCTACAGCCAAATGCTCCCAACGCAGCCAACGAGCTCGGTTTAGACGCTGATCTTCTACAGAGATAACAAGTGCATGGGGTCAATGAGGCCAGTTTTGGTGAGCCACACTAGTTTTCAACGAAATGGTAAAGGCCTTTGCAGTCGTAGGCGAGCAGAGGGAGATGTGGTGGTGGGCGCGGAAGGCGTTGAGGTCCTGGACAAATTTGTCGAGGCGGAAGGCCTTTATGGGAGAGGCCGACATTGGATTCGAAGGATTTGAGGTGGGGTGGAGAGGGGAGGAGAAGGGTGGACGAGAGGGCGATCTTTGCGGCGTAGCAAAAGATATTGAGGAGCTTGTCGACGTCGTCACTTTTGGCGAGGTAGGTTTCGAGTGGGTTGTGAAGTCTCGGTCCTTGACTGGTTTTAGGAGAGGAGTAAGAACAATTATCTATTTATTTTATGGTTTTTATTCATATAATCATTTAATTATAGTTTAAGCTTAATTCTTTCATTAAAATCCCGATCATTATTAATGACATTTGGTCTCCCTTTAATTCACAATCCTCCCTTGCTTATTTCCGACCACTTCATAGATGAACTTTCCTCTCTTTATTTACATACACATAGATTGCATATATATATCCCATATATATAGGGCCCTCACATCCATATCCAATGCCAACAACTTAAATGAGAGGGCCCCTACCCCATCTCTCATAGTAAAGGTGAAAGCAGCTCTCATAGGAGCATCTCTCATATATATATATATATATCTTTCTCAAAATTTTTCCTCCCTCTCTCTAGGCGCGTAATATAAGATAGGTGATTATATTGGGGGTATTTGGGCTTTCCCTATTTGATGGTCCCATTGAATGGATCATCGGGTGAGCCTCACTAGGTACTTAAGCAAGCAAGTTTTTTACGGGGTCCAACTGGCAACCCATCCAAACCTAGCAATTAATAGGGAATCCCCCGATAGTCACCGATCCCAATGATTGGCACACATTCGAATAGAATGAACCGTTGGATCGAGGGTTGAATATTTTTTTGAATATGAAGCCATTAAACTTGTGGGTCACGGATGAAGGGGTTAGAGACATGGGTTTGGGGTCAAACTTGATACTTGGGGTGGTCTCACATAGATCTTTCCATCCCCTTGGTCCCACCCCCTAATGGGGCCCACAATCGGGCCACACAAAAAAGTCCTCATATAATATGTGAGAACTAGTTTTCACTTGAATATTATCCTATATACATATATATATCCGCGGGTGTGCACAGGCTATGGGCCCACTTGGGGTTGAGACACGAGGGCATTTGAAGATTTCTCTGCGTCCCTCTCTCGGAAAAATAAAGGCGAAACTAATCATCCTGGCTCCAAGAATTTAACGGTATACAATCCATTCGAATTGGTCTATTGTCAATCTAACGATGTACAGTCTATTTGAATGAGTAGAAACTCAATGGGACCTGTGTAAATTGGTAGGGGGGTTGGGGTTTGGTTTACTTAGATGGACCCCTAGGTGGGCTCATCCGAATAAATTGTACACCGTTGGATCGACTGTACAGTTTCAATGGTTGTCATGCATCATAGTGAGACCCATTTAAGTGGCATTTTGCTTTAAAAAAACTCTCCAAAAGTTTTTAGCGCTCCTCTGTGCAGATCATATTGGTAGGGGAAAGGTGCAAGAGAGATGCAACACACCCAACCTAAAAAAACAAGACACCCAATTACATAATCACTTCAAATCCAAAAAAAGAAACCTATAACCCTTTCTTGGCTAACACATCCACCGTGGAGTTGGTAAATCTAAACTCATAATAGAAAGGCGATATTGATGCTAGTTGCTAGCTCCTAAATTTGATTAAAGTGGAGTTGAAGTTTTTTTCCATTAGCCTTCCCAAGAAATCCCATTAGAAGAATCGCTCTCCATTACCAGCCGTGAGAGAAAACAATTTGTGCCCTTCCAAAGTAGCCAGCACCTCCGATTCATTTCCGCTCGTAATAAAATCCATCTTTGCTCTTCCTCCCTCTTAATAATAATAATAAAATCCTCAGTTCTCAGTTCTCTGCTTTTTGCTTACACGTAACGTAAAGCACGCTTCTCCTCTTCCTCTCACGAAACTCTCGCTCCTATATGCTCTCTGCAACTCATCATCTCAGACTCAGACCAACCCAACTCCCACGAATGTCCCAGCGATATCCAGCTCCATCAAGTGCCAATAAAAATGGTCCCTCATGGTGTTGGACAGGGGCGGCCTTGAGTTTTCAGGGGCCCTAGGCGAGTTCCTAAAGTGTGGTCCTACCCGTATAGCCACCGATAAATGATAAAAAAATAAAAGAACTAAAGAAGCATTAAACAATAGAAAAGTAATAAAAAGTTGAATAGAATAGAGATAGTAGAATGAGAATAAAGAGGGCAGGAGAGAGAGAACCGACCTGAAAAGAAAGAAAGCAATAGAGAAACCAGAGAGAAGGGAGAGACCGAGAGCACTGGAGTGGAGAGGGAGACGCTACAGCCTGCAAAGAGGGAGGCGCTCGCGTTGCAAACGACGCCGGCTGGACTTCTTCCTCTTTCTTTCTTTTTTTTTTTATTTTTTATGGTTCAGCAAGAAAGATTTTCTTCCTTTTCTGCTGCTGCTTCTTTTATTATTTCCAATGGTTAAATGGCTGAGATAAAGGGGAGTAATTAGGGTTTTATTTATGGGAATATCATATTTTGGGGAATTGGGGTATTGATTGTAACACATTTATCATTTAAACATTGGTTTTTTTTTCCAAAATTAACCAAGTGCTATAGTGGCCCACTGTCAGTGGAGTCAAATTTTTAAATTGAGTGGGATAATTTTTTTTAATATTATTTCACATCTCAGTGGGGTCAATTAACCCCACTACTAACAAAGTAGCGCCGCCCCTGCTTGGGGGCCCCCATTTTGGGCCAAATTTTGGGGCCCCAGCAGGTCGCCTGTGTGGGCTGTGTTAAAGTATACACTTGTATGATATTTGGCCCAACCCATTTGTATAGTATTGGCCCAGCCCAAGTATAAATAGGAGACTTAGTCATAATTTGTACAGCTCGATCTCTTATTATCCTTCCATTCTTAGGGATCTAATTGATGTAAATTAGGTGTTAATTCCTTGATTTTATACATTGTAAACCCTATTTAAAGGGACTGAAATACAAGAGGACGACATCCAATACAAAGATTTCTCACTGATCTCTCTCATTCTCTATTTCATTCTGGCATATGTCTCTGACTATCATGGTATCAGAGCTGGTTCTAGGAGATCTTCTTCCTTATTCATTTTGAGAGACTTCTATAGCTTCGATTATCCTCTTCTCTCGGCGTAGGACATCTCTGATCAAAGTGGGCCACCTTTGATCATCTCACTTGTAGCCAGAACACTACATGACAATGCTCGAATATTCTTCAAAGGATTTTTGAAGATTTTCTTGGATTTTTTCTCCATCGGATCAGGCCTGTTTTACTCACTTCTTCCTCTCACGGTTTTGACGTGTTTTTCTCCCAAAGATTTCATCTCAGCCGTCCAACTTTGTGGATATTTCTCCAAATTCCGTCAAACTTGGACTAGAAGACACGAAATTTGATCTCCTTCAAGATGATGTTCTCTGATCTGTGATTGGATCAAGTTGTGGGGCCCACGAATCTCTTGTGCGCTGGATTTCAAGGTCGTCTGGGTTCAATTTATGGTTCTGGGGCTATTTTTCTCTCTGATCTTCATGCTGGGTTAGTACATCATCTCAGTTGTATTTGCTCCACTGTGATTGCTTGGTGCTACAATTGCTTGGGTTATTTTTTGATTCCTATCTTGCACTTTCTGGTTGATCTGTCTGCTGGTAGTCAGATTGCTGACTTTCTTTGCATTCATAATTATGGAAAAGGGAGATATAAAATTGATCAAGTTTAATGGTAAAAATTATACCACTTGGGCCTTTCAATTTCAAATTTACCTTAGGGGTAAAGAACTCTGGGGTCATATTGATGATTCTGATCCCCAACCTACTGATACTAAGCTTCTCGCTAATTGGGAAGTTAAAGACTGGCAGATCATGACTTGGATTTTGGGATCAGTTGATGCCCAGTTTATCCTGAATCTTCGCCCATATAAAACTGCCAAAGATATGTGGTTCTATTTGAAAAAGATATATTTGCAAGAAAATTCTGCTCGAAGGTTTCATTTAGAACATGAAATCTCTCAGTTTGTTCAAGGAATTAACACCTAATTTACATCAATTAGATCCCTAAGAATGGAAGGATAATAAGAGATCGAGCTGTACAAATTATGACTAAGTCTCCTATTTATACTTGGGCTGGGCCTAATACTATACAAATGGGTTGGGCCAAATATCATACAAGTGTATACTTTAACACAAATTTTGTCTATAAACGTCGAAATGTTACAGGTGCTCCTGCCTCTGGGTCTCTCGCTACGCCTACCCTGACTGCACCTGCTCCAGCTCCGGAACCTCCTGCTCCTGATCCTGCACCTACTCCACCTCCGGAGCCTCTTGCTCTTCGTCGATCCGTTCGCCACATTAAGCCACCTGATCGATATGGCTTTACTCATGCTTCATTATTAACCACTTTGTCTTCTATTTCTATCCCTAACTCTTTACTCTCAGGCGGTGCAGCATGATTGTTGGAAACAGGCTATGCAGGAAGAACTTAATGCTCTTCAATCCAATCACACCTGGGACATTGTTCCATGTCCTTCCTCTGTCAAACCCATTGGATGCAAGAACTCGGTGAAATTAAAATCTGATGGATCCTTGGATCGCTACAAAGCTCGTCTCGTTGCTCTTGGAAACAGGCAGGAGTATGGTATCGACTATGAGGAGACTTTTGCTCCAGTGGCCAAAATGACAACTGTACGTACAGTTCTTGCAATAGCCGCCTCTCAGTCATGACCCTTATATCAGATGGATGTGAAGAATGCTTTTCTTCATGGGGATCTTAAAGAGGAGGTTTACATGCGTCTCCCTAATGGAATTTCTTCTTCTTCAAAGACGGATGTTGCTCGATTACGACGCTCATTATATGGCCTTAAACAGGCACCCAGAGCTTGGTTCGACAAGTTCCGAACCACTCTCCTTCAGCTTTCTTTTATACAGAGCCCATATGATCCTTCGATGTTCACGCTTCATTCATCCAGAGGATCCACAATTCTCCTTGTGTATGTAGATGATATCATTATTACTGGCCCTCACAGTGATATGATCCAACAGCTACAGGCCTCTCTGCAAGATAGGTTTCATATGAAGGATTTGGGACCTTTGAATTATTTCTTGGGATTGGAAGTTCATCAATCCAAGAAAGGCTTGTTTCTTCATCAGCACAAATACGCTACTGACCTAGTAGAGCTTGATGATCTTGGTGATTCTAGCCCAGTTGACACACCGTTAGAAGTAAATGCCAAGCTTCATCAACAAGACGGCGATCTCCTTCCTGATCCTACTTTCTATCGTCGTTTGGTTGGTAGCCTTGTCTATCTAACCATTACTCGACCAGATCTCTCTTATGCTGTCAATCTGGTCAGTCAGTTTATGACGTCCCCACGGCATCATCATTTGGCGGCGGTCAAACGGATTATTCGATATATCCTTCGTACATCTACCCGCGGTTTATTCTTTCCAGTTGGCACACCTCTTACACTCACTGCCTATTCTGATACAGATTGGGCTGGCTGTCTCGACACACGTCGCTCTACTACAGGATGGTGTGTTTACTTGGGAGATGCTTTGGTTTCCTGGAAATGTAAAAAATAAGATAGAGTCTCCAAATCTTCCACGGAATCCGAATACCGAGCCATGTCTTCCGCTTGTTCTGAGATTTTATGGCTACGTGGGTTGCTATCCGAGCTTGGATTCTCCCAGACTCAACCAACTCCTCTTCATGCTGACAACACCAGTGCTATTCGCATCACTGAAAATCCTGTATTTCATGAGCGAACCAAACATATTGAAGTGGACTGTCATTTCATTCGAGACGAGTATGATCGCAAAATCATTACTCTTCCCCATATTTCCACTGAGTTCCAGCTTGCTGATATCTTCACCAAGAGCCTTCCACGACCGCGGCATGAATTCCTAGTTCGCAAATTGTTGCTGGTTGATTCACCGCATCAATTTGAGGGGGGGTGTTAAAGTATACACTTGTATGATATTTGGCCCAACCCATTTGTATAGTATTAGGCCCAGCCCAAGTATAAATAGGAGACTTAGTCATAATTTGTACAGCTCGATCTCTTATTATCCTTCCATTCTTAGGGATCTAATTGATGTAAATTAGGTGTTAATTCCTTGATTTTATACATTGTAAACCCTATTTAAAGGGACTGAAATACAAGAGGACGACATCCAATACAAAGATTTCTCACTGATCTCTCTCATTCTCTATTTCATTCTGGCATATGTCTCTGACTATCAGGCTGTCCCCAGGGCCGGCCCTGGTGTTGGATTTTCTTTTGGAGGTGGGTATGCTAAATATTGAGATGGGTATGATGTGCATACTAAATATTGAATGGGTATGTGAAGGATGTAGGAAATCTTGTGTCCTGCATGACATGGGTCCCATGTCAGAACAAGCATGGCATGTCTAAACAAGCAAGGCTGATGCCAGTAAAAAATATAATTCCACTTAATGTAAGATTTGATGTCTCCCCAAATAAGACTCCCAATATAATTAGTGAATGTTGGTTTCTGGGTAAAGAACTCTCCAGTAATTTTTGACTCTTGGAACTTGTCTATATAAAAAAGGGAGCTCCAGGTTGTATACCCCAAGATAAGTGTGACACTTGGCGAAGAACGACTCTTTGGGACTTGAGTTTTTTATTTTATTTTATTTTGAGGTGGGTATGCTAAATATTGAGATGGGTGTGATGTGTGTGCTAAATATTGAATGGGTAAGTGAAGGTGTTGAAATTTCTGTTATTGAACTTGAGCAGGTGGCATTTTGACCATTAGGCTGGGAATATGATCAGGAAAATCAAGATTTTCTAATGGTCATTAGTACATGGTGCCCACCCTCAAAAGCCTATCATTTAGCAATCTAGAACTATTTCATTGATATCAGTACTTGGTATGACTTGAGCTTTTTACATGCATACATCTGTTATTTACTCAATTGGTTTTGAACTCTTAAGAATGTGCTGAACTAGAAAATCTAATTCTTTCATGGAAATCTTCGACCTCGAATTATGATTTAGGTGAATAGAGAAATAAACTGAATGAACCAAACCAAATGAATTAGCAAGCTAAATTAGTTTTCAAATTTTGAACTGGAATAAAATTTAGGAAGAGTATGAACCAAATAACTAGGATTTATTTTCCCATCCGAATATTTCTTACCGTGTAAATTATTGACTGTGAATTTGATGTACACATGTTTTTGGATGTTATTTTTCATGTCTTATTATGGCGTGATTTGTGATTTGTACATACATCTGTTGCATGTCTTTTTAATGGAGGTGGGCATGCATTCTCTCTCTTTTCTTGCTTAGTTCTTTCAAAAGATATAAAACTGCAAAAGCATTGGTTCTTATCACAGATCAGAATGCCAATTACCCAACTTAAATTCTAGTTCTCTTATCATCATGTCAATCACAATCTGGTTATGTCATGGAGGTATTCATGCAAAAACGAAGGCATATGTTAGTTTGAAGCAATTCTCTTCATCTGACTATTTTCTTCTACTTTGAAAGAGAACCAATGATTTTGATTGTTTGGAATCAGCAACAAAGTTCTCTAAATTTGCTAAGAAGATGATAATGATTACAACAATGATAAAATGTATGGTGGATTCATGGAATCAGAATCAAAATAATCATGCACCTGTATCCTGGTTGATTAGGCAATAGCATTTTTTTGACCGTTGTTTGATAGGAGTCTTCGAGTCATTTCTATTAGTAACTAACCTTCTGATAACTTTTTTGAATGATTGGAAGTAAACTGATAGTCACAAAAACTATAATAATGAGAAGATAATTTTTTTTAAGCTTTTGAGAAAATAAAGAGTGCAAAAGCTTGACATCACATCTTCGTTCCATGAACCAGTTACATAAAATTTTTTTCTTCAAAATTCTACATAGTACAAAAATTTCAGAAGCTGTACAATTGTCATGACATGCTAGCAATTTGTACAAAACATTTCACAAAATTCATCGTACTAATGTTACTTGATTCTGCCCCCTCTCCTTATCCTTCAGCTGCACATTCTTTGCTTCAGCTTTCCTGACTGATAATTTTTTCCCTCTTATCTAAATTTTTAGACCACCAATTTCCTCCTCTAGAGCTCATCATCTTCCAAATCTGTAACACCAATAGATATCTCTTCAAGCTTTATAACTGATGACTCCCTTTTCCTGTCCGTACGCAGAGAAGAAAAGGTACATATAATCAGAGAAAGAAAATGTATTCTCATAACATGGACCAACTTGAAGGATCTAAAAGTTGCAACCATTATTGATTAAAAGGACAAAGAAGCATCAGAATCGAGGTCTATCAAACAAAAACATGATTAAAACCACATTTCAAAAGACCAACAAAATCAATACATCCTGGAATAAAAATGACAGCAATCCTATAAGCCCATCAATCCAAAACCTAGAAGTTATTCATGAACATGACAAAAAATCCCATCAAATTCCAGATTCCATACTCTAAAGCTCAGAAAATTCCACAACCAAGAAATAAACAGGACAAAAAAAAAAAAAAAAACCGCTCAACGGAGAGTTGCAGCTCCAGACAGAAGAGAGAGGACAAGGGCGTTCCAGTCTATCCACTTCATCTAAACCAAATTAAGAAGAAGAAGAAGTCTACTTCATCTAAACCAAATGAAGAAAATCTGATTGATTTCATTAACCTTACAACATGCAATATACAGAGTGCTCAGTATTTATAGACTGAGACTGTTACATCAGATGAGTCTTTTTAAACTGAATTAGTTACAATCAGAAGCTAAATGAAGAAAAATGAAGAACATGTGACTCAGGTTGTTCTTCAGAGAGTTATGAATTCTAGCTCAGCTCCTCAGCTCAGCTAAGCTTGTCAGACACTATGGATTTGCAGAAACAGAAGAGAGCAAAGATAGTCAAGGAGCCTCCACACCAGGGCAACAATTGGGTTGGGTTTGTCTGGCATGAGGGAGAGAGAAAAGGTTACGGTGGAGTTGCTGAGTGGACTTCTGGAGAGAGGAGAAAGCGAGGGAGAGAGAGAGAAGCGACCGAGTGGACTTCTGAGAGCTTGGCCTGACCCAAGTTGTAAATTCTAGGTTCAAAAACCCAAGTTTGAGCCAACTCCTTGCCTAAAGAAGCACAGCATAATCGGATTTTTCATGCAGGTTGGGAGGGCTTGGCCTGACCCAAGTTGTACTAGTCATAAGCATAATTTCTTAAACGAAAGAGAACACTACTGGCAAGATTGAGAAGGAAGTAAACCATAAAATAGAGCAAAAGGTCAACTAGAATCTCAAAACAGAGAGCTTGTAACGTCCTTCTTAACTGTTTCCCTTCTTGTTGAATCTTTCCAATGAGAAGATGAATATTGGTATCCATTCAACAGCAGCCACTATCTATCTTCTTTGGATAATTAACTTATTATTTTTTGTAAAGAAGACAATGCACATATAGGTACCCCATTCCAGAGGATGGTATATGAGCAAGAAATCAATAAGTGCTAAAACCTTAAGCTATTGGCCATGGTGATATCTCCTGACTAACTTTAGTTTTCACCAACATGTACTCTTTTTCATTATCTTTTGTTTCAATCTGGTACAAACTAGCATTTACAGCTTATTATCTGTATCAGTGAACATTAAAATACACATCAATCACTAAAAACTTACATGACCAGAAGACAAGTCGAAAAAGTATAACAATTCATGACAACAAATTAAGTAGATAGAGCATTTCACCTGTGACCATGTCTCTCTCTTAGCATCTTTATTCCTTGGTACCTTCCCAACATCATCAAAGTAGCCATCGGATTTGTGCCCGGTGAATCAAGTAATGTGGATCCATCAATGACTCTCAAGCCCTCAACTCCGAAAACCTTGTAATCCTCATCAACAACTGAACCAACTAGGCATCCGCCATGATAATGGTTGTATGAAATCATATTTTTCTTACAAAACTCTTTCAATTTCTCTTTGATGGAACCCCCTCTACTGACAATTGTACTCTGTTTCCTCCCTAGGTACATCTCAATTGATTTGGTTCTTGCGACTCTCTCGATGAGACGAGCAACTTCAACACACTCATCCAAGTCATCTCTCCTCTACGAAGTAGTTGAACTTCAACAATGGGTTTTGCCTAGGATCGGTGCTATTTAGCCTTAGCTCCCCACGCGACAATGGGTTCGCTACTTTAGCTACAATGCCCTTGACAGTCACGTTGACGCTTATGGGAGCGGTTACTGATCCAATGATGATTTGAAATTCATGTGCTACTCCCTCAACTTGAGGACCACCTGCTGATTGTTTCTGAAGAGCCTGTGACATGTTCAAGACAACAGCTAAGCCTGGGTTGTCTTGTATGCCATTGCCCACCTGAGTTGTGTGGATGAGAGGCGGGATGTTGAAGTGTTTGAGATGTTCCTGTGGTCCAATGCCACTTAACATGAGGATTTGAGGACTGCCTACAGCCCCTGCTGAGAGTATTACATCACCCCAAGAACCTGTTCTTTTTGGTTGGTTGAGATAAACCTCATAGACATCATCACTATTGGTGCTGTGGCTCTTGATGAATCTTACACCGTGTGCTCTAGGCCTTTGCCCATCACCTGCAAGTATTATGGTATCAAATTAGTTTTGATGTTTGTTAAAATCTCTGTTAAACTCATAGTTCTTTATTGCAGTTTATTTATATGATGATTGTTAGGTGGTGGGTTACTGTGCATTGATTTTAAGAGATAATTGGGAATTGCATCTAATTGTCATTAGAAATGTTTTTTTTTTTTTGGTAATAGTGGAAGTGAAGATAGACGGCTTGTGTGTTTATTCAAGTTTGTAATGTGGTGATAATAGTTTTTCATTCTTTTGGTAGGTTGTCACACTGTTAGGATAGCTGTCCTTCAATAGGGGTGATCATATCTTGAACCCTAGCGCTTCCTAAATCAAAGTTTAGCAAAACCATATATAAGTAATAGATAATAAATTTAACTAAAACCAGCCAAAACCTTTGGTTCATGCGGTTGTGTCTACGGTTCTTTACTATTTAAATGGTTTGATAGGCCTTGGAATGTTAGAACGATTTTGGTTGGATAAAACCGCACAAGATACAGGTCAAGGTCAAACCAAGTGGTGCAGTTTGCTTCTTAAAAACTTCATAACTTTCACAATAACCTAACTCCATGGACAAGGGCTCATAAAACAATTGAAAGATATTACCTATCTACATGTGTGTGGTTTGTTTCTGCTGAGAAGTGAGGTGAAAACTTTTTGGACCGCGTAGGACCCACTTATCATCAATCCAATCCCTCATACCACCCATGATCAATTGACACAAACCCTAACATGCCACTTATCTGATTATATTCACCATTAAAAAATGTTACCTAAGCAACTATTAAATTTATGGCCTGTAAATCAATGATTGTGATGATCTAATTGATATGATCTTTTGCCCAAAATCACATTTACAGTGAGGCCTCTCAATCACACTATCTCCCCATGATTGGCATGGATCCAATTGGGTCCCACAAGGGGCTAAGTTTTTAACTCTCACTAAAATATAATATCAATACTCATAAATAATCTAATTACCTGCATGTTCAATGATAACATTCTGAACTGTTGCATTCAGAAGAACAGTGATTCTCTTGCAGTCCCCTGACATCAACAAATCAGCAGCGGAATGTCTTTTTCCATTCTCATCAAATATCCTGCCTCCTATCTTTGTTCCCTCCACATGATCCAAGGTATAATCATTGAAGGGTGTAACTCCTGCCTCAACAAAGGCTTCTTTCACAACAGATTGCCATGGGGTCAACTTATAGGGCCTAAACACAACCTTAGATTCCACCCATTCATAAGCATCCTTAACCAATTCTCCATCCCAACCAGCTTTCTCTATGAAGTCCTCACCAGCCCTGCCATAGAATCCACCATTGATTGCAGTTGTTCCACCCAACACTCTGCCTCTAACAATGGGGACTCCTTCCTCAGACACAAATGGCTGCACGCAATATGCGGGTTCATTGGTTGGCACATTAAAGAAGCCCATAGAGGACTCATTTTCTATTAGGTGGTTGCCATATGGAGACCCCCCGCGTTCAACCAAGAGCACCGAGTAACTTTTGGAGAGTGTGGCTACAAGGGGGCAACCGCTTGTCCCACCTCCTACAACGATGTAATCAAACGATTTACCGGCAACTTCATTGACATCTGAAGTCATGAAGGGGCCTGTGTGTCCTGCAATGAGGATAAAATGAATACAAGCATTAGAAGGATGGAACTGGGCCAAGCTGAGTCAAGCTTAGCTAAGTGCAAGCTCAGCTTGATAAAACAACATATAGAGAGAGAAATCGATAGTACGAATGGAAAACTACGTGATCATTAGGATGTGTTTCTACAATTAGAGTATTTCGTGCAGCATGGATTTCTGTATCCACAGGAGAGAGGACTCCTTCATCTGTACCTTTCACATAGGAAATTGAAATTCTTGTAATTGACGAAAATCACTTCATTTGTTCCCCTACTCAACCAAGGAGTCCTCTCATTGTGTGAACGCTAAGGGTGCGTCTATTAACGGTCGCGAAAGAGGAAACCGGATTTGGCTTTCCTACCACCCCAGCAAGGACGTCGGAATAGTCTCTCGCACATAAATCAAGCTAAAAAGGAAGAATTCTCCGTCCATTTCATCGCTGCACCAAATACGTCGAGCAAGGCCTTGTCGCCCGCCCTTTTCCATTGAAACCGGTGCTGCACAAAGGCCACCCAAAGTTGAATTGTTTTGTAGCTTTAGGAGAACAGTAGGTTCCAAGTGAGCTGAATTTGGGTGAGATCGTAATTATTGATTTAAGGGCCTTAGAGTTTAATGGTTTTTTTAGTAACATATTCTATGAAGCTTAATCCATTGGTAGGTATCATTCAAATTACTTTTACAAGTGTGAGGGGTTTGATTTGCCAGAGGGGTCCCATATGGTAGCAAAAAAGTTACTTCTCACATAATCCATGAGAGCCTTGAGAGGTATCCCTGCAGAACATCGCCCCATACATATATGCTCATTGAGTTCCTCACCCTAAGCCGTCTAATGAGGTGAGCTGGGTTGAACGAAAGGCCTAGCTCGACCTTTCTTGAGCTTGGTCTGATCAACTCACAAGCTGGCTCGTGGTTGCACCATATTTTGGTGCAACTTGGGCTAGTTGAATTGGAGTCTGGGACCTGAACTTAACCTAAAATTGAACCTGGTCATAATGAAGCTCAAATATGTCTTATGTCTGAGTTGAATTAAGCTGACTCTTTTAGTGTCCATTTATGTATACATACATATACATATCCTGGGGGTTGGGCCCCCACCTGGGTATGGGACCAGGGGATTTAAAGGTCTAGGTGGGCCCCATCGAGCACCAAGTTTGGGACCCATTTGATCATCTTACCATCTTCATCTGGGCCCGAAGTTCCAACGTTTCAAAGTCCATTCGGATGGGTGTACTTTGTAGGTCGATCTGTGGGTCCTGTCCAGTCGGATAAGTGTCGACCCCATGGGACCGACGCAAGTCAGGTGGGTCCCTGTGTGTGGTCAAGTCGGATGTGCCGACAGTGGGCCCCACAGCGGGCACGGGCTGGATAACCAGTCTCTATAAATATACATCCATACATATGATGAGGACTGTAAGATTCCTTTGGACCCAAACTGGTTTCAAACCAATTGAAATCCATTCAGGTTCAAATCATCTGTTTAACATCAGATCTAAGTCCATTCTAACCCCAAATGAGCCAATCTGCTCATCATGATGTTCATTGCACTTCTACTTAGATAAAAGAAGAAGAAGAAGAAGAAGAAGAAATTAACAAGACCCAGGTGCTACTACTTACCTCCTGTGATTGAAGCTGAAGATAATTGAAAGAGTAAGAGAAGGAAAGTTGCAGAGAGGCCATGGAGGTTGTTTCTTTGAAGTTCCATTTGTCTGTCGATCCCTTTCAAGTCTTCCTTTTATGCTACAGAGGAAGGAGAAGACAACCCACAATTTTAGTCGCTTTGTGCAAGTCGATGGCCTCGGCCGGCCAATAAAACAAGGGAAAGTTTCAAACTAGCATAAAGATTTTAGTTCATTCTCAAAAAAGTACACGGAAATTTGAGTATTTTCAAAAGAGTACATAAAAGTTGGAAGCTGCTATTCACACATCCCTCGTTGCTACTTGCACATCCATCCATAGGACCCCTCTAAAAAATCTCCAAACTACCCTATCACTCTCCTTCCTTCTCTCTGCTTGCCGCCTACCTCCGCCCTCTCCCTCCCTCTCATTCTACATGTCTCTCTCCCTCTCTTTGCTCGCCGCACAACTTCGCCCACGCCTTCTCGCTCTCCTTCTCCCTCCTTGTCTCTCTCCATCTCCCTCTGATTTTGGGGAGAGGGAGAGGGCGCGGGCGAAGGTGGGCGGCGAGCAGAGAAGGAGAGAGAGAGGAAAGGAGAGGGACAGGAGTAGTTTGAGGAGTTCTTAAAATTGGACATGTGAGGAGCAATGAGGGATGTGCTAGTAGCAGCCCCTTAAAAGTTTTTCATATTTCTTTCAGTTCAGTCCTCCTTATAAAATTTTTAAAAATGACAAAAATATCCTTATATAGTTTTTTTTTCCTTCAGATTTTGCCCTTTAGTAAATGATTTAAGAAAGAAAAATGATCAAGTCTAACCCAAATGACCTAGTGGGGTACTTTAGCTCCCTTTATGCATAGGTGGTTAGAAAAAATGGTCTTAAATGGATTCCAAATGATCGAAATACTAGCTTGATTATTAGGTTATGATAATCAAGATCAAGTTGAACCTTAGGCCATAGGAGATGAAGAGAGAGAGAGCCTGATTTTGGCATTGTAACCCACCAACATTTGATTAGCTAGGTCCATAAAGTGAACTTTTGGGTTGATTTTGAGAACATAAAAGGTCAATAAAAGACAAAAGCTTGTCATAAGGGTAGTTTTGTCTTTATAATTTTTTTAATAGAGAGGACGTGATTGAAAAAATATAGAACACTTTTATAATTTTTTGAAATATTCAAATCCACGTGCACTTTTTTAAAAATGAATAAAAAAAATCTTACACTTTTTGAAAATCTTCCCATAAAATAAACATAGAAGTAAAGGAAGGCAATCTAACTACGTTGAGCAAATGGCAATCTAACAAGAACTAAACTATAAATATAAATGAATACTACAAAATGAGGAGACAGACACTAAAATATAAATGAATACTACAAAAACAGGAGAAGAACTGCTGTGACAAATATTATCTAGCTGTGATATTTTGAAAATACTGAAGTAATAGCATCATGGCATGATATTTTCCCAATAAAATTACCATATTTTGATAATATTGCAAATAACTCACTAGAAAATCACATAATATCAGAATAACAATGGAATAGTGGGAGAAAATCTAAATAAAAGTTTTAAACAGTATTTTGTATCTATTTTCTATTATAATTAATCTTAATATTAAATTTCTTTCCACCTTCTAATATCTTAAAAACAACCCAAAATCTGAAAACATGGCAACATCCACCCTAGACAATAGCTCTTTGTTGGCACCACATCTGGTACGTACACATGGCCTAATTACAATTTAAATCAAAGGTTTAAACCATAGACAATAGCTCTAGAGGGCAGTATTTGTGACAATGGTAGTGAGAGATATGAAAGAATGTAAACTAAGACTACTACATCCACATAAAATGATTGCTTATACATTCTTTACATTGTCTACTAGAACTATATATATACATTTACTGATGTAGCTAGTGAATATGGTCGATGCAGGCCAATACAAATTAACTGGAAGTTGGCTGGTCATTATCACTTAGCTAGGTCTTAAAAATAAAATCAAACTAATATGATCGATTAGCCGATAAGTAGTATTTCCAATACTGATGATAAATTTAAGAAAGTAAAGAAAAGAAAGTAAAAACTTACACTCCATTCCAGAGAGACACTGGTTGATCATCTTCTTCTTTTCTCTTGCTGGATTTTCCTTCCTTTGTTGTTAGAGTATGAATTGCAAGTATTTAAAGGGGATTGGGTCAAATGTGCCTGCGGCCAAATGTAAAGGAGGAATTAATGAATGTGACACAAGCATGACATCCTTAATATATAAGTCAACTTTAACCAATAATGAAATGAAAAGTCAATAATCCTTAATAAGTCAACTTTTAGCAAAAATATAAAATATCAATTGAGCATCTAGAAGGCCCATTTGGTTGGCTAATCTAAACATTGAACGAGATTTAATCTTACTTTTCCAGAGGTTGTTTAATTTATGGCTTTTCTCTTTTCACAGAATTGACACATGCTTGGGGCCTATTCACCCAACAAGATATAATAATGTTCTTTTTAAGTAGCCAACCATATAAAAAAAGTTTGACTGGAGGAGTTTTCAATTTTAGTTTTGAAAATGACTATCAATGTCCATATAATATAATCTTCAGCATTTGGTTGGAAACTAAAATATAACTCTAACCATGGGATTTGTAGTAGAGCTCATTCAATAGATTTGTTCGACATAGAGCTGCTTCAATTAGGGTGTTTTACAACGGTCATGCAAGAAGCATGGTATATCTTGTTCAATTGAAAATGAAACTCATCATTTAGGCAAAGTTATATGGCAAACTTGAGTCCGGATCCCTTATTTGTATGGGGAGATACTGTTTCGTCCAATAAAAAATAGCCAATTGTGTAAAATCTCATGCCGGCTAATGCATACGCTCAATTGCTTCATTTGAATGAGAAAATCAAGGAAGAGGTTTTACACCGTTGGCTATTTTTTATTGAATGAAATAATATCTCCCTGTTTCGTAGAAATAGGGGATCCAAATTCGGCAAACTTATATTGGTAAAAGTAGTATATATGGACGAACTTTTGGTGGTAAAAGTTATTGGACAAAACTTATTAAAAAAATAAAATTTTTTTTTTTTTTTTGTATATACCCCCAAGGTTTCTATGATTTGTAAATAGACTCCTTTGATTTTAGTATTTGTAAATAGGTCATTCCTTTTCATTTCAATACTTTTCACATCCCTAAAACCAGTATTTCTAATGAAAACGGGTAACGACCATGGGATTTGTGTTGAACTTTTATAAAAAAGTGACAACTTTGCTCTTATATCAATTAAACAAAAATCAGTAAATTATTATTTACCAAAATACTATATTGTATCCCAACTCTCAATGATCTCTCTCAATAACTATTTAATGCATATGAAGCCTAATCATGTATTTTGAAACTTTCATCAATCTAATGGTGGCTAATGCATGGAATGAATCAATTGTAACTAATTATAAGCGCATACGTTGGTTGTCAATATGGTCGATTTAGATTTAATGAAGTAGGCCATGTATTGATAAAAATAGACTTCCATATGGTTATTCTCTCCTATTAATTGTAATTATTAATGGCAAGCAATTGAATTTAAGCATATTGGGATAAAGAGATGGGCAAATGTGTTATTTCACCCTGAAAACTTTTGGTGGTTGGTTGGCTACTGATTTTTGAGACAAGAAAGGTATTAAAATGAATAGGCATGGGCCTCCTATTTGCAAATACTAAAATCATAGGGGCATATTTATAAATCTTAGAAACCTATTATTTTATTTTTATGATTCTCCATTTTCTACTCCCTCCATATAGGCGTAAAAGTGAAAAAAAGATCTTCATGCTGATTCAATTTAGAGATAAGAAAAACAAAGATAAGTTGGGGCTAGTTTTAAGTCAAAGAAACTCTCTTTTAGAGATACCATTATCCATTGAGTTTACTTTTATATGGGAGCTGATCAATTTAGAGATAAGAAAAACAAAGATAAGTTGGGGCTAGTTTTAAGTCAAAGAAACTCTCTTTTAGAGATACCATTATCCATTGAGTTTACTTTTATATGGGTGGGAGTGGGACCAATAGGCTTAAATTCTCCATCCATCTCCACCCAAGAGAGATCTGAGTGGAAAAGCCTCCAACGAAAGTTAATGCTATGGTGACCTGTCTTAAACAAGTGGAAGCTATCTTTGACAAAAAAGAAAAGAGAATTACTTCTGACCGAAATAGGAGGGTCCACTGATTGGATTTGAGAAGAATGTTCAAACACTCTAGTACTATTTTTATTTTGTCCATAAGAACACATGGTGATGGTGCACACTGATTTCCCCACATGCTAGAAACCAAACCCCGGCCCTGTTGACCATGTACATGCCTCAAAATCTATATAGACTGTTTGATCAGATGAATCCCTTCCCTTCCCGTCATCTCGTTATATTTAAGTTCAATAAGAGTGAGTTCCACCGTAAACATCGAACACATGATTGAAAATGTAACTAGGCGCTGATCCCATCAATGAGGCATTAATCATGTTTTTGTCATGTGTTCAATTGGAAGACAGTATCCGCTTCTATTGATCTGAAATTTAAGAATGTACACCCGGAGGGTATGAGACTCATCTTGATTAATTCGGTTTATCCAATATATGGGCCCCACAATGGAGTTTCATGTATATATGACATGGTTTTTATGTAATAGTTGCAATGGCCCCGCAGGAGATCGAATGCAGTTGGGTATCCCCCAAAAGACTTGGTAAACATCTATTGGATATACATCGATGCTGTAGCTGTACCAAGCCCACCCCATCAATGTAACCATTGATCTAAGAACTTCAAATTTTAATGGGATTTTGACCTTTTGTTTTTAATATTTAATTCAAATGAGTAAAGGTCAAAATAAGTGTTTTAAAAAACAAAAGGCTGGGCTGAAAAGATAAGTGACCTCACAGACACAGAACACGATTGCATATGAAAAGTGTATGGTCGCTCTCGGGAAAAATATTTTGCACAAGGGTGGAGGTAACGGGTCCAACTAGAACAGTCCACATTAATTGGATAGAGGACTTCAATGAGTTTTCACATGAGCCCCTTTCATTGTATCATTGTCGACCGATCTCATCATTCCTGAATCCAATTAATATTGCCAATCGATTCTAAATGGATAGATTAAAAGATACACATAGTGGCTTGTTCGTTTGTAGAATATCTGAGAATTTCTATTGGGAGATATATGAATTCGCCTATTTGTCCCCCAAACTTTTTTGGAAGATGAAATTTGAAAATTTCTTTGAGAGCACATTTTGTAATAGATGAGGAATCTGTAGGACTCTGTGGATTTGAGGTTTCCTCATTGCTTGAGAAAAACTGTTATCAGTTTTCAATTGGGGGGTGCCTTCTGTATAGGACCCTCATCCAATAGAAGGTAACTGCGTGTTAATGGGACTTCAACGGGGACTCTCTTCTTTCCAAAATTTGATTAGAGATAATGATGTTAGTTTTTTTCTTCTTTTCTTCTTCCAACTGTAGTATCCTTTTGCAAAGTGATCTCTTACCTTTGGTTAGAAAAAAAAAGCTAAAAGCGTAGACATCTCTCACCCTATTTTATCTCTGCTCAACATTTTCTCCACAAAAATATAAATATGGCCCCACCTCTCTAATGCGTACAAAAGCGCCCCCATTTCTCAACCTTATGATAGAAGCATTCAAATTAAGGTTTTTCTTATGCAACCATCGCATATTGAATTGAAGTGGAACCCACCTTCATGTACACGGGTGATGCCCACCTTTGGAAAATCCAAACTTCTCATCAGCCCGAGCACCCATTGTATTATTGATCAAGTTATAAATTATTATTCAAATTAATGAGATGGCCGCCGATAGATCACCTAAAGATGGAACCCATAATTAATTTTCTTAACTTTTCTATTATAAATTATTATTCAAATTAGTGAGATGGTCATTATTATTCATGTATTTTAAGTTACGAATCTTATGGTGGGCCCAGTTCCTATTATAGTGAAATCTGGCTATATCCCTAAAAAGAGGAGATTTTTTGTAAGAGAAATTCTATATGCACCACCATTTTTGATGAACACACCCACATTCTGAGCTCACCACAGTCATTTTAGGTTTAAAACCTATTTGCTGAGCCCACCCACCAAAATACCCAAACTGCCCAGCCCTCTCCTTCTCCATTCCCTCGTCTTCGTTTTTCAAAATTGGCACGGCAGAAACTGAAAAATTCTGACGTCTCTGCTACATCTTCTCCACTGCTCTCATCACCTTCTTCTTCTTCTTGTTCAAACAAGGTAATGTCATCTTCTTCTTCTTCTTCGTTAAAGCTTTCAAATCATTTTAACCTTCTTTTTAGGTTGTAATGTATGCGTTTAGGTTGTAATGTATGCGTATTTAGATTGTATTTTCACCTATTTCGATTGTATGTGGATTCCCTAACGCATGATATGGATGGGTGTGACGAACGCCAAATCCTCCCTTCCCAAATGGTTTTCTTCTTCTGGTTCGCGTAGTGCTCGGCAAACCAGAAACGTGCAGGTTAAATTTGCACGGCATATCGACACCGTGCATTTACTATATGCACGGCCAATGTTAGCCGTGCATATATTATTTGCACGGTGTCTATATGCCGTGCAAATTACATATGCACGGCTAACATTGGCCGTGCATATGTGAAATTGCACTGTAATAGTATGCCGTGCAGAACAAATTTACAATGTTAAAATAACAATTTTTTTTTTATTTTGAACAGATTAGAAAATGCCTAGAAGACCTGCTCGTCGCGGTGGCAGCTCACTTTCGATAGGTGGACGGGCTAGTTCTTCTAGCAAGCCATCTAGAGTTAGGACGAAGATCGGTGTCACAAGACCGGCGTGTCGCCGAGGTGTGCATACTAGTACTTCGACTGCCGGTCGTCAACGACCGACGGCATCTGAACGAAGACGTAAAATGCGACAGGATCCACTCCCAGATTCGTCAGAGGAGTCAGAGGATGATTCATCTGAGGAGGATTCATCAGAGCATGATTCCTCAGAGGAGGAGGAGGCACAACCGTCTACTTCTGCTGCAGCGGCAGCAAGGGAGGATCATCCATCAGACCAGGATGAACAGCCATCCAGTCCTCCCCCAGCGGCGGCAGGGGAGGGTCCTATCCCCGGTGGTCCGGCTGATTTATCGGTCCTCCCTAGTGTCAGGACGCACGTGGCCATACCCATATGGGACGGGGAGGTAATCTTGCATTTTTTAAATTTGTGAATTAATTGGTTTTTCAAATAATATGTGTTGAAGTCTATAATAACATATATTAATTAAGTTTAAAACTTTTAATGTGCAGGAACGTGAGCCGCTTAAGTGTATCAATCATTGGCGAGGGTTGAAGGATTGGTACATACCTCGGCCCGGGGATGGGGCCGATATCGAAGTTCCTCGGTTTCGTGCGATTTTAGAAGAGTCTGGATTGGCTGGCCTTAAGTCATTGTCGTACCGATATACTTCCGCCCCTCTGATATCCAGTTTCGTTGAGAGGTGGCAGCCCGAGACAAACACCTTCCACATGCCATTCGGTGAGATGACGATCACCTTAGACGATGTGGGTACTCTCCTCGGCATCCCAGTAACGGGACTGCCTGTCCACGCATCGACCAGTATGAGATTTACCGAGCAGGTAGATTTACTTGAGGCTGGACTAGGCGTGGATAGAGCGACTGCGTCTGCTGAACTTCAAGTGGCGCGTGGTGGGGTAGTGAGGATGGCCTGGATCAAGCGAGTGTGCGGTAGTGTGGGTCCTAGGTTGTCTGTTGAGCAGGTAGATTGTGCAGTTAGAGGCTATCTTCTATTTCTGTTAGGCTGCACAATTTTCACTGATAAGTCGTTCACCCGAGTCCCCATTGCGTACCTATCTTTACTGATGGACTTGGGACAAGTCCGTCATTATGCATGGGGTGCTGCCGCACTTGCGTATCTTTATCGCCAATTGGGGACCGCTACGAGGGCAGATGTGAGACAGATTGCTGGATACCTGACACTCCTCACGGTAAATGTGCATAACTCTTTGACTTTAGTTTCCATTTGCCTATCTCTGTACTATTAATTATATATTATTTTTAATCATCTAATTAAAAACTCTAACTCTTGCAGTCTTGGGTGTACGAGCACTTTCCATTTGTCCGTCCTCCTGCAGCATGGGGTTTTACGGCTGCAATGCCTCATGCGGCTTGCTGGAATCCTGGCCAGGATTCCGGGATTGGAAGGGAGAACGTAAAGTTATTGCGGGAGAGACTGGACGACTTACATCCTAGTGAGGTGAGCATCCAATAGATTTGTTGCTATTTATTTTAAGTTTTTTCGATGATCTATATTTATTTGTTAGAATATTAATGAGTTGTTTCAATTATTTCTTGACATAGGTGGCTTGAAATCCGTATACCGGTGCCAGGGCTCAGCATCTATTCCAACAGAGTTCTTTCTTCTGTGGTTGCTTGAGAGCAATGAATGTCATTGAACCCTACCACCCACAGAGGGTTCTTCGTCAGTTTGGGTATGTTCAAACCATCCCACCAGCACCGCTCGCGCCCCTTCGTGCGTCTCGAGGATCTACTGCTGGACAATACAAGGTCTCCTACAGATTCCTTGATCAGTATTGGGAGTCTTGGGAGGATCATGTATTATCACTAGCACACCGTGGCCATCGAGTACAACATGCATGGGAGTGCTCACTCGACTACATGGAGTGGTTTGTTAGGATTTCACGTCCTTGGATACAGAACCCCGAACGACACTCCCATTATCATCCTCATGAGGATCAAGATGACCCGACTCCAAGAGTGGTGAGCGTTTGAAATTTCAATTGTAACATTATGCATCCATTTTAAAAGTTATAATTCTCTTAATTATTAACATGTATAATGATTTCTTACAGATCCGCCGAGCGAGTGATAATCTTCGTGCTACGATTGCACAGCCTGGTCAATCTGCTGATTTTTATTACCGGGCAATACAGACCACTCTCGAGATCTTGGATGGATTGCCGGTGACGTACCGACGACGTACGCGTCCGTGAGGAGAGTTGCTGTTTTTGGATTTTATGATTATGTCATGGGAGTTTGTAATTTATTTTGGAACTTGGCGAATTTTAAGCCACTTTTTTTAAAGGCAATTATGTAAATGATCACTTTTACATATAATGATGAATTCAAGTTCTTTCTTTTTGAGATGTCTATTATAATGGATGAATTTTATATTTTAAGAGAACTTATAGTCTATATTTGTGTAAAAGATAGATTAGGCAAAATGGAATGCTCGGGACATATGTCTGCACAAAATATAAGTAATGTGCACAACAAATTATGCACGGCTGTTATTTGCCGTGCATAACATGGTCTGCACGGTTGTTATGTGCCGTGCATAACAAAGATTGCACAGTATCTGTTAGCCGTGCAGATTCTGATTTGTCATTACATATTGGCGGTGCAGACCATGTTTTACACAATAGAAAATATCGGTGTGAGTTACATGAAATGATAATCAAATTGTTACATCAAATGACAAGCAAACGGTTACATCAAAATGAGTTCCATTATATAATTTATATGGTTACATCAAAATGAGAATCAGTTTATATAATCAATCGCTGTCAAGATTAACCGACTCTTGTGTTGCTACAACTATTTCCCAAAATGTCTCTGAATTGCTCGATGCGATTTGCATATGGGAGCTGCCATCCGTTTGCATCAGGATGATGGTGTCTATGCCAATTTGTTGCAATAGGTGGCATGGGTGCTTCTGGCTTCATGAATACCTGAACGTAATGGTTTATATTGACGAAACCAATCGCAATGATTTTGTGATCACTTGTTGAAATCGGGGGTGATTGCAAAGGCAAGAAAGTCAAGCATTGCTGCAATGAAAGCAGGACCAATACAATTTTATAATACGAAGATATCAAGTGACCCATGTCCGGCATTGTCATCCACCGATCGAATCCTGGATTATTCTCGAAGTAAGACAACGCGTAGTACAGCTCTCCAACCCGGTCATCTCCTCCATAAACCAATGCATAATAATGTTGATGCCTCTGCAATTCAGTGCTCAAGTCCAATCTAACTTGTCTCCAACTGTCATCGCCCATGCCAAGAAGGCCTGCTATAGATATGAATCCACGGTTACCATTAGCTGCGACATCCTTAACATTATGGATGTAGGGTCCCAAAGGCTGCGGGAGCGAATGTGAAAATGTACATGATCGAGTTCGACGGACACTAATCTTCTCACTCTTCTTCTTTACAGATGTACTACTTAATATAAGTTGTCCACTCTCTTTCACCCCTACTGCGTATTCGAATGCAGACGGTTCACGAGTCGTAGACTGATCCAACTTCTTTTTCTTCAATGATGACCGACCGCGATTATTCAATTTAATGTCGGGTTCAATCAGAGGTGTACATTCTGGACTTGCTATTTCTCTCAATTTTTTCAGTAGTTGAATTTTTCCAGCCTCATCACTTCCTCGAAATTTCTTATCGATCAAGTCGAACTCAGAAGTTGTGGTCAACTCAGGGGCTTTGTTCATCTTAGTGGGATCTAAATTGAGCTTCCGCCAAAATTGATGTACACATCTTAGTGGTATATGAGACCCTTCTCTTATACATTCTGCAATTTCATGTGCACACGGTAAACCATGGGTCCGTCGTACAACGCACCCACATGCATCCGAATCCGAACTAATATCAGCAGCTCTTAGCGACTCATTTAATACTATATCCAAAGCACTCCTTGATACAAATCCTCTCAACTCACGGAACAGTGCCGGTTTGAATTTATGTTGCACGGTGTTCAAACTCTTTTCAAAAGAAGCCTTTATTTCAGTAAATAACAACTGAAGCAGGGAATGGATAACCTGCCAGGACGAATCAAAACTACAGCTCGATGTACCAAGATGTCTCTTTAATTTTGCGTGTGCACTCTCAGCCCTGTTAGTGGTGCCGTTGCCAAAATGCATATTCTGATCCGTCCAAACAGACACGAATTGTTCCTTATGCTTATTCAACCACGAGTTCTTCACATAATCAACAGCATGTGGATACCCGTAAAAATTCCGTTCCAAAGCACTTAGAAGTTGAAGATAGTCACTTTCAGTTGGAGAGAGTACCAACATGTTCCAACAAGAGATAAAAGCATCCATCTGTCGTTGGTCTCAAAGAACTTCTTACAGTTTGCCAAGATGTTCCTAAAAATATGCCACCTGCATAATAAGTTTGCTGCATTCGGATATACAACTTTGATTGCATTCATGAGCGCTAACTCTCTATCTGTGACAATCACACGTGGCATAATGCATCCATCCATTACATCCTTAAGCCTCTCCATGGCCCATCTATAATTAGCCTCCCTCTCTGAATCAAGGTAAACAAAAGCAACGGAGAACGTCAGTTGGGTAGATGTAACACCAACAATCTCAAGCAATGGAAGTCGATATCTATTGGTCTTGTACGTGGAATCTATTATCAAAACTTCTGGAAATGCACGTAATAGCTGAATAGATGACGAATGTGCCCATAATAAGTCTAAGATTGCATCTGTATCATCATTGCTAGTGTGATACTCAATGTACTTGTTCTTCTCCAAATGCATCATAAGTTGCTGCATCTGTGATCGACCGGCCATCTCTGTCACCCTATACTTCTGACGAGCATTGTAGATACTCTTCATCGTAGTGGTGTTGTGCACATTCCTCTCCTGCAGCGTTCGAAGGATGTTCCTTGGCTTCACCAGACTCTTAGACATATCAATCAGAACATTAATCTCTTCCGTAGAAAGCCTACCAGCGAACGAGTGCCCTTCGAGATGTTGTGCGTTTGGATGATTGTGTATCCCACAAACCACTGCTAACATCCAATCATCGTCAGTAGGCAACTTTCGACCATTCAAAGCAAATGGACAATTACACTTCTTCGTTCCCGTTGCCTTGTTAGGATTCTTCATTTCGTATATCTTCGATGAAGCCCTGTAACTACCACTTCTCTCACAGGATAAAACTATTCTCGGTTTCCTACCATCTCCACCAGCATCCGAAGTTTTGATTACAATCACCAAGCCATGTTTCTTTCCGACATCCCGTGTCCATTGGATTAGATCATCTCGGCTTCTGAATATCATTTCAGTGGTGAAGACATTAGTAAAATCAAGAGAGCACTGACTTGCACCAGTTGAATCAATCTCCTGAAAATATGATCCCAAAATTATTAGTTTATTAGTGCACGGTTCTGTATGACCGTGCAAAATCACACTGCACGGCACATTTTAACTGTGCAATATTTTTTTGCACGGTTCAATATAACCGTGCAAGTTTATTTTGCACGGTTTATTGAGACCGTGCAAAAAAATATTGCACAGTTAAAATGTGTCGTGCAGTGTGATTTTGCACGGTTCTGGAATACCGAGCATATCGCGGAAAAAATGAGTGACGAGCTGGAAACGGAGTTGGAGAATATACCTCCTCTTGGTAGATTGACAGTTGCTTGTCCATGTTGAAAATGCCTGCTTTCAGTAGACAATGTGCCCCGGGGAGATGAGTACTTTCAAGGGTTGAAGATTCTGATGAGACTTAAGGATACTTTTAAATGGTTGAAGAAGATGATGAGGAAAGAGATGAACATCAACGGGCATGAATGAGTACGAGGGAACGGTTATGAAACAATGGATGAAAGGGAGAATGAAGAAGAAAAAGATGATGAATAGGAGATGACAGTACCTAAACGGCTCCCCCACTGTGAAAGAACGAAAGGAAGAGGAGAGGAGGAGGTTGATGGTAAAGGGCTAGTTCGTCCTTTCACTGGAGGGCAATTTGGTAATTAAAAAAAAACTTAAAAGTGGGTGTATTCATCAAAACTGGTGGTGCATATAGAATTTCCCTTTTTGTAAAGCTTTGGACTTTGACCAGCATGTAGTCGTAAATATGTTTTAGAACCATGGTCTAAGGATACCACATTTACTTTGCCACATGGGTTGCAATTCACAAGCAATTAACTTCAATCAGTTAACCTAACCCAAGCATAATTTAACTCTACTAAATTCACTACGAGCGATGAGCCTTAGTATAGATGTAACCAATTGATGATCCAGATCTAAAATCCCAAAATATGCCTGAGAACCCAAACTTGCACAAGCAACAGTCTATCTATTTTGATTGTCATTCACCTCCAAGCTAATAAAATAACATCTTCATTTCTTCAATTATAAATAAAGTGATAACCTCAATAAAATAAATCTCTTGAAAGATATTCTTAATTAACAAGATGATCTTCTAAACAAAAAGCATTGATAATGACACATGCTATGATCAGTCATTTCTCAAATTTTAGAATAGGTTTCTGAGCTTGGCTAAAAAAAAGATCAAAGCAAACTGATAATAAATTACTAATATCAGCTCCAAAAGATCGCTACAATGGATGCTAGGGCTGATAAGAGGTTTGGATTTTCCAAAGATGGGCCCCATCCATGTATTTGAAGGTGGGTTCCATTTTAATTCAAGATGCTATGGTTACATAAGAAAAACGTTAATTTGAATGCTTCTATTCCAGAGGTGAGGAAGGGGGGCCTTTTGTAAGGATTAGAAAGGTGGGGCCGGTTTTATATTTATGTGGGGAAATTATTGAGCAGAGACGGATTAGAGAGATATATGAGGGTGACAGACGCTTAGTGCCCGAACCTCCTCTCAGCCCTCTCGATCCCGCTTCGAAAACGCGGATCGGCGCTTTCGGAGTGAATTTGACTTCGGAACACGGTTCAACCGAATATGGAGTGAACCGTACAGAATTTTGATTTTTTTGTGCATTTTCTTTTTCTGTAAGCTTGATATTTATCTTTTGAATGAAGAAAATTCTTTTGACTTATTAGTTATTGTCTATTTTATGTGATCAAATTGAAAAGATAAATTTTTTCTCTATTTTTGATACTTGAATATATGGATAAGATATATTCGCGTCCATTAGTTAATTTTTTATAAACCCACAAGCACTATGTTGTATAAGCGCTCCGGAAGCGCTCCAGATATATAATTATTTTAAAGCTTAGTGTTTCGCCGCTCCTGCTTCTGCTTCCACCCTCGCTCCCGCTCCGCGCTTTGGGTACTTAGGATAGACGTTTTAGTCCCCCCTTTTTTCTAATAGAAGGTAAGAGATCACATTGCAAACGGATACTACAGTTGGAAGGGCAAAAAAGGAGAAGAAATTACCATCATCTCTAATCAAACTTTGGAAAGAAGATAGTGTCGTTTGAAATTCTATAAACACGAGGTCGGCTTGTATTGGATGAGGGTCGACGGTGCTGCATGTACCGAAGGCATGCCCTTTCAATTGGCAAACTCGGATTTTTCATGACTTGAAAAATATGGGGAATCATTGAGGATTCAAAAGGCTCAATTTTTCAAAACTAGTAATTTATTGATATAGTCTTAAGAGTAAATCATGTTTCTTATCATTTGAGAAATCCATTGACTGTCACCCCTAAGTGCAAGGGTGCGATTGTAGTAATAACTGGTGAGACCAGGTCGATCCAATGCTGATTAAGAAATCTTTCAACTTTAACCTGTCCCAAATAAAAACTAAATCTAGCCTAAATAGAATCTAATCAAATTACATAAACATTGCTAAAATAACCGAAACTGATTAGTTTAAATACATTCTTTCCAAAAATAAAAATCCTAATCTAATAAAAGAAACCTAGGCTAGAAAATCCTAAACTAACTAGAACTTGCAAAAAAATAAAAAATAAAAAAAATTCTCAAAACAACCAATTTAATATAAAAAATAAAGTAAAAATATAAATCTACTTCCAAAACATCAACTTATGCAAAAATGGATGAATTATGAGGCCCTAAATGCAAACAGTGCAAATCTAAGCAAGTTTCTAACTATATGATGCATGTTGGTATGAAAACTATTGCAACTTTGCTGGACTGCACGACCTATCTAGGATGCTCTAAACCTAAATCTAATGACTGGAATCAACACTTTGACGATGCATAAACACACAAAAAAAAAAGAATAACTAAAAAATAACTTAAAACTAGAAAGTTATGACCTTTTAAAAATGCCCAGTTGAGCATTTTTTGTGCTGGAAATTTGATATGACCTTGCCGAGTACCCCTATTTGAGCCTTTATTCACTACAACAAATTCGGGGTTTAAGGATGACACAAATTTGTCCGAAATTGTACACATTTTGTCACCAAAACTAATTAAGAAAAAAATTTATCGTCACTTATTTTGTTGCCAAAGCCTTGTCTCTAAAAGGTGTTGGAGACGAAAAAAAAAAATCGTCATTGAAAAAGATAAATTTGTGACGATTTTTTTTTGTCTCCGATACACTCTGTTGGGAGCATACTTGTAAGTAATTAGTGACAAAATATTTTGTCATTGAAGGAAGAAATTAGTTGACAAAATTTTTTTGTCATAAATATAAGAAATAGAAACGAAATAATTTTGTCGTGTTTAATATAAAGGAAGACGAAGAAAATTTGTCAAAAAAGCTACCAGAGGATGACGATTTCCTTTTTTGTCTCCAATCGACTTTGTGAGAACATACTTGTAAGTAATTAATGACAAAATATTTTGTCATTAGAGGAAGAAATTAGAGACAAAAATAGTTTTCATAAATATAAGCAATAGAGACGAAATAATTTTGTCGCGTTTAATATAAATGAAGACGAAAACAATTTGTCTAAAAAAGTACCAGTAGATGATGATTTTTTTTTGTCTCTAATCGACTCTGTGGGAACATACTTGTAAGTAATTAACGATAAAGTATTTTGTCATTAAAGGAAGAAATCAGAGTAAAAAATATTTTATCATAAATATAAGCAATAGAGACGAAATAATTTTATTGCGTTTAATATAAAGGAAGAAGAAAAAAATTTATTCAAGAAGCTACCAATAGAGACAAAAATAAATTTATGAATTAACAAAATGAAAATATCCATTTATCATTACAAATAATTTCATCCTAATACAATAAAATAGTGTAATATCCACAAAATATCCACAATTCCACAAAATATCCAAAATATCCACAATATCCAAAATATCCACAATTTCATCATTGTTGCACGTCAAAAATGCCACCCCAATCCAATCTGCAAAAAAAAAAAATTAAAAACTTTAGTAACTAATCAATTCATAATTAGATTAATTATACAATTTATCCCTCTAACAGACTTTTTTCAAGATTATGGGAACAAAAAATTAATGGTCCCTCCCAAGTTGGTTGTTCTTGTTTGCGGGCACTTCCATAGTTGTTTAACTATTTGGCCCTCTAATAGCCTTTTTTGAACTAGTTCCCAAACTGGGTGTCCTATGCATGTTTCCATTATTTCCTAATTATTCAAACACATATTCTTTTATAAAATTTGTTATATTAAAGTTAATATACTTTACTAAGATGTATGTCCACTCGGGGATGAGTCCCCCCCATTCCCAAAGTGTCCAGTGAATCCTTTACTCCTCAAAAAGTTGACGACATCTGCCATTATCTTTCCTTACTTCTTCCCACCCTCTTCAAGCTCCTCTATTTTATTGTTCTGCATTTGTATCTGTTCCCTCTGTGTCTCTATTTTCATCTCAAGGCGCTTTACATAATCATTTATTTCATCAGCTATGGTAGTGGTCCTCCTAGAGGATGAAGGTCTCATGCCAAGTCCATTCAAGTAGCCAGACTTTGGCTTTAGGACTTTGATTGATAGCTCTTCTGCAGTCAAAGGGATTGATCCCGACTGTGAGAGGTGATCAGCCTATGTCTGTATCATATTTTCCTATTAAATATGAAAAAATTAAATAATTATTACTAAATTAAATAAGATTATAACAAATAGTATTCTAAAACTTTGTTAATTATACTCACATAATGAGCCTGAGCTTCAGACGAGATCCACTCATGTGTTTCCTCATTATAGTGAGTTTCCTTGTAAAACTCTGCTAGATCAGGTATCATCTTCTTTTCTTGTGCCTAATTTGATAGACCAAATATTCAATAAATAAAGCCAAAAATCTAATAAAATTCTTAAAATGCAAGGATGAGCACCAGTTTTTCTACTCTAACAGCGGTTGACCTAGAACCACACCTATGTTTTGTCTTCATCTTTTCTCTGTTCGCGATGTTGGCCTTTAATTGTCAGGAAGAATGACCAATATAACAATGAAATGTGTCATTACTGTCACGCCCTGAAATCGGGACCCTGCAGAAATTTGAACATAAATTGAACACTAAAAGCTGCAAAAATCTAAATATAACTTGAACATATCAACCCTGCAAAAATCTGCTCACAAATTGGACATAAAAACATAAAAACCTGCAGAAATCTGCACACAATTTGGACATAAAAACATAAAAACCTGCAGAAATCTGCACACAATTTGGACATAAAAAACCTGCAGAAGTCTACATACAAAATGGACATAAAACCTGCAGAATTCTAATCTGCACATAAATTGGGCATAAAAATCGGTAGAAATCTGCACACAATTTGGACATAAAAAACTGTAGAATTTTGCATACAAAATGGACATAAAACCTGCAGAAATCTACACATAAATTGGACATAAAAAAATATAAAAATCAGTAGAAATCTGCACACAATTTGGACATAAAAACCTGTAGAAATCTGCATAAAAAATGGACATAAAACCTGCAGAAATCTGCACATAAATTAGACATAAAAAACATGAAAACCAGCAGAAATCTGCACACAATTTGGACACAAGAACCTGCAGAAATTTGCTCACAAATTGGGGTCCCTGCAAAATGTGCAGAAATCTGCACACAGGGTCCCTAGCGACCTTGTGTTCTACCTGTTCATACATTTTAGGGCTTGGTATTGGTCCTGTTGATGTTCACAGCCGGTTTATTTTCTTCATGACTCCTACTTCTTTTCATTTACGTTTGTTGTGGTTCAAACGTGGACCATTGAACTAATGGATTCCATCTATGTTGGGTATGTTATAGAAACAAAAATCTGCATATAGGAAGGTGCTAACTAGATCAGAATGACAAGTCTAATGTTAGTTGTGTTATTTGGCTGCAGTATGTAGGGTAGTGTGAAGTCGATGTCTTCACAATTAGATTTACGGATGAAGATGTTGTCTTTGCTGTGAAAATGGAATTTGAAGATGCTTTGGGTAATGGAGGCTTCTGAAGATGGTGCAGTTGGCATAGAGGCTTGAGTGTATTGGTGCAGTTGGCATGGAGGCTTCTGAAGATGTTATTGTTCCTGTATATTTTTTGGTTCTGTTACTTGAGTATATGTTGATAATTTTTGTGATTTGGTGCTAGCGGAAGCTGATCTTTGAACTGTGATCTCATGAATGTCTTAAACACTTGTTTGTTTCAATCTAACTTCGGCCTCTGTGTCATTTACTTACTATTTTTTTGTTACTATTAATGGGTTTTGCAAGTAAATGATATATTTAGTTAATTGCAGAAAAAGTATTTTTGGTAGTCATTTAACACTTTTTTTTCCACCGTTCTTTCTCCTCAATCTTGTATTCACATGTAAGTTATAAAAGGCTTTTAGTAGAAGGTTCATCCGGTATTTGGTTCTAAATGAAAAAGGAGTAAGTTGCACAGGGATCATTACATGCTAATCAACGATTAGCTATCCAATCTAGCTTACAAGCAACATCATTCCTACAATTTTGAAGTTTCTGGATGATATTTCACAACTGTTATGAAGTAGTTATGATGAACGTGGGAACATCAGGTTGCATTGTCATTGATATGTATTTGATGAATGGGTCAGATGTCAACTCATATGTTATGATGAATGATGTCAGGAAGTGAACAATTGTATTTGATTTTTTTTTTTTTGGATAATTGGTAAGATTGTATTGAGAGAAAAAAAGGGCAAGAGCCCTTAGGACAAGAGAAGAAAAGATACATCCAAAAATAAGAAGCTAAAGAAGGAGCTGAACTCACCAAAACAGGGAGGGAGCAAAAGCCAGCCCGGAACAGACATAAAGGGAGCAAAGCCCAAAGATAAAGTAAGCCCAACAGAGGGCAAAAACCAGCACCCAAGATTTAGCTACAAATGGAGCCCTGCAAAACCAACCAAACCATACAGGTAGGAGCAAACACAGATGCTGCTGAACCAAAAACCAACTGACAGGGAAAAAAGGAGAACTCCATTGCACCTTATTGACTCTACTACACTACAAAGAGAGCCCTGCAAAACCAACCAAGCCAAACTACAAGGAGTAGAACACTGAAGCTGCTGAACCGATAAGACCGACAGACAGGGATAAAGGAGGGCTCCACTGCACCAGCTGAACTCCTCTACACCAAGTAGCCATAAAACTGATACCGAAGGCACTCAAAGAGCACAAACTGCAATGAGAGAGACAAAAGAGGGCGCTTATATGCTAAACAACACCAAACAGAAAGGAAAACTAGGACCAACAAAGGCCTCCATTGAAGGTGCAGATAGCACCTATTAATCACCCCATCCAAAGGCTCTCAAAATTGAATGTGAGGGAATGGCCATACCTGAAGAGGAGCTGAACATTCCACTACACCTGTCTTGGAATACCATCTGAGCTGACTTCAGGGAAGGCATTTTGCCGCAGTGCTTGGCTTCATTTCGTAAGAACCAGAGAGTATTGATGGCTTGAAAGAAGATTGCAGCTGCAGATTTTCTTCCAAGGCCATCCGCACCCATAGCTAAAGTTGTCCAGACAGAAGTGGCAGAGAGAGGAGGGCCAGGGTGATTGCCTGCTTGGCTGAGGAGCCAAAGCCAAAGCTGTTGAGCTAATGAACAGGAGAAGAAGAGATGAAGGTCTGATTCACTATTGCTGTGGCAGGTGTAGCATCTAGAAGCCATGGAGCAACCTATTTGCATTGCCCCAATAGTCTGGAGGAGTTTTTCGGAGAGGAAGACGCTAGCTAAAGCCGAAAGCCTAGGATTGATGATCTTGTTCCACACTAAACCAGACCAGTCTGCTACTTCACCTTTGGACCTCAAAGTATTCCAAGTTGATTTTAGGGAGAGATTCCCTGAAACGTTTCATTTCCAGGAGAGTTTGTCAGGAATAGAGGGGTCTGAAAGTTGAATAAGGTTGGTCTGCTGGAAGAGGAAGCTCTAAACCTCAGTTGGAATGGTTCTGGGATGGTCCAAGAATTTCCTTGAATGATGAATAGACATTTTTTTTTCCAGGAGCTGAAGCTCAGAAGGAACTTGCAGAAGAGGGAAATGTTGCTCAGAAGGAACTTGACCGTCAGTGGGTACCTGATATCCAACGAGGGAATTTAAGCCTAATTTGGTAAACATGTATATAGTTTGTATCTGATTGAATATCCAGCTGAATTAGAGCCCATTAAGAATCTAGGTCTGATGGATCAACTTCATTTATACATTGTGTTAACAGCTAACTTCAAAATGCCCCTACCTATCATCTTAACTTCGTTGCTGCAACACATATTGATGGACCTTTTTTGAATGAAAGGAGTTCTACAATGGTAGTAGCAACAATAATGCATCAGAACTGTTATGGTTTACTACCAATGGCAGTAGCAGCAATAATGTTGTCTTTCCAAGTACATATAAGAACAACAGAAAAGAAAAATAAAAATAAAGAGGAAGCAACAAAGTTATAGTGCACTGAACCAAAATGTAAATGTTATGGTTTCAATGCCTATACTTCGTGAATAGTGAACCTCATTTGATTGAGGGAAGAGAGATTTGTTCCAGGGAGCATATGGGAATGAAAGTGGAATGGAGGCCCATTACACTTTTCATATATGATTCTGATAAGGAAGGAGATTACGGTGGATAGTAAATTGGCAGTTACTATATGATAATCAAGAGTTGCATAGCATAACCAACCATTAAGCAAAATAACTCCAATAGACTGCTTTGTCCATTTTTCGTACATAGCATAACCAACCATTAAGCAAAATAACTAAATCAACTTGTTACATCTCGTCCCGAGTTAAGTAAGATTAACTCTAAATTAATCGAGATTAATGCATCTTAAGCATGATTAGGCAAATTAAATGTGATTAGTGATTCACTTGGGTCAAATTAATCTCAAATGCATGAATAAAGCTTAATGAAATGATTTGGAAGACATTAGTTTGAGTAAGTTGAGATTTAGACCCAAATTAATGAAATGAAGGATTTTTTTGTAAATATGAATTTATACGTATTTTGTTGAAATTGGTGGAATTTAATATCATCGTATGTGTCTCGACGAGTACATTAATTTTCATAATGCACTTGATTACATTTAACTTAAGATGAGTTCAATGGGTCTTAGTTTGACTTTAAATGTAAATAAGATTAAAAAAGGGGATTAAGTTGCGAAATATGAACCACATGTCTTTCATGCAAAAGTTACAGCACATATCAGCTGAACTCAATTCATTTCAGCTGGTGAATGTCGTTGGAATCAGCTAAGTCTTAGCCTTAGTTTTCTTCTTCGTTTCTTCATCTTGTTTTCTCTTTGTCAAATATTTGTGGAAGAAATATGTGCAGGTGGGTTTAGAAGGGTTTCACTTATCATCTTCTTCAAGGTTCTGTGGAAGATTTCTTTGTCTAACGGTTCAAGGTTTTAGAGCAAATAGAGGTTGGAAACAAAGGGGTATTTATATTGAGCATCAATTAAGGCAAGTATAAATAGTCTTCTGTGTTATATATGTTAATCAGTATGGTTCGTTTTAGTTTTGTAAAAAGTTGGTTGTTGAAACCCATTTCATGATAGAATATATTTGGTTGGATTGAATGATGTTTTAAAGAATTAGAAGTGATGTGATTGTGTGTGTAAATGATGATATTGAGGAGGGAACATGAGGTTCCAAGTTTTATTGCAGGATGGAAATAGTTTGGAAGAAACAGAATTCGGAAAGAATTTGTAGAAAATTTCTGTATAGTGTCGGTCAGCCGACACTCTGACCGACAAGTGAACCGACGTTATCTATAAAGAAGAAATCATGTCTCTGGTTTTCGAATCGCAGGGAACCGACTCGGACCGACACATGTCGTTGGTCAACCGACAGAAGGTCCTCGGTCGACCGATAGGTCAACAGTAGTTGAGCAAATTTTAGAGAATTGTATTTGATTAAGTATTAAAGTCTATTAATTTAATCAAGGTTGTTTTAGGTGTTAAATTAAGGTGATTTTAATGTACAAATCCATATAAATTATGATGTTTATCAAGAATAACACATGTACATTAAATAACTGAGAATTTCACCCATTTGGATGGTATTGTTCGATTGAAATTGTACACTGAATTATATCTGAATTATATCCAAGTTGGATTATAAATTGAGTCGAATCCTAACAGGATTTTAGATTGAATTATATCCGTTCATTTGTAATTAAATGGAAAGTGGCACTGCATGATGATTTCCATAAGCTCATTGAGCTGTTACTGTCTGCAGCAGTTTATTTGGGAGTGTTTCGGAACTCCGTGGGATGTCAGTGGTCCCTGGCCCGGTCACTGATACTTTTCACTTAATCCTTCTGTATGATTGTATGGAAGATGATAATCCTTTCTGTTAGAAAGATGATAATCCTTTCTGTTATAAAGATGTCATTCCTTCCGTTTTAGGGAGATGGTATATAATCTGATCATGTTAAAGTAGTTGTCATATTGTTAATGAAGACTCATATTGATATTGATATTGTTACTGTTATTGGTTTTTGTCTAACATTGAATTAGACAGTATTATCTATTTGTTGAATTAACAAAAAATATGTGATTAGCATATGTAATCATGAAACTGTTTATACATTGCTGAATTGTGAATTATCAGTGTGTTATTGATGGCATTATAGGCCCAGTTGCCCCTGCCTGTCCCGAGGCCGCAGCGCCAAAGGAGGAAGCCAGTCAGGTTCCTCCAGGAGGACTCGTAGAATGGAAATGAAATTTGAGAGAAATGAAATTAACTTGATGAAGTTGGTTTTGAGATACGTTTCACACTTTCATCCTTGCATTGTAATTAAATATGCAAGTGATGTTTGTATAAATTGTAAATAAGTTTTGTTTTGAAATTTGATCAATGTATATTCTGCATAATGTGTAAATGATATCCCTTGTGAGTTTTTATATGGTTGAAATTAACGGGAGTAAGTATTCAACATAACTCGATGTGTATGAAAATCTTGGACTCGGGTCGTGTCACAACTACAATAGACTGCTTTGTCCATTTTTCACACAGTAAATGTATGCAGCAAAGAAGAGAACAATGACAAAAATAGAGGCAAATCCATTTCTGCGTGAGCTTCTCATATTTTGCCGCTCTAAAATCTCTCTTAGACGTCGTATTTCCTGCCTCATTTCTTCGATGGAGTTTTTAATTTCTTCCATTTGCCCATGTCCTTAATCTGAGTTGGGAATCATGTTCGACGCAGGTTCATCCATCCAAATTGAAGTGGAGCCCATTGTAGGTTTCGCAATGAAAGTGATGATGACCTGGCTATATATTCTCGAGCTTATATGTTAATTCATATTACAGTGGACATACATAAGATTTACATATTAGAAATAAATAAAGCATTTCAAATCACTTACTTGAAGATGACATGATAAATGACAATCTCTACTTGAAGATTTATACCACTCAGGTTTCCCCAGCAACAAACCTACCCGTAAATGTGGGTTGAAATGAACAGAAAAAAAAAAAACATAAAGTGAGTTGATGGGCCCAATCCATGTTGCACCCTGCATGCAAGTACCACATCATCAACATCTCTCTGTGGGCCCGCAACTTCGGAGTTCGGGACTTGCTCAAGGGTACCAAAATACTATATCTCATCACAATATTTCATCTATGGCCTATTTGTTTGCAATGAAACCCAAAGAAATTGAATGCATATATGATTTATGCCATTAGTAGTAAAAAATGAAGTGACAAAGCATAAACTAAAATTTTTAGAGTGGTACTTTTGAGACGATTAATTGATACAACACCAAAAATTCTAGAGATTTCAAAAGTACTATGCCACTTAAAAATAATTTCTGGTTCAAATTGGTGTTGCAACAAGTGCATAGACAAGTGTTGATGATAAACTATGTAGACTAACAATGCATCGACAAGTGTTGCAATAAGTGCATGATGATAAACTGATAGTTCATATATCTTGGGTATGGAATCTACCCTGTAACTATTCCAGACCTAACTGAATGACAATGTAATGCGCCATTTTTTGTATGCATTGCTTTAAAGCTTCAATATTGATAGTTCATATTTATTGGGTCTGGAATATACCCTAATGTGATCATTTGGGTCTGAAACCACATTATGTAGTTGTTACACCCCATTCCGAGTTAATCAAGATTAACTCTAATTAATTGCGATTAATATGGATTAAGCATGATTAGTTGATTTAAATGAGATTAATGATCAAAATGAGTTGAATTAATCTTGAAAGAATGACTAAAGCTTAGTGAGATGATTTATAAGACATTAAGTGAATTAAGTTGAGTTTTAGACTTAAATTAGTGATTTTGAGGACTTTTTTGTAATTATAGATTTATGTGTATTTCGTCGAATGTGGTGAAACTTGATACCATCATGTGCATTTTGATGAGCACATTAAGTTTCATAATACACTCGACCTCAATTGACGTAAGATGAGTCAAATGGTCTTAATTTGACTTGAAATTGAAATAAGAAAAATGGATAGGATTAAATTGCAAATGTGTAGTCTTAAGTGTCATCTATGCAATGTCCTAGCAGAGTACTCATCATGCAACGAACGAGCACAACACTTACTCAAATATGCTAACAGAAACTATAGCAACATTAGGTTTCTTTCTTCTTCATTTTCTTCTTCTTCATTTTCTTCTTCTTGTTTCTCTTTCTTAAGTGTTTGGAGAGAAAGGTGTGTTTATCTTCTTCTTCATCTCTTTGTTTGGATTTCTTGAAGTTTAAGTGTGAATAAGCTTTGGGTTTCTTTCTCTTAAGGCACAAGATTTCAGTTGGGTGATTTTAGTTTCTAACGTCAAGCTATCAAGAGGGTTTTGTAATCAACTCAAAGGAAAAGGCAAGTATAAATGGTTTTTATGTTTCATGTGTTAATTGGTACAAGTTCCTTTCCATTCTCTAAGCTAGAGTATTGAAACATTTTCAGTTTTATTAGAATTGAAGTGTTGTTTATGTTTGAATGATGTTGAGGAAGGGAACAGGAGATTCCAAGTATCTTGTACAGGTTGGAAATGAAATAGAGAAAAATAAAATTATGAAAACGAATTCTGTAGAAAATTTTTGGGCAGAATTCGGTCAGCCTGTCGGCTGACCGACGACCTAACCGACGCTGTAAAAATGGAAAAAAACGTATCTCTGGTTTTCAAACCAAGACCTGACCGAAATTGTCGGTCAGTCGACAACCTGAACGACATTGCAACAGGGAAGAGGAAGTTCTTCTCTGGTTTTCAAACCGAGACCTGACCGAAAGTGTCGGTCAGCAGACAAGGAACCGACATAGCTGACCGACGTTATAAGAAATGAAAACTTTGCATGTCTGGTTTTCAAATCGACAGGTCAACCGACAAGTGTGTTCGGTCGATCGACAGGTCAACCGACGAGTGAACCGACGAAGTGATAATTTTATATATAAATTCTAAATTAAAGCCTACTAATTTAGTCAAGGTTGTTTACACTATTTATACCTGTATATGTGTTAATTAAAGGGACTTTAATGTACATAAATTGTGATGTCTATCGAAAATAACACAAGTACATTAAATAACTGAAAGACACCCATTTGGTTGGTATTGTTAATTGAAATTATATATTAAATTATATCCGTTCATTATAATTAAATGGAATTGTATTATACATTGAGTCTAGCACTACATAATGATTTCTATAAGCTCATTGAGCTGCTACTGGCTGCAGCAGTTTATTTGGGAGTGTTCCGGAACTCCGTGGTGATGTCAGTAGTCCCTAGCCTGGTCACTGATAATTTCGACTTTTTCCTTCCTTTGTTTAGGAAGATGCGATTTTTCCCTTGTTTACGAAGATGCGATTCCTTCCTTTGTTTAGGGAGATGCGATTCCTTCCTTTTTATTAGGAAGATGTGATGTGAAAAAAATATTATAGTAGTAGCTAAACTTTTAATAAAGACTCATACTGTAATGTTAATATTACTGTTACTGTTATTGATGTAATTTAACATTGGAAAAGTATGGTTAGCATATATAATCATGGAACTGTTTATACTTTGCTTAATTGTTAAATTCACATTGTGTTATTGATGGCATTACAGGCCCAGCTACCTCTACCTGTCCCGAGACCACAAAGATAAAGGAGGAGACCGGTCAGGTTCCTCCAGGAGGACTTGTAGAGTGGAGATAAAATTGAGAAGTTAAAAGTTTAGAAATGTTTCATAGTTTTGAATCCTTGCATTGTATGTAAATATGCAAGTGAAGGTGTAAATAAGTTTTGTTTTAAATATGAACAATGTACATTTATTTATGAGTAAATGTTTCCGTATAATGTATGTATGATATCCCTTGTGAATTTAAATGATTGAAATTCACGGGAGTAAGTATGCAACACGACTCAGGGTTAACTCGATTTTATTATAATCTCGGGCTTGGGTCGTGTCAGTAGTTTATGGGTTTTAGCCTCATTTGAATCATTATCTAAACGAATGGTAATGATTTGGACATGAAGTTAAAGATATATCTAACCTAATGTGATCTACAGAATCTACCCTCCAAATCATCAGGGGAGGAGATCTCCATGGTTAGGTTCTATTCAAGGATTATAATTTGAACCAATGACTTGACAATCAAGACCTCTGTATCAGCCAATGACTTGACAATCAAGACCTCTGTAAAATTAAAACATCAAAAGACTTTTTTTTTGTCTCTCTAATAGAGGGAAGTTAGGAAAAAGAAATTTGTTACTTGTGGTTGAGACAGCTGTGGTTTCTTGTTGCAACACTTACCTGTTTACAAATTCCAACTGGTTTGCATTTGATCCATTACTGTCTCCTCTCAAATCCAAGACCCATCAACATCGCCTCAAACAAAGAGATACCCAACCCATCAACACTGCCTCAAATCCGAACATCACGTGTGGGGACGAAAAGAGAGGGAATACTTTGCTCAAATCACTAAAATCTCCATCACAAACCCTAAAATAAAAAATCCAAATGCTCAAATCAAACAAACCCCAATCTATTCTAGATATTTGAGTTTAGGATAGGTGGGGAAGGAAAAAAAAACAATTGAAAGAGAAAGAGAAAGGGAGAGGGAGGGAGGGAGGGAGGGAGAGAACAATAGAGGGAGAGAGAGAGGGATCACCTGTTGTACATCGGGCCAGGGCGTCGGCTGACTAGAGAGAGAGATGCGTGAGAGAGACACCTGCCGGGAGAAGCCGTCGCGGTTTCAGAGATGGCTGTTTCTTCATCTGATATGGGTTTCTTCATCTGGACTCTGGAGTTTCGTTCGAAATGGGAATATCGTCTGGAGTTTCGTTCGAAATGGGGAAATCGTCTGGAGTTTCGGAAATGAAATTAGAAGTGAAATGGGCGGGCTTTACAAAGGGATATGAAAACTTTTGGACCTTTTTATTCACTTATGCACCGCACGTGACGCATCCAACTTGCACGTATTGACCGGATGCTCTCCTCATCTTGAGCTAAGGAGAGGCCCCCTCTTATATATATAAACATTTATATTTATATATATGGGAAATATTCAAGTGAGAACTAGTTCTCACCTATTATATGAGAACTTTTTTGCGGGGCCCAATTAGCAACTCATTCAAACCTAACAACCAATAGAGAACCCCCTGATAGTCACTAATCCTAAGAATTGGCACACATCCGAACGGACTGAACCATTTGATTGATGGTTGAGTATTTTATTGAATATGAAGCCATTAAACTTGTGGGCCACGGATGAAGGGTTTACGGGCATGGGTTTGGGGTCAAACTTGATACTTGGAGTGGTCTCACACAGATCTTTTCATCCCCCTGGTCCCATCCCTAAATGGGCCCACAATTGGGCCACACAAAAAAGTTCTCATATAATATGTGAGAACTAGTTCTCACCTGAATATTACCCTATATCTATTAATCTGTAAACAGACATTATGCTTATAGGCACATTGTTTGCATTGAACTCAATACATAGGAAATGGTCAAATAAGCTTTAACAAAGGAACATTAAAGAATTAAGCGGGGAAAGATATATAGTGAAGATTTGAATGGGACCTTGACTTTGGTAGACTTGAGTTACTAGGGTGATGGCTAGGTATTCATTCTTTATCTTCCCTTTCAACTATTTTCTAGTAAAGGAGATATTATTTGATGGTCATTATTAGATATTCACAGTTTCTTATCCAATTTTATCCGGTTTTACAACTACTCATTATTAAAACTCCTAGAAATTAAATTACATTAAATAAATGGGCCCCATGTAATTCGATTATTGAGGCTCAATTTTTATACCTGAAGCTCAAGCTAGGCCTAAATCTTTCGTAGGGCTTTAATTGTTAGTTTTGTAACTAACATGCTTAAATCGGATCTTCATAAATATAGGACTGATTTGAATAACACAACATAGATCTTGAAATCTAAACACATACCTGGCTCCATCGCGTTCGCCTGATCTAAACCACTACCTTTGATTGGAGATTTACTATACTCCTCCACTACGACCTTTATACGTGATCTCGATGGGACAGCCGATGTATTGTGTAGAGAGGAGCTGCAACCCCTAATCCCTATATATAGGTTTTCCTTGACAACTCCTTTCCCATCATAGAGTCCAAATCTAATTAGGATTTAGATTCATCTTAGTATAAGAAACTCTATTAGGTTAGCTACTTTTCATAAAGACCAAAGACATCTCTATTTTAAGGAGGACTTACCATTATTGGAGTCTTAATGTCGAATGGTCTTCTAAAGTGGGGGATCCACATGGGTGTGTTGTATTGGGCTACACTTAAGCCCATTAACTCTAACATTAAAAGTTAAAGAAAGGGCCAGAATCACACTATTTCTTTAAAATTAAAGTTTGAGTTCAAACCCATGCCTAAACAAGCTCATCCCGAATTTGATTTTTCATAAGGGTTAGGAGAGCTTGGCCTAACCCAAGTTGCACTCATAGTCATGAGCATTACTTCATCACAAAAAAAAAAAAAAAAAAAAAAAAATCATGAGCATGATAGAGGGGGAATAATATATATATTTTTTATCATTGATTGGTGATTCCACTTAATAGGTGTCTGGGGTTTCTGGCTAACTCTTCCTCCCCCTCTGGCTCTCTGTTCTTGGTTGCTTGGTAGTGGGTATTTGCTTCTTCTGGGTCATGGTTGATTTCCTCTCCTGGGGCGAGCTTTGCCTGTGATGTGCTGTGCTCCCCTGTTTTTGTTTGCCCCTATTGTTTTTTGAGTTTGCAATTGTTTTTTGGGTTGGCTTTCTTTGTAGCTTTTTTGTCATTATGGGATGGCATTGTTTCTAAGCGTCCCCTTTCTTTTCTTTCCCTGTTTTTTTAGGGACTTTTGCCCTGTTCTCTTCTTTCTCTCAATACAAGTTTACCTTAAAGCGAAAAAAAAAAAAAAGGTATCTACTTGAATCTAGAAAAAAATAATAAAAAAACAAGTAAAATGTTGGTAATCATGCAACGATTCTAGAATCTCAAAGCAGAGCTTCGAATATTCTCAATAACTGTTTCCCTTCTTATTGAGTCTTGATTCATGTGGGAAAATGAATGTTGGTTATCATGCAACAACAATTATCTCTATCTTCTTTGATAAATTTACTGCATATTATGTTCAAAGAAGATAATGCACATAAATATGTACCATATTCCAACGGATGGTATTATATTACATAATGGAGCAGTGAACTGCGCACCAAGTACTAAAATTCACTATGCCATTGGCCATGATGATGTTCTCCTGATTAACAAATTTGCCTAATTCTTCATTATCTTCTCTTTTAATATGACATGAACTTGCATAGACAGCTACTTAACATAAGCCATCTGACCCATGTTTGACCAACTCATGTCATGGTTCAGGCCCATAATCCCATAGAGGGCCAAAGCGGTGATATATTCTCCACGTACGAACATAGATAAGCACTGTGTAGTATTTCTTATGTTAGCCATAGGAAGATTTCCTACATTCATTGTAATACATTAATTATAGCCTCAAATTGATAAGTACACTGTATATAGATATTGAGATCATCTCCAAAGGAGAGAGGCTGGTATCCATTCTCATAGAAACATATCAACGGACACCTCACCTTTATTTATTATTCTTGGTGAAATCTCACCTTTATTACACACAAACATCAATTACTGAGAAATTACATGACTAGAAGACAACAATGTTAACTATTTATTATAACAATACAAGTTAAAGGTTCAGATTAAGTAAAAAGAGGCTAGAGCATTTTACTTGTGACCATGCCTTTCTCTTAACATCTTAATTCCTTGGTACCTTCCCAACATCATCAAAGTCGCCATTGGATTTGTGCCAGGTGAGTCGAGAAATGTGGACCCATCGAGGACTCTCAAACCCTCGACTCCGAATACCTTGTAATCTCCATCCACAACTGACCCAACTAAGCATCCACCATGATAATGGCCCATGGTCGATACATTTTTCTTACAGTATTCTCTCAATTCCTCTTCGGCGGAAGCCCCTCCATCGACAAATCCACTCTGTTTCCTCCCTAGGAACTTCTCAATCGATTCGGTTCTTGCGGCACTTTCGATGAGACGAGCCATTTGAACACACTCATCCAAGTCACTCTCCTTTTCAAAGTAGTTGAACTTCACCGACGGGTTTTGCCTAGGATCAGTGCTATTTAGCCTTAGTTCCCCTCGCGACAATGGGTCCGCTACTTTAGCTGAAATGATTTTGATGGTCGTATTGAGGCTCATGGGGATGGTTAGTGATCCGATGATAAATCGAAAATCATTTGCTATTCCCACAATTTGAGTACCAGCTGGTGGTTGTTTCTGAAGAGCCTGAGAAATGTTCAAGGCAAAGGCCAAGCTTGGATTGTCTTGTATGCCTTTGCCCACTTCGGTTGTGTTGATGAGAGGTGAGATATTTAACTGCTTGAGATGTTCATGGGGTCCAATGCCACTCAACATGAGGATTTGAGGATGCCTAGAGCCCCTGCGGATAGTATTACATCACCCCAAGAACCTGCTTTCTTTGGTTGGTTGAGATAAACCTCATAGACATCACTATTGTTATTGTAGCTATTGATGAATCTTAGGCCCTGAGCTCTAGGGCCCTCTCCCATCACCTGTCAAGTATTATGGTATCAAATTAGTTTTGATATATATGAAACTTGTTAAAATCATTCTTAGAAGCATGATTCTTTAGTGTAACCATGGAACTGAAATGAACCCATCCTATTTACATCTTTTGATAGGCCCGTATGAATAAGTAATAGGACCCCCTTACATGCTAAATACCATAACTAGCATGACTTTTCCTAAAACTATGATTTCTTAACATATGATTAAGCCAACCAACTTTATATATATTATCACATAGTAAATAAAATAAGAAACTTATTTGCGTAAAAAGCAGAAAAGTAAAATGGCTCAACAAGAAGACATGATATACCCTTGTTATTCCTTGGGCCCTTGTTTTCTAAAAATCAGCCTAACTTTTTCAATTTTAAAAGACCTTTGTTTTAGTGCCTTTTTATTCTGCTTAACACCATAAGCCTCCCACTTCACTTGGGCCTGATTATTGCCAGGAACTATACGAGGACCCGACAAAATACTTAGTCATATATGTGGTTCCTAGTTCATCGATCTAAGGGAATATCACATCATTCTTCCTAAATTAGAGAATGCATGGTTCACCTCTTGTTCGTCATGCTACCAGAAATTTCATGTGTAAGAGGTTCTTGAAAATGTACCAGTGGTTGAAAGTGATATAGTGGCTCATGTAGGGTTTGAAGCATGGCTCATTTGTGAGAGTGATCAATCAGCTTGACTTAAGAATGCAAATTGGTCTGATCCCTGGCAGAACAATGGTGGACCTGGACCCAAATTTGTTGTAATATATATTAATATATATATGCCCATGATCTAATCCGTTTAACTTATAGAGTGATGAAGTTGTCTGGGGCGCATATCTAATCAAGTTACAACCCCTCACATGCACATAGAGGACCCTCGTGAATTAAATCGGTCAAAAGATTTGGCACCCATCCAAACGGACTAGACCGTTGGATAGACAATACAAGCTTTTTTAGAATTTAAAATTTGTGTGGCATTGATCAAGGTTTTAGGATGATTTGTTGAGCCCTGTATTTTGTACATGGGGCACTCCACAATTAGATCTTTCGACCCCCCCTTTAGCCCCATCCCCAAGTGGACCCCACAGTAGGAATTGTGTGTGTATCGGGTTTTTTCACCTTCTCACCCTTGGGTACCTTGTTGTGAGGCCAACCTAGGGCCCAACCAACTCATGAGACATAGGGGATAGAAGGATATGGATCGATAGGCCCCACCTCTGTATAAAATTTGAGGCCCATCAAAATATTGGAAACCCATCTTCCATCGCAGACAATTTCGACTTTTTTATGCATAAAATCAAAGTGACGGTCGATCCAATCATCCAACCCATTCGGATCAGTGCAAACCCATAGGATCAACACTTGCTCTGAGGTTTGATCTGTAAGTAATTTTTGAATAGTGATCAGTAATTTTTTGTTTGTGATGAAAAATTTAGTTACCTGCATGTTGGAAGATGACATTTTGAACTGTTGCATTCAGAAGAACAGTGAGTCTCTTGAAGTCCCCGAATGTTAACAAATCAGCAGAGGTATGTCTCTTTCTATTTCATCAAATATCGGCCACCTATCTTTGTTCCCTCCACATGCTCCAGGGTAAAACCATTGAAGGGTGTAACTCCTGCCTCAACCAAGGCCTCTTTCACAAACAGATTGCCATGGGGTCAACTCATAGGGCCTGAAGACAACCTTAGACTCCACCCATTCATATGCATGCTTAACCAATTCTCCATCCCAACCAGCTCTCTCTATGAAGTCCTCACTAGCCCTGCTGTAGAATCCACCATTGATTGCAGTTGTTCCACCCAACACTCTTCCTCTATAATTTGCCACTCCATCCTCAGACACAAATGGCTGTGCGAATGATGAGGATTCATTGGTTATCAAGCTGTAAAGGCTCAAAGAAGACTCATCTTCGATGAGGTGGTTGCCGTATGGAGACCCTCCGCGTTCGACTAAGAGCACTGAGTAACTTTTGGAGAGGGTGGCTGCAAGGGGGCAGCCGCATGCCCCGCCTCCTACAACGATGTAATCGAACGATTTACCGGCGACTTCATTGACATCTGCAGTCATGAAGGGGCCAATGTTTGCTGCATTAATGTGGATAAAGCAACATATAGAGAGAGAAACAAATAGTATAAAGTACAGCATTCTGTATGGGGGCATGGTTTAACGAAAGAACAGCTTTTTTTTTTTTTTTGTTGTGTAATGGTTTCACTTCTCATTGAGAGGGCCTTTCATTGGTGTTTTTGTATTTATAGCCCCTCAATGAGCAAAGAGGTAAAGGTCAAGTTTCTTTACTTCGACACGCAAAAGAGCTGGGACGCCGTTCCCGAACATGTACATGATCATTTTGACTTTTCACTTTGAAAATCTTAATGTACGTACAATTGCCTTAAGATTGTAGGTTCTACAAGAAAAGTGGGTTCTAAGAATAGGAAAATTGGAGGGGCGTCAAAGTGGGAAAACGTCTCAGTTGGGGGCAGGCAGGGGAAGGGGAGTTTGGGTTGAGATGTGGATGTGGGCTCACAAGGCGGTTCCTAGCTAAGAAAGTAAATATAAGTATAATTTGTGAAAACATACAGAAAACCTTTACTTTTAGCGAATGCCCATTTTTGAGTTTTCATACTTGAAGCCAACCTTTAATCAATTTAGTCCTTCACATACCTCAAGCCTCCTTGATTTGGCACAAGCCCATGTTTATTTACACTGGTCCAAACATTATTCACCATTGGATATCATCATAAAAAAGAAGGGTGTGTATTTATTAACTTTCATGATTTAAACTAAGAATTAGATCAATCCATCGCCTTGGTATCTTATATTTTCATTGCTGAGCCTCACTAACTAGATTGTTATGCATCCAAGTAGGTCGCTTTGAAAAAGGTGATTTTTCAGGAAAAAAATGCCAGGGTATTTTGTAGTCAAGCCCTATCAATATTGTAAATGCTCATTGAGTTGCTCAAGCTAAGCCCTTTAATGGGGTGAGCTGAGTTGAATGAAAAGGCCTACCTTGAACTAGCTTGAGCTGGGCTTGATGAACTCACAAGCAAGATTGTGTATTATATGGACCGAAAGGGTTTCAAGGGGATTGGGTCAAAAGTGCCTGGTTCCAAATAGAAAGGAGGAACTAATGATTGTCATATATGCATGACATCCTCACTATATAAAGTCAAGTTTTCCAAAAGAACAGTAGTCAATGAGTATCTCGAAGGCGCACGAATGACAACCTTAACAAGTTAACTTCTAGCAAAAAAAAGATAAAAGTCAAATACACTTGGATCAAGCAACAACTCATCATATACACACAACGGCCTTTCGTTTGTAGAATATGTGAGAATTTCTATTAGGAGAGACATGAATTCTCCATGTTGTCCTCCAAACCATTTTGGAAGATGAAATTTGAAAAATTATGTAAGGGCACAATTTGTAATCGGTGAGGAATCCGTAAGACTTTCATAAGAGGGATTCCTCACTAAGAATATATATAGCTGAGAAATTTATACAGGCATCGGTGCATATTGAGATATATAGTTGAGAAAAATTGATATCAAGGAATAAACTTGAATAATTGAGGATTTTCAAATACTATAGGGGAAGTCAAACCTGAAAATCCTCGAAACTAACCCAAATCGATCATCGCGGATTTTCAATTGCTAAATGTGAGTTTTCCATAACTTTGTGGAAAAACATGGGGAGAATCCTTTAGGATTTGTTCTCCAATTGTGACATAAAAGTCAAAAGTAACAATACAAAAGGCTGGATTTTTCAAACCTAGTGATTTGTTCATGTAGTTATAAAATTAAATCCAGTTTCTTTATCATTTGAGAAATCCATGGTGACTTATGTTCAAAATGAGCTCTAGGGCTTTCTAATTCCTTGGATACAATGTACAATCTGATGGCTAAGATTTGTGAGGTTGAACGGGCCGGCAATCAACAAACTTGCAATTTTCCATTGCCCATGCACCATTAAGAATAGATAATAAAGGCAGGATAAGGTTAAGGTGCACCCGTCCAACTTTGTTAAGCAAAATCCGGGCCTTCCATACTACAAATTAGGAATAAAAGCTGATATATAGCCAAATAAGTGAAATTGGGCAAAGACCATTCAAAACCCGAGTCAGTTTGCTGATTACATCATTTTTCATGTCATTTAATATTTTTTTTTAATCACTAAATATGTTTTTGGAAAATATTTTCTCATTTTCATAAATACATATATCGCTATATATGCCTATATATATATAGAGCAAATATAGAGCAAGGCTCCCCTAAGCTCGAGTCTATGAAGAAAATTTCATAAGCTCGTGCTTGTGGGGCCCACCTTTGGTCCATCCAAATGGACCAAACACATGACCCCTTTAAATTGCATATGTCCACCAACTTTCAGTAAGATCCGAATTTACTGGACCGTTGGATTGACTGTATATCAATCCGAATGGATTGTTGACCATTAAACTCTTGGGCCCATACGGAGATGATAGAAATTACGGTTGGGGCAGATTTTTTGTAAGGAAGAAGATCGTAGGGAGTCCTTGAAATCCCCTCCACCCCCATCCCCATGTGGGTCCCCAAGTGGGCCCCACCACACACTTGAGCTTGCCTTATCCTAAGCTTGAGCTTAGGGGAGCCTTGCTCATATATATATGGGAGCGTTACATAGCGCCCGAGCATTTTTTAAGAGAAAATGCCCCTCCTTTTTGGGCCCACTGGGATATGCATGATGATCATGGAAGTCCATTGGATGGAAAGATCCTTATGAGGCTTACAGATATACGAAATCTTGAGTCCACAAGATCATCGTAACCTTTTGATCCATTACCCTAAGATTTAATGGTTTTGATGCATCATTTTATCATGATTTCAATCCAATGGCGAGGAAAAGCTGCATGAGCATCAAACTTGAACTTGTGATTATTCATGGGTGGGTAGTGTGTGTGAAAAGATTAGATTGACTTAACATGGGCTCCATCACTAAAAATAAGAGCGGAAAAAAAAAGGCGTTTTTAAAGTGGGGCCTTTTTTAGAATTTTTCATATATATAAGTGAAATGCTCCTATGAGAGTAGCCTCACGCTGTGTGTAGGGGGGCTCATATTTAGGCCGTTGGCATTGGTTATGGATCCAATGGGCCTCGTACTCTCATAGTAATATGATAGTTACTTTCATAGGAGCATCTCCCATATATATATATATGAGCAAGCCTCCCCTAAGCTCGAGCTTAGGGAGAAAATTTCGTAAGCTCGTGCTTGTGGGGCCCACAAATGGACCAAAACACAACCCCCTTAAATTGCACATGTCTATCAACTTTTGGTAAGATCCGAATTTACTGGACCGTTGGATTGACTATCAATCCGAATGAATTATTGACCATTAAACTCTTGGGCTTATATGGAGATGATAGAAATTACGGTTGGGGTTGATTTTTTGCAAGGAGGAAGATCATAGGGAGTCCTTGCAATCCCCCCACCTCTATCTCCATGTGGGTCCCCAAGTGGGCCCCACCACACACTTGTGCTTACCTTATCCTAAGCTTGAGTTTGGGGGAGCCTTGTTCTCTCTCTCTCTCTATATATATATATGTATATATATATTTGGGAGATGCTCTTATGAGACATATCTTTTACCTTAAATGAGAGATAGGGGTGGGAGCCCTCACTTCCATATCCAATGCTAACAACTTAATTGTGCGGGCCCATATATATGGAGATGCTCTTATATGAGAGCATCTCTCGCCTTACTACGAGAGATAGGGTGGGAGCTATCACATCCATATCTAATGCCAACAACTAAAATATGAGGGCCCCACCATATCTCTCATAGTAAGGTGATAGATTCTCTAATAAGAGCAGCTCAAATATATATATATATATATACGGGGAATAATATATTTTTTTTATCGTTGATTGGTGATTTCACATCATAGGTGTAATAAAGTCTTAGATATATACTTGAATCTTTAAAAAGAAAACAAGTTGAATGTAGGTAATCAATCAACATTCCTAGAATCTCTAAACAGAGCTTAGAATATTCTCATTAACTGTTTCTCTTCTTAATGAGTCTTATTTCATGTGGGAAGATGAATGTTGGCAATCATGCAACAATGATCTCTAGATAAATTAACTGAATATTTTTGTGCGAAGAAGATAATGATAATAAATAGGTACCATAATCCAGAGGATGGTATTTCATTACACAATAGAGCAGTGAACTACTAAGTGCTAAAACGCTATGTCGACATTGGCCATGATGTTCTCCTTGATTAACTCTTGCTTTCACAAATTTGTCTAATTCTTCATTATCTTCTCTTTTAATATCGCATAAACTTGCACTGACAGCTTCTTAACATATGCCATCTGACCTAGGTTCGACTAACTTTTTTTTTTGTTTTTTTTTTTTTTTTTTTTGCTAAAACACAATTGTATTAGAAAGGAGGGAAAGAACAAAGACTAAAAGCCCCAAAAAGAACAGCCCACAAGGCAACTATACAAGTAAAGGGAGGGAAGAAAAAAGAGCTACCTCCAGATTAAACAGCCTCTGAAACGAGGAATGGACAAAAAATTGCAAAACTCATGAAAAGGCCTACCATAAAAAGGTTTATTTAACAACCTGAGAGGGGAAGAGAGAAGCTCCGTCAGGTAGATCTTGGCCTTCGTCTGAGAGGCTCTGAAGTTCCTAAATGTAAGATCATTTCTACATGTCCAAATTACAAAAGTGATGGTGAAAAAAAAAAGAAGAGAAGCTCCTATTTTGGCCAGCTTATCACAATTGAGAGACAGATGCAGCCAAATACTAGAGAGAGATATGTGAATAGCATTCCTGAGCCTAGCCACTTAAAGAATCCATGTCCAAAGAGAAGTAGCAAAGGGCCAATTGAAAAGGAGATGGAGGTCAGTCTCCAGGCTATTTTTACAGAGACAGTATCTATAACTACTACAATTTAGCTTTTTTGCGACGTCAAAAAAGCGTCGTAGATGATATAAAAAGCGTCGCAATAAGTAATTGCGACGCAAAAAACTAAAGGTCACAAATAATAGGGTCACAGAAAGATTAGCTACATTAAAGACTAAAGCGTGGCAATACGAGAGAGTATTTGCAACGGTTTCAAAGAGTTGCTAATTAAGTATCAATTGCGTCGTATTATAAGCGTTGCAAATAATGATTTATTTGCAATGGTAAAAAAGTGTCGTAGATAATGATTTATTTGCAACCATGGTTTAAAATCTCGGTATCGGCCGGGCCGAAAAACCGATACGTCGCGGATATCGGTCCGTCGCGGTCGTCGAGGTGTGAATTTTTTTTAATCCAAAAAAATTCGCAAAAATATTCAAAAAATCTAGAATATTAGAAAATGTTGGAAAATAATATTTTTTTCCATTAGTAACAACAATAAATCAAAATCTCGGTCACCTTAAGTTATGAGTCCTGTCTGTGTCGCTGTTCGCTTTATTCTCCAGTATTTTATATAATGCAACCATTATTGATGTTCATGATCAATAAGATGAAATATCATAAATTTGACATAATACAACCACAATTTTTGGCAAAAACTCGTACTTTTTTGTTCCAAAAGTATAGATCTATTTTAAACTAACACATTATCAATGCATTTAAACACTAATGTGAAAAAATGTAATTGATTTCAAGAAAAGCCCCGAATTTTGAAAATAAAAAAATATAGATCTACACTTTAAAATACTAGATCTAGGGAAAAATAAGTGAGTAACATCGAATCTAACTCAATATAAAGCCTTTTGGTTCATGAATTAGTGTATTACACAATCTTTACTACTATATCATTCCAAACATAATTAAATATGTTTAATATCATATCTAGCAGTTTATGATAATAATAGACATCCAAGCACAAAAAAAAGAAAGACAATTAGCAAAAGAGTCCTAGCTATCATAGTCAAGTAGGATCCTTTTGTCTTTTTGATTGCCACTTCTCTAAAACATGCGCTTCGCAGAGGGGGTCCGGGGGAAAGGATATCGGCCGATATTTTCAAGATATCGCGACGTCCGATATGAACATCATATCGGCCGATATATCGCGATATTTTGGCGATATTTAACTCGGTATCGCCGATACCGATATCTCAGATTTTTAAAACAATGTTTGCAACGGCAAAATTGCGCCACCAATAATTTATATTTGCGACGATTAAAAAAAGTCGTTAATAAATTATTAAGGGCGACACTCTTATAAAGTTGCAAATAATCTTTTTTTGGCAACGCTTCTATGGTGTCGCAAATAATCTTCATCTTGTTACATTTGATTATTTGCAACGCAATAAAAGCGCCGCAAATAATGATTTTTCAAAAAAAAAAAATATTTTTTAATATTTTCACAAAAAATATATTTTTTCTCTTTTGATACCCAATCAATACAAATATAATCTCATCATCCATTCACAATCCATCCATTTACAAATCTTTAATGCAAAGTCATCTTAGGTCATCACAATCATATATCTCTAAGTAGCAATTGAGGTATGAAAATAACACTCCATCTATGTAAAAACATAAAAACATAAACTAAATTAATTTATTGAATTTGAGTGCAATGAAACAGGTGTCCTCATCACAAATTATTACTGAAGATATTGATAAAATTTTGTTAAACATAAATCTATACAATAGTTGGTCTCAATATAACATAGAAATAATAACTGAAAGGCGGTCTTCGATATGTATCATGGAGAGACAACGAACAATTTCCACGATAAAATATAGCACCTTCAAATTGATCTGCATCATCTAAACCAGTTCAAAAAATGTTGCTTGTTCTTATTTTCTCTTCATCTCCCATTTCGATCTGTAATAAATAAAAAAGGTAGATTTTAAAATCTATAAAAACAAGATAAATGTTAAAACTGAAATTTGAGATCTCAAGTTGAAATCTTACCTGTTTATGTTGATTGTAGCCTATGCACAAAGTCACCACATGTACATCAATCCATATCATTCAAATCATGGCCCTTTATGTATATGAGGCATGGAAAAAATTAGATTGACTTGATGATACGGCTACTTATTTCTCATTTTAAACATTCCTTCACTATATATGCCTTTTGGGTATGTGACATTTGTGAAGAGAGATTCAACATGGTAATTGCAACTAAGAAAATGAAGCACCTGATATATCAGAATTTAAGATGAAATTTTATCCATTTCCATTTGCCTTCTATTTGAACTGAACATGCACCTGATGATGCATTAGAAGAAATGAATAAATGTTTTACCATGGAGGAGTGCCCATCTTTTGCGCCATTATAGATTGCATCATAGCCTCCATATTCTTTTGCCAGGATCTCATATCATCCATTTGAGCTTCCATTTGTTGTTTTTGACCCACCATCTTAACCTCCATTTGTTGTTTTTGACCCACCATCTCAACCACCATTTGTTGTTTTTGACCCGCCATCTAACCCTCCATATGAGCCTCCATTTGTTGCTTCTGAGCCTCCATCTGAGCTTCCATCTGCTGCAACTGCTCAACCAACCAACTCTTGAGGTTGTCTTTCAGCTGCTGTGGCCCTCTTAGTAAGCTCTTCCACCCGCTGATTATTGTGAAGGTCTGTTGAAGAGGATGGAGGGGCCACAATGCCATGCCCAAGAATCAGTGGCAGTATTCATAATGTTCAAAGACAATAAAAGATACAAAGATTTGGAGGGCACACAAGATCCACAAGTGAATCTCTCCCACACCCTTGTTTAGTAAGCAAATGGGCATCTACATTAGCTTCTCTAAGGATATGGAAACATGAAACTAGCTAAGCTTCCCCCTAAGATCCTAAGAAAGATGTCAAGTGGTAATGAAAAACATGCTCATTTGTTGAGGTTCAAAAGCTATTTGCTGGACAGCACCAGCGAATATAATTCAAATTTCAAACTGTTGATCAAATTCATAGCAGGGTACAATTCCTATAACATTGTTCTGTTTTTTTTATCACACTAATAACATTGTTCTGTTTTTTTATCACTCTAAGAATAAAGAAATTACTGAGTGAATCACAGATTTTTTTCCCTTCAGGACCTCTAGATCAGTACACTTTATAGAACAAAATACCCATGGAGTATTCTTACTTATTTATACATAATACTTTTACTTTGGCAGGAATATTTTATGATGCAAAATATTAAAAGAAAAGAGAGTCTAAATGACCCCATTATGTTGAGGGCTCGGTTGACAGCTTGGGTTAGGAATTGGCACAACTACTTATGATGGATGTGCCCAATTGTTGGATTGCCAAAGAGAAATGCCGTGCATAGTGATTCTCCCAAGTGTTTGTCCATAGCGATATTTGTGGAAACATTAAAAGAAAGCCACTCCATCAGACAGAAAGGCAAATCAGAAAGCAATATGGATATGATACATACAAACTAAAAATAAAATAAGTGAGAATTGAACTAGCAGCCCCTCAACAATACCAAGAAGTACTCACCCAAAAAAACAACTCTGACATTTAGTCCCTTGAAGATTTGTGAATCAAATGCTAGGATAGTGTGGTCCCCTCTAGATCACCACCACCTTGGGCCCTTCATTCCTTTCCTCTTAATAAAACAAATTGGGCAAACACAAACCCCCTTTAGTATGAGTTCCTAGGAATTCAATGGAAAATAAAGTGGAAGAAAATATCAACTATAAGTAAAAAACTACAATCACAGCATAATACTAATGGATTTTAGTATCAGAAACACAAATCCAAGACAAATAAACACTAAAAACAATAACCCACTTCCCCAAACTGAAAAGCTTTCCAAATTCAAGCTCACACAGCAATCTCATCAAAAACAAAGGAAAAGAAAAGGACTGTAGGGAATCATAAAGAAAAAGGGCAGAAGACAAAAGGAATACCAAGATGAAAAATTGAAATCCTCCATTTTTCCAGCCTGTTCAAACGACAAAAACAGGAGTTCCAGAGGTTTTGGTGAAATGGGTATCTGAGATTAGCAAGAAAAACCCAGAAAACAGAACCAATATGGAGGAGGTGTGTGTTCTTGACTTCTTTCTGGGGTCTGGGTTGGGTGGGGGCTTTTGCTGAAGAGAAGGTGAGAGATTGACTGGGAAATGATGGGTCAATAAAATAATAATTACCTTCAATCCTAAACTAATAAAAAAAAAAGAAGCTCAAATTCAAAACGTATACAAATATACATTGTTGTTGTTGTAGAAGTTTTCAGGAAATACAAGAAGGGGGAAATGAGAATCCTAAAATTTCAGATAAAAAGAAAAAGGACGAACACTTGAACAAGAAGAAGGGATACCTTCAATATAGGGGGGCAAGAAGTCCCCGCTCTCAGAAGCCTTATCCCTCCTAATTATAGTATTAATGGCGTCACTAGCTCAATCTGGTAGCGTTTCAAGGTCCATATACTCAGCCTACGATCCAAAAAACAAAACTTTAGAATACCCAGAAGCAGACGAGTACCCATTTCACAGCGAGAGCAAATACCTCAGAATTAGCTTTAGAATACATGATTTTTTCAGCCTTCAAGACTACAAGAGGAAGTTTGTCCTGCCATTCCTTGTTCTTCTTGGTTGCAGAGCTGTGAATCTCATTCATGACCCTAAACAAACACGTAATGGTATGTGAAAAGGGTCGCGTTCTTCTCCTTTGTGTAGATGATCAAATGCAACAGTCCATTGAAAAAGATATACTTTCAAGGGAGTCAAAGATACCCAAACACAAATATTAAAAAAAAAAAGACATAATCATATCGTTTCTTGATTCTCTGAGACCAAGAAACCATAAGTTGAGGGAAAAAGAGAGAAAAGATTAGGGTTTTTATAAAGAGGATATAATAAGATGCATCCGATGAGGAAATCTCTGTTGTGAGGGAACTTCTTAGGGTAGAACTGAGCGACGAGAGCGATGGCGATGATTATGATCCATAACAACAATCTGATGTTGCTCAGCCTCACATCTTCAATGTATCCACGACTCGTCACGATCTGCAAGAAGAAGAACATAATCAAGATTTTAGAGATCTAGGGCAACGAGAGAGAGAGAGAGAGAGAGAGAGAGAGAGAGAGAGAGAGAGAGAGAGAGAGAGAGAGAGAGAGAGAGAGAGAGAGAGATTTGGGAATTGTTATAAATGTAGAGAGAGAAAGAGAAAGATACATCAGAGACTGATTCGTCGAGGAGGTGTTTGATGGAATGCGGATTCCAAAACCCCATCTTCTAATGGGATCCGACCGCTCTGCGTCGTCGAGCGTCTGTGAGGAGTTTAGGCAGGGGCACTATGCTTATACAGACTGAGTCGTTGGTGGTGCCGAGGAAGAAGAAGAAGACTTCCTGGTGGTGATGGAGATGCCAGCGATAAGCGGTGGAAGTTCGTGGTTGGTAGCTCCAGTGATTGGGGGTTGGTGGTGGCGGTTTTGTTGGATTTGCTGTGTGCGGTGCTAGTGCAGGGGAAGAAGAATACAGAGGAGGATGAGGGATTAGGGAGAAGGGAGGGAACGAGCAGGGAATGAGGGATTAGGGAGAAGGGAGGGAACGAGTGCGGAATGAGGGATTAGGGCGGGAGAGTGAATGGAATGGAGGGAAAAAACCGTGGACTTGGGAACGTTAGTGCGGTAGGGTTTTAGTGATACGAGGGCCCATTTTTTAATTTCTAAATGGTTTCTACACCTAAAACGGGTCAAAACCGCTTCATATTACGAACGGTTCTTAATCGCTTCAGACAAGCGTTTCTAATTTTGGATTTTAGTGTAGTGCGCGGGAGATGGAACGAATTGAAAAATTAGACTTTTTTTTTTTGCAACGCTATAAATTAATGTCGCTAATAAATTATTATCTACGATGCATTTAAATCCATGTCACAAAAAAATTCATTATCTATGGTGCATCAGGTATACTGTCGCAACTAAATATTATTTGTGAATTGTGATGTCAAAATTGCATCCAAATGAGTTGGAGTCTTTCGGTGCATGAGTCTCCAAGCAAAGAAAGACACTCTAGGAAGCATCAGAGAGTACCAAACCAAAGGACCCCAGTCCATCGGCTCACCTCTTGACCGAAAGAACTACCAGGCATCCTTGAAGGTGAGATCTTGACCAGGATGGAATTACTAACAAACTTTGTCTTCAATGGCATGATCTAAGACGATATCCTTAGAAACTCAGCTAGTTCAGCAGGAATTTCAGATGGAATAATTCACTTGTCTCCATGTCTAACAGAGCCCAACCTCTGATGATGAGGGAAAGAGAAAGAGGGAAAAAGGGAGGCTAAGAAAACATCCTTAGCCCAGCTATCAAACCAGATGTCAGCAAGATTACCGTTGCCAATGATCCAACTGCAGTTAGAGTGGATGAGATGAGCAAACTTCCTATTCCTGCACCAGATATAGGAGCTTAATTTGGGAGTAATGGAGCTCCAAACAGGTTCGACTAACTCATATCAAGGTTCAGGCCCATAATCCATAAAGGGCCTAAGTGGTGATAAATTATCCTTGGACGAACATAGATAAGCACTGTGTAGTATTTCTTATTTTAGTGCACATGGGAAGACTGACTTTATTCATTGTGATACATAAATTATAGCCTCAAATTGTTAAGTACACTATATATATTGAGATCATCCCCAAAGGGGAGGGGTTGGTATCCATTCTCATAGAAATATATCAATGAATCATTCATCTTTATTTATTCTTTTGGTAAAATTTCACCTTTATTACATGCACATCAATCAATGAAAAATTACATGACTAGAGGACAACAGTGTCAACTATTTATTATAACAATACAAACAACATGTTCAGATTAAGTAGATAGAGGCTAGAGCATTTCACTTGTCACCATGCCTTTCTCTCAACATCTTAAGTCCTTGGTACCTTCCCAACATCATCAAAGTCGCCATTGGATTTGTGCCCGGTGAGTCGAGAAATGTGGACCCATCGAGGACTCTCACTCCGAAAACCTTGTAATCCCCATCCACAACTGACCCAACTAAGCATCCACCATGATAATGGCCATAGGTCGATACATTTTTCTTACAGTATTCTCTCAATTCCTCTTCGGTAGAAGCTCCTCCATCGACAAATCCACTCTGTTTCCTCCCTAGGAACTTCTCAATCGATTCAGTTCTTGCGGCACTTTCGATGAGACGAGCTATTTGAACACACTCTTCCAAGTCACTCTCCTTTTCAAAGTAGTTGAACTTCACCGACGGGTTTTGCCTAGGATCAGTGCTATTTAGCCTTAGTTCCCCTCGCGACAATGGGTCCGCTACTTTAGCTGAAATGACTTTGATGGTCGTATTGAGGCTCATGGGGACGGTTACTGATCCGATGATAAATCGAAAATCATTTGCTATTCCCACAATTTGAGCACCAGCTGGTGGTTGTTTCTGAAGAGCCTGAGAAATGTTCAAGGCAAAGGCCAAGCTTGGATTGTCTTGTATTCCTTTGCCCACCTCGGTTGTGTTGATGAGAGGTGAGATGTTTAACTGCTTGAGATGTTCATGGGGTCCAATGCCACTCAACATGAGGATTTGAGGACTGCCAAGAGCCCCTGCGGATAGTATTACATCTCCCCAGGAATATCCTTTCTTTGGCTGGTTGAGATAAACCTCATAGACATCGCTATTGTTGTTGTAGCTATTGATGAATCTTATGCCCCGAGCTCTAGGCCCTCTCCCATCACCTGCAAGTATTATGGTATCAAATTAGTTTTGATATGATACTTGTTAAAATCATTCTTTGAAGCATGATTCTTTAGTGTACCATGGAACTGAAATGAACCCATCCTATTAATTTACTACTTTTGATAGGCCCGTATGAATCAGTAAGGACCCCCTTGCATGCTAAATACCATAACTAGCGTTACTTTTCCTAAAACTATGACGTCTTAACATATAATTAAGCCAACCAACTTTATATATATTATCATATATTATCACATAGTAAATAAAATAAGAAACTTGTTTTGCATAAAATGCACCAAAGTAAAATGGCTTATGGCTCAAAAAGAAGACATGATATACCCTGGTTATTCCTTGGGCCCTTGTCTCCCAAAAATCAGCCTAACTTTTTCAATTTTAAAAGAACTTAATTTGTTTTAGTGCCACTTTATTCTGCTTAACACCATAAGCCTCCCACTTCACTTCAGCCTGATTATTGCCAGGAACTATACGAGGACCCGACAAAATACTTAGTCATATATGTGGTTCCTAGTTCATCTAAGGGAACATCGATCACAACATTCTTCCTAAATTAGAGAATGGTTCACTTCTTTGTTCGTCATGCTGCCAGAATTTCATGTGTCAAGAGGTTCTTGAAAATGTGCCAGTGGTTGAAAGTGATATAGTGGCTCATGTAGGGTTTGAAACAAGGCTCATTTGTGAGTGTGATCAATCAGCTTGACTTAAGAATGCAAATTGGTCTGATCCTGCAGAACCATGGTGGACCCGGACCCAAATTTGTTGTAATATATATTAATATATATATACATGCCCATGAATCATGATCTAATCCGTTTAACTTATAGAGTGATGAAGTTGTCTGGATGCATATCTAATCAAGTTACAGCCCTCACATGCACATAGAGGACCCACGTGAATTAAATCGGTCAAAGGGTTTGGCACCCATCCAAACGGACTAGACCGTTGGATAGACAATACAAGCTTTTTTAGAATTTAAAATTTGTGGGGCATTTATCAAGGTTTTAGGATGAATAGATGAGCCCTGTATTTTGTACATGGGCACGCCACAATTTGATCTTTTGATCCCCCTTTAGCCCCATTCCCAAGTGGACCCCACAGTAGGAATTGTGTGTGTATCGGGCTTTCACCTTCTCACCCTTGGGTACCTTGTTGTGAGGCCCACCTAGGGCCCAACCAACTCATGAGACATAGGGGATAGAAGGATATGGATAGGCCCCACCTCTGTATAAAATTTGAGGCCCATCAAAATATTGGAAACCCTTCTTCCATCGCAGACAATTTCTACTTTTTTACGAAAAAATAAAAGTGACAGTCGATCCAATCATCCAATCCAATCGGATTGGGGCAAACCCATAGGATCAACACTTGCTCTGAGGTTTGTTCTGTAAGTAATTTTTGTTTGTGATAAAAAATTTAGTTACCTGAATGTTGGAAGATAACATTTTGAACTGTTGCATTCAGAAGAACAGTGAGTCTCTTGAAGTCCCCTAATTTTAACAAATCAGCAGAGGTATGTCTCTTTCTATTTCCATCAAATATCCTGCCTCCTACCTTCGTTCCCTCCACATGCTCCAAGGTAAAACCATTGAAGGGTGTAACTCCTGCCTCAAGCAAGGCCTCTTTTGCAACAGACTGCCATGAGGTCAACTTATAGGGCCTGAAGACAACCTTGGACTCCACCCATTCATAAGCATCCTTAACCAATTCTCCATCCCAACCAGCTCTCTCTAAGAAGTCCTCACCAGCCCTGCTGTAGAATCCACCATTGATTGCAGTTGTTCCACCCAACACTCTTCCTCTAACATTGGCCACTCCTTCCTCAGAAACAAATGGCTGTAAGAATGATGTGGGTTGATCGGGTAGGATATTATAGAGGCCCAAAGAGGACTCATCTTCGATCAGCTGGTTGCCGTATGGAGACCCTCCGCGTTCGACTAAGAGCACTGAGTAGCTTTTGGAGAGGGTGGCTGCAAGGGGGCAGCCGCATGCCCCGCCTCCTACAACAATGTAATCGAACGATTTACCGGCGACTTCATTGATATCTGCAGTCATGAAGGGGCCAATGCTCGCTGCATTAATGTGGATAAAGCAACAAATAGAGAGAGAAATAAATAGTATGAAGTACAGCATTCTGCATGGGGGCATGGTTTAACGAAAGAACAGTTTTTTTTTGTTGTTGTTGTTGTAATGGTTTCACTTCTCATTGAGAGAGCCTTTCATTGATGTGTTTGTATTTATAGCCCCTCAATGAGCAAAGACGTAAACGTCAAGTTTCTAGTTTTATTTTGACACGCAAAAGAGCAGGGACGCCGTTCCTCACCATGTACTCGATCATTTTGACCTTTCACTTAGAAAATCTTAATGTAGAATTGCCTTTGAGAATGTAGGCTCTACAAGAGAAGTGGGGTTCTAAGAATAGGAAAATTGGCGGCGTCAAAATGGGAAAACGTGTCAGTTGGGGGCAGGCAGGCAGGCAGGCAGGCAGGCAGGGGAAGGGGAGTTTGGATTGAGGTGTGGATGGGGCCTCACAAGGCGGTTCCTAGCTAAGAAAGTAAATATAAGTATAATTTGTGGAAACATACAGAAAACCTCTACTTTTAGAATGTCCATTTTTGAGTTTTCAACCTTTAATCAATTTAGTCCTTTCACATTCCTCCGCCTCCTTGTTTTGGCACAAGCCCATGTTTTACACCGGTCCAAACATTATTCACCATTGGATTTCATCATAAAAAAGAATGGTGTGTATTTATTAACTTTCATGATTTAAACTAAGAATTAGATCAATTCATGGCCTTGGTATCTTATATTTTCATTGCTGCGCCTCACTAGCTTGATTGTTATGCATCCAAGTAAGTCGCTTTGAAAGGGGCGATTTTTCAGGAAAAAATGCCCGGGCATTTTGTAGTCAAGCGCTATCAATATTGTAAATGCTCATTGAGTTGCTCAAGCTAAGCCCTTTAATGGGGTGAGCTGAGTTGAATGAAAAGGCCTACCTTAAATTCGCTTGAGCTTGGCTAGATGAACTCAAAAGGTAGATTGTGTATTTTATGGACCGAAAGGATTTCAAGGGGACTGGGTCAAAAGTGCCTGCTTCCAAATAGAAAGGAGGAATTGATGAATGTCATATATGCATGACATCCTCAATACATAAGTTAAGTTTTTCAAAAAAGAACAGAAGTCAAGAGTTTTCCGGAATAATAGAAGTCATTGAGTATCTCGAAGGCACACGTATGACAACCTTACCAAGTTAACTTTTACCAAAAAAAGAAGATAAAAGTCAAATGAGTATCTGGAATTCACTTGGACAAGCAACAACTCATCATATACACACAGCGTCCTTTCGTTTGTAGAATATGAGAGAATTTCTATTAGGAGACACGTGAATTCTCCATGTTGTCCTCCAAAGCATTTTGGAAGATGAAATTGGAAAAATTATGTAAGGGCACATTTTGTAACAGGTGAGGAATATGCATGACTTCGCAGGTACGAGGTTTCCTCACAAGAGGGTTTCCTCACTGAGAATATATATAGCTGAGCAATTTATATAGGCATCGGTGCATATTGAGACATATAGTTGAGAAAAATTGAAATCAAGGAATAAACTTGAAAATTTGAGGATTTCCAAATACTATAGGGGAAGTCGAACCTGGAAATCCTCGAAACTAACTCAAATCGATCATCATGGATTTTCAATTGCCAAATGTGGGTTTTCCATAACTTCGTGGAAAAACATGGGGAGAATCCTAGGATTTGTTCGCCAAATGTGACCTAAAAGTCAAAAATAACAATCCAAAAGGCTGGATTTTTCAAACCTAGTGATTTGTTCATGTAGTTATAAAATTAAATCCCGTTTCTTTATAATTTGAGAAATCCATGGTGACTTATGTTCAAAATGAGCTCTAGGGCTTTCTAATTCCTTCGAAACAATGTACAATCTGATGGCTAAGATTTGTGAGGCTGAACGGGCCGGCAATCAACAAACTTGCAATTTTCCATTGCCCATGCACCATTAAGAATATATAATAAAGGCAGGATAAGGTGCACCCGTCCAACTTTGTTAAGCAAAACCCGGGCCTTCCATACTACAAATTAGGAATAAAAGCTGATTTATAGCCAAATAAGTGAAATTGGGCAGAGACCATTCAAAACCCGAGTCAGTTTGCTGATTACATCATTTTTCAAGAGAGTCAATTAATATTTTTTTAATCACTAAATATGTTTTTGGAAAATATTTTCTCATAGTAACTGTTTCATAAATACATATATCGCTCTATATGCCTATATACATATATATATATATAGATATATATGGGAGCGTTACATAGCGCCCGAACATTTTTTAAGAGAAAACGCCCCTCCTTTGTGGGTCCACTGGGATGCATGATGATCATGGAAGTCCATTGGATGGAAAGATCCATATGAGGCTTACAGAAATACTAAATCTTGAGTCCATAAGATCATCGTAACCTTTTGATCCATGACCCTAAGATCTAATGGTTTCGATGCATCATTTTATCATATTTTAATCCAATGGCGAGGAAAAGACTGGATGAGCGGTCAAACTTGGACTTGTGACTATTCTGGGTGGGTAGTGTGTGGTGAAAAGATTAGATGACGTCAACATGGGCTCCATCACCAAAAATAAGAGCGGAAAAAAAAGGCATTTTTAAAAGTGGGGGCTTTTTTATAAGAATTTCCATATATAAATAAGGGAAATGCTCCTATGAGAGTAGCTCTCATGCTGTGTGTGGGTGTGTTGTGGGGGGGGGGGGGGGGGGGGGGGGGGGGGGGGGGGGGGGGGGGGGGGGGGGGGGGGGGGGGGGGGGGGGGGGGGGGGGGGGGGGGGGGGGGGGGGGGGGGGGGGGGGGGGGGGGGGGGTTGGGTGTCATACTTAGGCCGTTGGCATTGCTTATGGATCCAATGGGCCTTGTACTCTTATAGTAGTATGATAGTTACTCGCATAGGAGCATCTTCCATATATATATATATATATATATTTGGGAGATGCTCATATGAGAGATATATCTTACCTTATATGAGAGATAGGGATGGGGGGCCCTTACATCCATATCTAATGCTAACAACTTAATTATGAGGGCTCATATATATGGAGATGCTCCTATATGATAGTATCTCTCACCTTACTACGAGAGATATGGTGAGGCTCTCACATCCATATCCAATGTCAACACTTAAATGTGAGGGCCCCCACGATATCTCTCATAGTAAGGTGAGTAATAGGGGGACGTATATATATTTTTTATCGTTGATTGGTGATTTCACATCATCGGTGTTATAAAGTCTTAGATATATAATTGAATCTTAAAAAGAAAACAAGTTGAATGCAGGTAATCAATCAATATTCCTAGAATCTCTAAACGGAGCTTAGAATATTCTCATTAACTGTTTATCTTCTTACTGAGTCTTAATTCATGTGGGAAGATGAATGTTAGCAATCATGAAACAATGATCTCAATCTTCTCTGATAAATTAACTGAATATTTTGTGCGAAGAAGATAATGATAATAAATAGGTACCATGCATAATCCAGAGGATGGTATTTCATTACACAATAGAGTAGTGGACTACCAAGTCTAAAATGCTATGTCGACATTGGCCATGATGATCATGATGTTCTCCTTGATTAACTCTTGCTTTCACAAATTTGTCTGATTCTTCATTATCTTCTCTTTTAATATCGCATAAACTTACATTGACAGCTTCTTAACAAAAGCCATCTGACCCAGGTTCGACTAACTTTTTTTTTTTTTTTTTGCTAAAACACAATTGTATTAGAAAGGAGGGAAAGAACAAAGACTAAAAGCCCCAAAAGAATAGCCCACAAGGCAACTATACAAGTAAGGGGAGGGAAGAAAAAAGAGCTACCTCCAGATTAAACAACCTCTTAAACGAGGAATGGACAAAAAATTGCAAAACTCATGAAGAGGCCTACCAGAAAACGGTTTATATATCTAACAACTTGAGAGGGGAAGAGAGAAGCTCCGCCAGGTAGATCTTGGCCTTCGTCTGAGAGCTTTGAAGTTTCTAAATGTAAGATCATTTCTGCATTTCCAAATTACAAAACTGGGGGTGAAAAAAATAGAGAAGCTCCTATTTTGGCCAACTTATCACAGTTGAGGAACAGATGCAGCCAAATACTGGAGGGAGATATGTGAATAGCATTCCTGACTCCAGCCACTTGAAGAATCCATGTCCAAAGTGAAGTATGAAAAGAAGATGGAGGTCAGTCTCCAGGCTATTTTTACAGAGACAGTATCTATTAGCAAGGCTTATACCAACTGATTGAACCCAAACATGAGTTGGAGTCTTTTGGTGCATGAGTCTCCAAGCAAAGAAAGACACTCTAGGAAGCATCAGAGTACCAAACCAAAGGAGCCCAGTCCATCGGCTCACCTCTTGACCGAAAGAACTACCAGGCATCCTTGAAGGTGAGATATTGACCAGGATGGGATTTCCAACAAACTTTGTCTTAAATGCAATGTTCTAAGACGATATCGCAGCTGCAATCCTTAGAAACTCAGCTAGTTCAGCAGGAATTTCAGATGGAATAATCCACTTGTCTCCATGTCTAACTATTACGCTATAGTATCTTCTAATTAAGGAGAGAATTTGTGGTGGTTAGCTGTATTTCCTTAAGAGTTGGTCTTAGGTATAGTTTCCTATTTCTACACTGATTCTCATACTTTTGTATATATATATTGCTTGTGGTGTTGAATAAAAGGTCAAGGGTTTTTACCTAAATATTATCATGGTATCAGAGCCGCAAGGCTAAGAACCACAAACGTTGACGGAACACGCTTGTGAACACCTGCGATCTTGGCTGCATGTTGCATAATGAATGACGATGGTGCATCATCCAGCAGTTGGTCCAGTTCTCTGGTGAGCCGATCAATCGCAGAAGACAGTTCATCCTGACTCTTGTTTGTGCTCTCGGCTCCATCAGAAGGCTCTGCTTTCTCTTCGATTGGCGGAGTGTTGTTTTCACAATGGCCGGCGAGGACGGAACACCACCTCCACCGCCAACCAAAATCGAACCAAATTCTCCTTTTTTTCTTGGCCCCCAAGATCGGCCAGGCGATTTTATAACACCTGTACGGTTGCGTACCGACAATTTTGATGCTTGGGCTCACGCCATTAGAGTCTCTCTTTCTTCCCGACGCAAGTTCGGATTTCTTGATGGCTCCATCAAAAGCTTCGCACCTCCTGTTACGCGGGACGATTTGGTCGCTATACAGTGTATGCTTGTTTCTTGGATCATGAACACCATTGATCCGGAGGTAAAATCGCTTCTCTCTAACTATGATAATGCAAAACTTTTGTGGGATGACTTGAATGAGCGACTTTCTGTCGTTAATGGACCTCGGATTCAACAATTAAAGGCTGATATTAATCGTTGTGAACAAACCAAACTTATGCCTGTTGCCTACTTACTTTGGTAAATTGAAAGTCTTATGGGATGAATTGGCAAATCATGAACCTATTCTCTGCTGTAAGTGTGGACAGTGCTCTTGTAATTTAGGCCAAGCACATGAAAAGAGACGTGAGGATGATCGGTTACACCAATTTTTGCTTGGCTTATATTCAGAATATTATGCACCCATTAGGTCTACCTTGCTATCCCAAGACCCTTTGCCCTCTTTAAATCGTGCATTTCAGCAAGTGGTACAAGAAGAGAGGGTGCGTGGGATTGCTAAACTCAAAGATGAGAAACCGGAAGCTGTTGGTTTTGCTGTACGAACGAATGTGCGTGGTCGGGCTCGCATCGATAAATCCTCTTTGGCGTGTACTCATTGCCACAAAACTGGTCATGATGTCACTACTTGTTTTGAGATCCATGGTCATCCTGAATGGTGGCTGGAAAAGTTTGGGAAATCTGATGATAAAGGTGTTGCGGGACGTGGCAAACCTGGTGTACCTTCGTCAATGTCATCAGCTGGTCGTGGCAGGGGAGGAGCTCGTGCCAATGCCACTATGGCAGATTCTGCTCACGGCAATCCTGGTGCGCAGATGGGTAGCGGGCAACTTGCTGCTCCACCGACAGGGGGGGTTGCCCTCCCGGGTTTTACTCCAGAGCAGTGGCAATTTCTTCTTGCGGCGTTTGGTACTCCTCAACCACCTTCTAATCGCTTGAATGGTAAGACTCAAAGTACCTCTTGGATTATTGATACGGGTTGTTCAAACCATGTTACGGGCGATGCCTCTTGTTTGATTGATATTAAAGAAGTGATTGCGTGTCCCGTCGGACTTCCCAATGGCGAAACTGTGGTCGCTACTCAAGCAGGAATTGCGCATTTGACGGAGAGAATTTGTCTTAAACATGTGCTTTTGGTCCCTCAATTAAATTGCAATTTAATTTCAGTTTCACAGCTTGACGATGATTTGAATTGTTTTGTCCAATTTTCTTCTAACATGTGTGCTATTCAGGACCTTCATTCGAGGAAGCTGATTGGAGCGGGTGAGCGACGGGATGGACTTTACTATCTTCGGCAGATGTCTACAGTGAAGAAGGTCTCGGTTGATGCATCGTCGTCACTGGAATTGTGGCATAAAAGAATGGGACATCCTTCCGAGAAAGTAGTGAAGTTACTTCCCACTATTAGCAATTTTAGAGAATCATTGAATAAATCATGTGAAGTTTGTCATCGTGCTAAGCAACATAGGAATCATTTTCAGTTGAGCGAAAGTAAAGCCACTCGATTGTTTGAGTTAGTACACTGTGATTTGTGGGGTCCTTACAATGCTACTCCTTCTTCTTGTGGAGCTCGTTATTTTTTAACATTAGTTGATGATTTTTCTCGTGCTGTCTGGGTATATTTATTGATTGATAAAAAGGAAGTTTTTCAGATGTTTATGGATTTTATTGCTGTGGGTGCAGAAAATAATGACCCACATAAGGAGGAGCCTTATAGGACTTATCCGAGAAGATGATGGCTGCTGGAAACGTCTGGATGCCGTCCGGAAGCCTGAAAGGGAATAGCAAACAGTCAGAGGACCCTGGCCTGGGTGGCGCAAGGCTCTCCGATGCCAAAGTCAGTATGGGAACTGGAACAATGGAAGGAGAGGAGGAAGAGAGACAGAGTAACGGCTCTGGTATGGAAAAAATGGCGTACCTTAGATGGTGGCATGGGTCTCTATTTATAGAGTGTGGAACGTATCTTTGGAAGATATTGTGGTGTGGGTCCCACGATTTGACTTAGAAGTCATGATCAGCCCACATTGCATTAATTGTGGTCCAATCCAGCCCACTATGCATTAAATGCCGTCGGGTCAGCCCACATCGCATTTAATGCACATCTTGTTGGGCCAGATCCTGTTGGGCGCCTTTGGCGGTAGGAGTACCAGCGGATCTGCCTCGGGCCCTGCCCTGATGTGGCTTCAGCCGCTGGATGGGACTCTGTCAGGGATCTGGCGAAGATCGTGGGCGGCTGGATGTCGCGTCTGTCCCACCAGCGCGTGTCCCTATCCCTCCACGTGCCTGGCGACGTGGGGGATGGAGGGTACACGTGAATATTCTCTCTCGCTTCGGTTTCTGTCTCGGCTTCTTTAGCCGGGATGGAGCTTTCTGCCGAGGTGGTGCCCGTGGTGGTTCAGCCGAGGTGGTGCTCCTTGCCGAGATGACGCCCGAGGTGGGTCAGTTCGGCGCTAAGGCCCGGAGCTGTCCGACTTCGGCCGGACCTCCTGTCCTGGTAGCCGGGACGAGCCTGGTGCCACGTGGACGACGTGGGGATGGCACGTGAGAATGCTTAACCTCATCTGATGGCTGTGATTAACTTAATCCTGTGGTTCGGGAAATCTCCCCACACAATTGCCCCCTAGGTTTTGACCTCTGAAGTGTGCTAGCCTTTAGGGGTTGAAAGCTAGAAGAATCCATCTGGGGATGCTGTGATCATTACCTGGTGTCGCTTCAACTCTTTAAAGCAATAAATGCCCTGCCCTGTCCGCCTTTGGAACCGAGCTGACGGCTACACGCGTAGTTTCCGCGCCGACTGCGTTGTCCCATTGATTGACGGGCTGTCTCATTGATTGACGGGCACGGGCTTTGAAGTGTCTCTTCGAATTCGGAGGCGGTACCCAAATGAGGGTTTCCCCTTCTATAAATAGGGCCGCCCCCTTCTTCTTCTTGCTTCCGATTCTTTTCGCCTTCGCCTCTGCCCTTACTTTCACTTTCTACTCTGATCTCTGAGATCCGTTCGAGGCTTCCGATCTCCGTTCTGGTTCCTGAGATCTGTTTGAGGACGACGACCGCAGAACGTGCCTGGATCTGCTCCTGACCTGCCTCTTCGTCCTCGTAAGTCGCTCTGTTCTTTCGTCTGGTTTTTCTTGGGGTTTTTCGATTTCTAGGGCTTTTCTTCGTAGTCACCCCTTCTAGACATGGGCACCCCTAGATTCAGGGTAGATTCTGATGAGGGCTTGGCCGAGTTTAGGGCTGCCTTCAAAATTCCGGAGGGAGTCCTCCTGAAACCGGCAGACCTTGCCGACGCTGCCCTGTATCGCTGCTACGGCGGCTGGATGCCATTCCCTCTGATCTCTGTGATCGAGGGTGGGGTCAGGTTTCCACTGCACCCCTTGCTTAGGGCTTGCCTTAGCCTTTGGTCCCTCGCCCCGGGCCAGCTGATGCCCAATGGCTACAAGGTCATTATGGGCACAGCAAAGCTGAACGAGATCCTGGGGACCAACCTAGGCCCTCACGACATCGAGGACACTTATGATATCTGCAAGGCTGGGGAGGGAAGATACTATCTCCGTGTGAAGCCGCAGCGAAGGGGCTTCGTCCTAGCCTTGGAGGATTCAAGTAAGAACGCCGAGGAGGATTTCTTCTGTGTCTCGGGGGACTGGGAGTTCGGCCCAGGCGAAGATAGGAGGCTGTCGGTCCCACGTCGCCCTGGGGAAGTCCCAAGTAATCATCGCTGCTTTTCTCCTTTACTGTTTTGCTTGTCTTACTGGTGCCCGAACTGACATTCTTCTTTGCCTGTCGAGCAGAGGCGGGTGCAAGGCGACGCCGAGCTGCTAGCGAAGGCTGGAGGAGGAATACCGAAGACATCAACAAGGTCGAACGGTACAAGGGGCACGAAACCAGGTCGGCCTGGAAACTACGCTTGGGTATGCGCCGAGGTATCGCGGCCACTACCACAGGACCGGAGTTCCTGGGGGCGGACGAGACACACCCTGACCGTCCGACCGTATCGGTTGCGGTGTTTAGCGGGATCCCCTTGACTGATCCTGTTGCTGACCGGACCGCGTCTGGAGCCGAAGCGTCCACTTCTGATCCGGGGCTGCCGGACTTGTCGCAGATAGTGGAAGCTTATACTTCTGACCGAGAGGAGGACATGGGAGGAAGCTCGAGGGAGGCCGCTGTCAGGGACCTGGCTGCCAAGTTTAGGCAGAGGTCAGCGTCTTCTGGGACTCCGTCGCCTACTGGTACTCATGCTGCTTCGGGTCCGGTGAGCGGGGGCGCTCCCTCTGTTCCTGCTCCTGTCCCGAGTGGGAGAGCCCGGCAACGCTCGCCGGACCGCTCAAAGGAGGGGTCCCCGCCCAGGAAGAGGTCCAAAGCGGGGGAGAAGAGCTCAAGGGCCGATCTACAGTCGGGCAAAGCTCCTGGGGCCAAAGCTCCTGCCGAGAAGGGAGGCGAGAAGAGCGCGCCGAAGGAAAAGAGTGCGCCGGCTGAAAAGGGTGCGCTGGTCAGCAAGTCGGCTGTCGGTCCAGCGCGCGAGCCTCTCATCTTGGCGGGACAAGGGTCCGGATTGGCTTCCGGCCCCGAACTGCCCCAGCAACCGTGGAAGCCGAAGATGGAAACCTCTACCGGCGAACCCTTGAGCGTTGAAGACCGGTTGCTGGGAAATGCCGAGGTGATTGGGGCTCTCGCCAAGGCCTGTGCTCTGCCAAGAGATATGGAGACGCACGACAGGTACGAGGATGAGAGCCTGATGGTCTCGGCGATCCAGGACAATATTCGGGTGAGTGTTTGCAACACCTCTCTTCATTCTTCAAATACCTTGGTCGAATCCTGATTCTCTGTTTCTTTTTGCAGAACGTGCAGAGGCTCCTAACCGTGGTAGGAAGGAGGGATAGGAGCGCTGCAAGAATGACCGCCTGGAGTCCGAGCGGGAGAAGTTGAAGAAGGAGCTAGACGAGCAGCGGAAGGGATTTGAGGAGCTCAAGGTAGCCAGCGCTGGAGAATCTGCTCGGCTGGCGTCGGCTCTGGCTGAGGTCGCCGAACTCTCGTCTCGGGCCGACCACCTGAAAGGCGAGCTCTGGGCGAGGAACAAGAAGGCCGCCGAATTGGAGTCCGAGCTGGCCAGGTTGAAGGCTGAGTCCACTGCTGAGGGGACGAGGCTGCGCGCTGAAACGGCGAGGTTGAAGGCTGCGAACGCCGAGCTTGAGAAGGAGGCCCAGTCCGCCTTCCAGGATGGGGTAGATCGAGCCACCGAGCTGTACGAGAAGCAGGTGGAGGAGATCACCGCCATCCTGTTCGAGGAGGGATCCTGGCCGCACTGAGACGTGCGGGGGTCCCTGAAGACCACCCCGTCTATCAGGACCTGCCGAGGTTTTCAGACCTGGAAACCCGAGCCGAGCTCCGTACCTACAACTGATGGTGCCACCGGTCGAAGCCCCTGCGGTTGTCGACGCTCCAGCTGCCCCGGTCTAAGCGATGCCCCCCCGGTCGCCAGCGTGGCTTTGGCCGTGCCTCAGGGTGAGACTTCTGCTCCTGGTTCGGCTGAGGTGCCAACCGAAGCCCCGTCTGTCAGCGACGCTCCAAGCGAGGGTCCCTGTCTTGGTCGAAGCTTCTGGCCCCTTGGAAACGGTGATTGGACCTGGTCGAGTCGCCGAGACCGGAGTAGCTCTACCTTGTGGTTCTTTTTGTAATACTTTTGCTTCAGCCTTGTAATCCTTTCCATTGTTAATGAAAAGACTTCTTCACTTGCGTATTTTTCTCTGCATTTGCTTCCTTTTTTACCTCTGGACGTGGATTGAATGGTATTGAATGCCTTTTGCGGTGTGGGCGTGGCCCTTGAGGTAGAAAGAGTCAAACTGTCAGTACTGACACCCCCCCGTATTCTCGAGACCATAAATAGCAACAAACGAGGTGGCGCAGCTGACGAGGGAATCGGACGGATGTCTCCACGTGGCGCCATAGGGATCGCTGGTCAACAGCCGTGCATCCCCAGTGCGCGTGGGAGACTTCGCCCTCATAACTTTCTTCGGAGACCGAGTCCTCCTCCTTCCTATAAATAGGGGTGGCAAGCTCGCCATGGGAGAAGGAATGAACATGGCAGTAGGAATCATGTCTGGGAGGTGTCCGGAACTTCTTGATCCGGGGGGGAACCCTGCGCCGTTGGACGGCTATCCCGAGGGGGGATGGCTGTCGTGGTCTACGCGCTTTCTGAAGGAAATCCCCGTGGACTACGCGCTCTCTGAACGCGGGTCCACGGCCATCCGTCCCTGGCGAGGCAGAGTGAGGATGCGCTGCAGGGGGGACGGTGGCGCCTTCTCGTCCGACACGGCCCTGTGCGCCCGTCGTACGGCAGGCGGGATCGGGCCTCGCTGGTCCGGGAGGATTCTTCTAGCTCTGCCGCTCCCACTGCCCGCCGAGGGTTGTGGCAGAGCCCAGCGGGGTCCAGGGCCTCCGACTGGAGGGGCTGTGCGATGCTTTGGCCTGACCAGCCAGAGTGCATTGCTGCATAGCCCGGTGAAGTTCAGGATCGCTCAGAGCCTCCCGGCAACGATCCGGCCGTCGTGGAGTGAGCGAAGATCGGAGTCTTTCTGTCACTTTATTTTCTGCTTCATTTTCTGTTTCAGAGGACTGCGATCCTCCTTCCTGTACTCTTCTTTCTGTTCTGTAGTTCTTGTAACAAAGCAGTTCATAATAAATGAAAAGGAATTTTTTGATTATCCAGACATTGTCCAATGCTTTTGAATTCCTTCTCTTTCTGTGTATTGTCCTGGAATGCTTGCATTGTGTTTGAGCGCTGGCATCATTCCATTGGTCATGGCTATTAAAGCGTGAGCTCGGCAATGATCTTTGAGGGGTGTAAAAACCCAGGTATTAGGAATCCGGCCGAGTGTCTGAACTCGAGGCCTTCTCTATAGCCCAAAGGCTAGGAGCTTTAGGAATCGACCGAGTCTGGACTCGAGGTCTCTTCCAGGGCGGAGGGCCCAATCTCGGCTGAGTAAGGACTCGAAGCCTTCTCCATAGCCCAAGGCTAGGAGCTTTAGGAAGCGACCGAGTCTGGACTCGAGGTCTCTTCCAGGGCGGAGGGCCCAATCTCGGCTGAGTAAGGACTCGAAGCCTTCTCCATAGCCCAAGGCTAGGAGCTTTAGGAATCGACCGAGTCTGGACTCGAGGTCTCTTCCAGGGCGGAGGGCCCAATCTCGGCTGAGTAAGGACTCGAAGCCTTCTCCATAGCCCAAGGCTAGGAGCTTTAGGAAGCGACCGAGTCTGGACTCGAGGTCTCTTCCAGGGCGGAGGGCCCAATCTCGGCTGAGTAAGGACTCGAAGCCTTCTCCATAGCCCAAGGCTAGGAGCTTTAGGAATCGACCGAGTCTGGACTCGAGGTCTCTTCCAGGGCGGAGGGCCCAATCTCGGCTGAGTAAGGACTCGAAGCCTTCTCCATAGCCCAAGGCTAGGAGCTTTAGGAATCGACCGAGTCTGGACTCGAGGTCTCTTCCAGGGCGGAGGGCCCAATCTCGGCTGAGTAAGGACTCGAAGCCTTCTCCATAGCCCAAGGCTAGGAGCTTTAGGAATCGACCGAGTCTGGACTCGAGGTCTCTTCCAGGGCGGAGGGCCCAATCTCGGCTGAGTAAGGACTCGAAGCCTTCTCCATAGCCCAAGGCTAGGAGCTTTAGGAAGCGACCGAGTCTGGACTCGAGGTCTCTTCCAGGGCGGAGGGCCCAATTCGTCGAAATCAGTCAGAGAGATGACAAGTTGATGACAAGGTGAAAGCTGTTTTCATTGATTGAGATTCATTACATCCTTAGAAATAAAATTTCTTCAAGTGGGATGCATTCCACGGTCTCGGCAATGGCTTGCCATCCAAGCCTTCGAGCTTGTAGGCTGACTTTCCTGCCAGTGAAACTATTCTGAACGGGCCGTGCCAGTTCGGGGCAAGCTTCCCCTCATTTGGTTCTCTGTCAGCTGGCAGGGTCTTCTTTAAAACGAGCTCTCCCGTGGTGAACCTTCTTTCCTTGACATTTTGATTGTATGCCCTGGCTAACCGCTGCTGATAGTCGGTTAGTCTCAGGGCTGCAGCTTCTCGTCGTTCGTCCGCTAGCTCCAGCTCCATTGCCAGGTTTGTCTCATTTCGGCCTTGATCGACCAGCTCTGTCCTCAGGGTAGGGAGGCCGATTTCCAGGGGAATGACCGCCTCCATACCGTAGGCCAGAGAGAATGGTGTCGCCGAAGTGGACCTCCTTGGAGTTGTTCGATAGGCCCACAGCACGCTCGGAAGCTCTTCTGTCCATCTGCCCTTTGCCTTGTCCAGTCGCTTCTTCAGGCCGTCCAGGATCACTTTGTTGGAGATTTCTGCCTGGCCATTACTCTGTGGATATGCCGGGGTGGAGTAATGGTTCCTGATGCCATGCTCTTGGCAGAAATCTCTGAAGGATTTGGAATCGAACTGAGTCCCGTTATCTGAAATCAGGGTCCGGGGGATGCCGAACCTCGTGAGGATGTTTTTCCAGACGAAGTTCTTGGAGTCCCTGTCCGTGATGGAAGACAACGGTTCAGCCTCTATCCACTTGGTGAAGTAGTCCGTAGCCACTATCAGCCATCTTTTGTTCCCTGGAGCTCGGTGAAGGGGCCCCACAATGTCCAGGCCCCATTGAGCGAAGGGCCATGGACTGGAGAGGGGGCTCAGATCCTGCGCTGGCTGATGGAGGGAGTGGGAGAACTTCTGGCATTTCTCGCATTTTCTGGCGTAGACCTGGGCGTCCTTCTGCATGTAGGGCCACCAGTAACCCTGGCTGATTGCCCTGTAGGCCAATGAGCGGCCTCCTATATGGCTGCCGCAGATTCCTTCATGGATCTCGTACAGGAAGTCGTCCACCTTGGACGGGTGGACGCATTGGAGGTACGGGCCTGTGAAGGACTTCCTGTAGAGTTTGCCTTCTGGAGAGAGCCAAAAGCGGGCTGCCTTGAGCCTGATCTTGTGAGCTTCAGTCTTGTCCTCGGGGAGCTGGTCATCCTTCAGGTAGGCAACGATTGGATCCATCCAGCTGGGGCCGAGGTCAGCACAGAGGACGAGCCGAGATGACTGGAGTTCTAGACTTGACCTTGATACTGACCCGACCTCGATGGTCCTCTTCTTTCCTGCTTCAACAGCGGAGGCCAGGTTTGCAAGCGCATATGCGTGCGTGTTGGTATCTCGGGAGATTTGCCTGACCTCGGCTTTCTGGAATTGGGAGAGTAGCTTTTTTTGCCAGGGCTAAGTAGGCCGCCATCCTGTCGTCCCTGGCCTGGTAGTCTCCAGCGAGCTGGCTAGTTACCAGTTGAGAATCGCTGAAGATTTCCAGGTGCTGGGCTCCGAGGACTCGGGCGCTGTTCAACCCTGCGATCAGTGCTTCGTACTCTGCCTCATTGTTCGTCGCTTTGAAGTCGAGGGTGAAAGCCTGCTCTACGACCAGTCCCTCTGGCGATTGGAGAACTATGCCGGCGCCAGCTCTCTTGGAGGTGGACGACCCGTCAACGAAGATCCTCCATGCCGAGGTGGGAGACTGCTGGACTTCTGTTTCTGCTGGCTCTTGCCCTGTGCCCCCCAGTGCCGTGCCGAGCTGGGTCTGAGCCTGGTTGGGGCAGGCGAATTCGACTATGAAGTCTGCCAGAATCTGGGCTTTGATTGCAGTTCGGGGACGGTACTGTATGTCATACTGCCCCAATTCAACTGCCCACTTTGATATGCGCCCTGAAAAGTCGGCTTTTTTGAACAAGGAACGGAGTGGGTGCTCCGTGATCACCACAATAGTGTGGGATTGAAAATAATGGGAGAGCTTGCGGGAGGCGGTGACAAGAGCCAACGCAAGCTTCTCCAACAGAAGGTACCTGGTCTCGGCATCAAGCAGGGTCTTGCTCGTGTAATAGATCGGCTTTTGAACTCCCTCGTCCTCCCTGATGAGGACGGAGCTCACTGCGTGATCCGAGACCGCTAGGTATAAATACAGATTCTCCCCCCGAGTCGGGGTGGAGAGTAATGGGGGTGACATTAAATAAGTTTTGAGTGCGGCCAATGCCTGGTCGCACTCGGGGGTCCATTGGAACTTCAAATTTTTCCTCAAAAGCTGGAAAAAAGGCCTGCACTTATCTGATGAGCGGCTGATGAAGCGATTGAGTGCGGCGGCCATTCCCGTAAGCTTTTGAACTTCCTTTGTGGTGGAGGGACTCTGGATGTCCTGGATGGCAGTGATCTAGTCTGGATTGGCCTCTATCCCCCTCCGCGTCACCAAGCTGCCGAGAAACTTGCCAGAGGCTACGCCGAAGGCGCACTTGGAAGCGTTGAGCTTGAGCTTGTAGGCGCGAAGGATGCCAAAGACTTGGCCGAGATCTACCAGGTGGTCGCTGGAGCGCACAGATTTGACGACCATGTCGTCGATATACACCTCCACCGTTTGGCCGAGCTGGGCCTGGAACATCTTCGTGACGAGGCGCTGATAGGTTGCCCCCGCGTTCTTCAGCCCGAAGGGCATTACTTTGTAGCAGTAAGTGCCGCGGGGGGTGATGAATGATGTTTTCTCCTCGTCGGGCCCATAGAGAGGGATCTGATGATAGCCTCGGTAGGCGTCGAGGAAGCTCATTCGGTCATGACCAGCGGTGGCGTCAATCAGTTGGTCGATCTTCGGGAGGGGGAAACTGTCCTTAGGGCAAGCCCTGTTCAGGTCGGTGAAGTCTACGCACACCCTCCACTTTCCAGTTTTCTTCTTGACGACCACCGTGTTGGCCAGCCATACCGGGTACTGGACTTCCCGGATGGCCCCTGCTTTTAGCAGGTTGTCGACCTCTTCCACGACCGCATCTGTCTGCTGCAGCCCGGTTCTGCGGGCCCTCTGCACTACTGGCTTGTGGTCGGGGTCGACGTTGAGCTTGTGGCACATGACCTCAGGGTCGACCCCGGGCATCTCACTTGGGTTCCAAGCGAAGACGTCCACATTCTGCATCAAGAACCGAGAGAGTTCGGCCCTTTCTTCGTCCGACAGCTGGGTGCCGATCAGGAAGAAACGGTCTGGGTCTGCCGGGTCTAGCCTGACCTCGGCTAGGTCCTCGATGCTCTTCTTTTCAGGGTCCCTGCCGATCTCATCGAGGCCCTTTTCGAATTCGGCCAGGTTAACGCGCTCTGGCTCCTTTACTGCTGGAACTGCGGCTAACACGCACTGCCTGGCCTGCTGCTGGTCTCCCTTCACTGTGACTACCTCCATCTTGCCTTCCTCGTTCTCATGGACGAATTTCAGCTTTTGGTGGAAGGAAGAAGGAACTGCCTCTAGCTTGTGGAGCCACGTCCTGCCCAGAATGACATTGTAGGGGGAAGGGGCATCCACAACCAGAAAGTCGGCTGTCACGGAGGCTCCGCCAACTTGGGTTTCCAAGGTGATTCTACCCTTGGGGTAGACTGGTGTGGCGGACAACCCTAACAGAGGCGCACGGACCTCCGTGAGGTCTGCTTCGGAGAGCTTCATCCTCTTGAAGCAGTCGTAGTAGAGGACCTCGGAGGAGCTGCCGGAGTCGACGAGGATCCTCTTCACGGTGAAGTCTCTCAACTTCATGGTGAGGAGCAGGGGGTCGTTGTGAGGGACCTGGACTCCCTCTAGATCTCGATCCGAGAACGAGATAGCTGGTTTGTCGCGGCGGGCTTTCTTGGATGCCGGGGCGAGGTCGGCTTTCATTACTTCTTTCTCGTGCGAAGCCCGCCTGGCTTCGGCACGGGTCTGAGAGCTTCCCCGGGACGAGGAAGCGGGAGCTGAGGACGCCAGATGGATCACGTTGATGATCTTCTCTGAGTCCTCGCTGTCTGGAGCCTGGGCTGCGTTCTGGTGAACCCGGCCCTCGCTGCCACCGGCATCGCCGGCCTTGACGAACTCTTGGATGTGGCCCTGTTCGGCCAGCTTCTCTAGATACCCCTGCAAGGTCCTGCATTCTCCAGTCCTGTGCCCGTTGCCCTTATGGAAGGCGCAATAGAGCTTGCTCCGGGAGCCTTCGGTGGGTTCACTCTTCAGGGGCGGAGGGTACTTGAAGAACGGCTCGGACTTGATCTTGGCCAGGATGCGGTAGATCGGCTCCTTGAAGACGACATTAACGCTCTGACTGGCGCTGGAGGGAGGTCTGGGCTTCCAATTGCCCCCAGACCTGGACGACGAAAGCTTCGCCGAGCTGGAGACCCAGTCCCGCTTGGACTCCTGCTTCTGGGAGGGCCTCCCGCCTCTTTGCCGAGGCTGGCTATTCTTCTGTTCGGGCTCCGGATGCCCGTCCTGATCCTTAGCTCGGATCTCATCTTCTTCCCGGGCGATGAAGCGCTTCACCCGGGACATTAACTCTGACATGGACTCTGGGGTGTCCCCGGCCAAGTCCTTCCGCAGGTCGCTGCCGGGGATCAGGGCGTGCTGGAAGGCGTAGACGGATATTCCCTCCCTTGCGCCCTCGATCTGGCTGTAGATCGCCCAGAATCGGTGGGTGAACTTGGCGAGAGTTTCGCCCTGCTTCATTCTCAGGGCGATGAGGTCCCCTTCCTTCTTGGGGACGACGGTGTATGCTTGGAACTTCTTCAGGAAGGAGAGCTGGAGCTCCTTCCAACTGGGAATCGACTGCTCTGGGAGAGAGCAGAACCACTTCAGGGGGAGGTCCCCCAAACTGGAGGAGAAGATCTTACAGTTTAGGTGGCCCTCATTTCCCCAGATAGACATCTTCTGAGAGAAGTGTCGGAGGTGTGCAGATGGATCGGACAGTCCGTCGTAGGGGATGAACCGCGGGACGGAGAACTTCCTGGGCAAGGGGGTGCGCTCGATCTCCTTCGTGAAGGGAGAGCCCCCGAGATCAGTGTGGCCGCAGAGCTGCTTCTGGTCCCGCATGTCCAGGTTGTGCTGGAGAGCCCGCCTGACACGTTTGTCGAACCACTCCTGCTCGTCGTCCTCCTCTGGAGTCTGAACTCTGGACTTTCGCTTGGGGTGGCTCGGGCTGCGATGGCTATGAGTTCGGCCATCGCGACTATGGTGACTCCGGCTGTTGCTCGAGCCTTCGTCACGAATCTGGCTCCGTTTCTGGTCCAGATGATGCCTGAGGTCCTCACGAGGAGGCTGGGCTGCCTTGCTGGGAGCGTCCTTCTTTTTCCCTTGAGGCTCAGTGACCTCCCTCAAAGAGGCAGTTTGCACTGCCCTCAGCTGCTGCTGGAGCTCGCGAATCATCCGCTTTTGCTTCTGGAGTTGCTTCTGGAGGAGGGCAGCCTCGGGAACCTCTCTGGGGGGTTGAGCGTGGCGCGTTTCCCCCACGGCCACGGCTTTGTCCTTCCGAGGACGCTGATGCTGACGCTCATCGCGTCCGGGTGGCGGGACCTCGTCCGCTGAGAGTGAGGCCTCGATTCCCTCTTGAAAAGGGATCTCGACAAAGAGTTGGGAGCCCAAGCGGCCCTCGCCTGCAGTCGCGCCTTGCACCGCGCGGGACTGCCCCTGAGGAGGGACTTCCGTTGGAGTCGTGCCTTGCACCGCGCGGGACTGCCCCTGAGGAGGGACTTCCGTTGGCGGTGGTGGCAGCGCGAGCGCTGCTCCTGAAGATTCTACGCCCTTCTTAGCTTTCGGAGGCATGGCTTCTGAAAGGATAAGGTTAGGAAGATTGGGAAGGTTTTGAGAGGTTTGGATGGCTGGGATATTTCTTTCCCACAGACGGCGCCAATTGTGGGTGCAGAAAATAATGACCCACAATAAGGAGGAGCCTTATAGGACTTATCCGAGAAGATGATGGCTGCTGGAAACGTCTGGATGCCGTCCGGAAGCCTGAAAGGGAATAGCAAACAGTCAGAGGACCCTGGCCTGGGTGGCGCAAGGCTCTCCGATGCCAAAGTCAGTATGGGAACTGGAACAATGGAAGGAGAGGAGGAAGAGAGACAGAGTAACGGCTCTGGTATGGAAAAAATGGCGTACCTTAGATGGTGGCATGGGTCTCTATTTATAGAGTGTGGAACGTATCTTTGGAAGATATTGTGGTGTGGGTCCCACGATTTGACTTAGAAGTCATGATCAGCCCACATTGCATTAATTGTGGTCCAATCCAGCCCACTATGCATTAAATGCCCGTCGGGTCAGCCCACATCGCATTTAATGCACATCTTGTTGGGCCAGATCCTGTTGGGCGCCTTTGGCGGTAGGAGTACCAGCGGATCTGCCCTCGGGCCCTGCCCTGATGTGGCTTCAGCCGCTGGATGGGACTCTGTCAGGGATCTGGCGAAGATCGTGGGCGGCTGGATGTCGCGTCTGTCCCACCAGCGCGTGTCCCTATCCCTCCACGTGCCTGGCGACGTGGGGGATGAAGGGTACACGTGAATATTCTCTCTCGCTTCGGTTTCTGTCTCGGCTTCTTTAGCCGGGATGGAGCTTTCTGCCGAGGTGGTGCCCGTGGTGGTTCAGCCGAGGTGGTGCTCCTTGCCGAGATGACGCCCGAGGTGGGTCAGTTCGGCGCTAAGGCCCGGAGCTGTCCGACTTCGGCCGGACCTCCTGTCCTGGTAGCCGGGACGAGCCTGGTGCCACGTGGACGACGTGGGGATGGCACGTGAGAATGCTTAACCTCATCTGATGGCTGTGATTAACTTAATCCTGTGGTTCGGGAAATCTCCCCACACAATTGCTATGATTGATCGTCAATTTAATCAGAAAATCAAGTTTGTTCGTAGTGATAATGGTACAGAATTTCATTGCTTGCAAGACTATTTTAAGGCCAATGGTATTCTTTTTCAATCTTCATGTGTGGGTACTCCACAACAGAATGGCCGAGTGGAAAGAAAACACCAGCATATCTTAAATGTGGCTAGGGCTTTGCGCTTTCAGGCACATTTACCCTTATATTTTTGGGGGGAGTGTGTTTTAGCAGCTGCACATTTGATTAATCGTACTCCTTCTTTGGTGCTTCATAATAAAACTCCTTATGAGCAGTTGTTTGGTTCCCCTCCTCTCTATAATGAGATTCGTGTACTTGGGTCCTTATGTTTTGCGCATGACCAACGTGCTAAGGGCGACAAATTTGCTAGTAGGAGTAGAAAATGTGTGTTTGTTGGCTATCCGTTTGGAAAGAAAGGTTGGTATTTATTTGATCTAGACACCAAAAAGTTTTTTGTGTCTCGTGATGTCAAGTTCTACGAGGATATCTTTCCGTTTGTGGGTACGGATATTGCTCCTCATAAATCTGAAAATTGGGTTCCTATGCACGGTGGTGAGGACATGGATTTTGTGACTTACCCTGATGAGGTTGGAGAGACGCATGATGCTGGCCCTTCGTCTTCTTCAACACAGCATGATGCTGCTACCCTCGCTCCTACCAGCAACCCCCATAGTGCCTGCCGCTCCGCCTCCTGCGCTGGCGAGTGAGACTACCTCTCCTACTGTGTTACCTGACTCTGGGACAGAGTTGGGTAGGGGTCATCGGGAGAAATTTCCTTCGGTCAAGCTTCGGGATTTCGTCACTCATACCATTATTCAAAAAAGTCCATCTCCCGCTCCACCTGCTCCACAGACTTCCTCAGGTACTCCCTTTCCTCTAGCACACTATGTTAATTGTGACAAATTTTCTGTGAAACACCGCAATTTTCTTGTCGCTGTGACTGTAGGGGTTGAGCCACAATCTTTTAAGGAAGCTGTGAAGGATGCAAGTTGGCGAGAGGCTATGCAAAAGGAGATTAGTGCCTTGGAAGATAATGGCACTTGGACTATGGAGACGCTTCCTCCCGGAAAGAAAGCTTTGGGTAGTCAGTGGGTGTACAAGATCAAGTATAATTCAGATGGCAGTGTGGAAAGACTAAAGGCTCGACTTGTTGTCTTTGGTAACCATCAGATCGAGGGAATTGACTACAATGAGACTTTTGCTCCAGTGGCAAAAATGGTGACTGTTCGTGCTTTCTTAGCTATTGCAGCATCGAAGAATTGGGAGCTGCATCAAATGGATGTACACAATGCATTTCTGCACGGTGATCTTGATGAGGAAGTTTATATGAAGCTTCCCCCTGGTTTTGATTCTGATACGCCCGGATTGGTTTGTCGATTGCGTAAATCCCTCTATGGCTTGAAACAAGCTCCTCGTTGCTGGTTTGCTAAGCTTGTTACGGCTTTAAAGGGTTATGGTTTTCTCCAATCTTTTTCGGACTATTCACTTTTTACTTATACTAAGGGGTCTGTGCAGATTAATGTGTTGGTCTATGTTGATGATATTATTATTTCTGGGAATGATTCCGCTGCATTGAAAGCTTTTAAGGCTTATCTTAGTGCCTGCTTTCATATGAAGGATCTTGGTGTGTTAAAATATTTCTTGGGCATTGAGGTTGCTCGTAGTCCTTCGGGTTTGTTCCTGTGTCAAAGAAAATATACTCTTGATATTATTTCCGAAGCCGGTCTTTTAGGGGCTAAACCGGCCAGTTTTCCGATGGAACAACATCACAAGCTTGCGCATGCCACAGGAGCGCTTCTTGCTGATCCTTTGCCGTATCGTCGGTTGTTGGGTCGTTTGATCTACTTGGCAGTCACTCGCCCTGATCTGGCCTACTCAGTTCATGTTCTCTCTCAATTTATGCATGAGCCACGACAGGAGCATTGGGAGGCTGCATTGCGTGTTGTTCGATACTTAAAGAGTTCTCCGGGACAGGGTATTCTCTTAGCTCCGACAATGATCTCTCGTTGAGGGGCTGGTGTGATTCGGACTGGGCCGCTTGCCCTTTGACTCGCCGATCTCTCACTGGTTGGTTGGTGTTTCTTGGTCAATCTCCTATTTCATGGAAGACGAAGAAGCAACATACTGTTTCACGTTCGTCTGCTGAGGCCGAGTATCGGTCTATGGCCTCTCTTACTTGTGAGTTAAAATGGTTGAAGGCACTGTTGTTGAGTCTGGGGGTGCATCATCCCAGAGCCATTCCCTTATTTTGTGATAGTCAGTCTGCTTTGCATATAGCGAAGAACCCGGTGTTTCATGAACGTACGAAGCACATTGAGGTGGATTGTCATTTTGTTCGGGATGCTATTCAGGACGGCCTGATTGCTCCTTCGTACGTTCCTACTACTATTCAGATAGCTGATTTTTTTACCAAGGCTTTGGGAAAAAGACAGTTTGATTTTCTTCTTGGCAAGTTGGGCATTTATGATCCTCATGCTCCCACTTGAGGGGGGGTATTACGCTATAGTATCTTCTAATTAAGGAGAGAATTTGTGGTGGTTAGCTGTATTTCCTTAAGAGTTGGTCTTAGGTATAGTTTCCTATTTCTACACTGATTCTCATACTTTTGTATATATATATTGCTTGTGGTGTTGAATAAAAGGTCAAGGGTTTTTACCTAAATATTATCACTAACAGATCTCAACCTCTGATGATGAGGGAAAGAGAAAAAGGGAAAAAGGGAGGCTAAGAAAACATCCTTAGCCTAGCTATCAAACCAGATGTCAGCAAGATTACCGTTGCCAATGATCCACCTGCAGTTAGAGTGGATGAGATGAGCAGACTTCTTATTCCTGCGCCAGATATAGGAGCTTAATTTGGGAGTAATGGAGCTCCAAACAGGTTCGACTAACTCATGTCATGGTTTAGGCCCATAATCCATAAAGGGCCTAAGTGGTGATAAATTCTCCTTGGACGAACATAGATAAGCACTGTGTAGTATTTCTTATTTTAGTGCACATGGGAAGACTGACTTCATTCATTGTGATACATAAATTATAGCCTCAAATTGTTAAGTACACTATATATATTGAGATCATCCCCAAAGGGGAGGGGTTGGTATCCATTCTCATAGAAATATATCAATGAATCATTCATCTTTATTTATTCTTTTGGTAAAATATCACCTTTATTACATACACATCAATCAATGAAAAATTACGTGACTAGAGGACAACAGTGTCAACTATTTATTTTAACAATACAAACAACAGGTTCAAATTAAGTAGATAAAGGCTAGAGCATTTCACTTGTCACCATGCCTTTCTCTCAACATCTTAAGTCCTTGGTACCTTCCCAACATCATCAAAGTCGCCATTGGATTTGTGCCCGGTGAGTCGAGAAATGTGGACCCATCGAGGACTCTCAAACCCGCGACTCCGAAAACCTTGTAATCCCCATCCACAACTGACCCAACTAAGCATCCACCATGATAATGGCCAAAGGTCGATACATTTTTCTTACAGTATTCTCTCAATTCCTCTTCGGTGGAAGTTCCTCCATGGACAAATCCACTCTGTTTCCTCCCTAGGAACTTTTCAATCGATTCGGTTCTTGCGGCACTTTCGATGAGACGAGCCATTTTAACACACTCATCCAAGTCACTCTCTTTTTCAAAGTAGTTGAACTTCACTGATGGGTTTTGCCTAGGATCAGTGCTATTTAGCCTTAGTTCCCCCCGCGACAATGGGTCCGCTACTTTAGCTGAAATGGTTTTGATGGTCGTATTGAGGCTCATGGGGACGGTTAGTGATCCGATGATAAATCGAAAATCATTTGCTATTCCCACAATTTGAGCACCAGCCGGTGGTTGTTTCTGAAGAGCCTGAGAAATGTTCAAGGCAAAGGCCAAGCTTGGATTGTCTTGTATTCCTTTGCCCACCTCGGTTTTGTTGATGAGAGGTGAGATATCTAACTGCTTGAGATGTTCATGGGGTCCAATGCCACTCAACATGAGGATTTGAGGACTGCCAAGAGCCCCTGCGGATAGTATTACATCTCCCCAGGAATATCCTTTCTTTGGCTGGTTGAGATAAACCTCATAGACATCGCTATTGTTGTTGTAGCTATTGATGAATCTTATGCCCCGAGCTCTAGGCCCTCTCCCATCACCTGCAAGAATTATGGTATCAAATTAATTAGTTTTGATATATATATGAAACTTGTTAAAATCATTCTTAGAAGCGTGATTCTTTAGTGTACCATGGAACTAAAATGACCCTATCCTATTTAATTACGTCTTTTGATAGGCCCGTGTGAATCAGTAAGGACCCCTACAATACTAAATACCTTACCTAGCTTGACTTTTCCTAAAACTATGATATCTTAACATATGATTAAGCCAACCACCTTTATATATAACTAGAGAAATTCTCAAAAACTCCCCTATCTCTAAAGTGCAGTGTCTGTCCCTATCTATTAGTCAATGATTTGCTAGTATTTTGGCGAGAGAATCGGATATTTGTATCACTCATGATATGTGTCACATTTTCATTGGCTAAAAGACAGAAAAAAAAAGGCCAGGCCGGAAGTTTTTTGAATAGTAATTAATTTTTTGTGATGAAGAATTTAGTTACCTGCTTGTTGGAAGATAACATTTTGAACTGTTGCATTCAGAAGAATAGTGAGTCTCTCGAAGTTCCCTAATGTTAACAAATCAGCAGAGGTATGTCTCTTTCTATTTCCATCAAATATCCTGCCACCTATCTTTGATCCCTCCACATGCTCCAAGGTAAAACCATTGAAGGGTGTAACTCCTGCCTCAACCAAGGCCTTTTTCACAACAGATTGCCATGGGGTCAACTCATAGGGCCTGAAGACAACCATAGACTCCACCCATTCATAAGCATCCTTAACCAATTCTCCATCTGAAAAACCTGCCTTAATACAGGCTGAGGTCCCAATCACCAGATCTCTAATTGTTATCAATCCACAAGTAATTAAACTAATTATTAATCCTAAATCCAATTAAAAGCAATCAAACACACAGTAAATAAGACACAGGATTTTGTACGTGGAAAACCCAACTCGGGAAAAAAACCACGGGCCTTACTGTCTAGGCCAACAGACAACCAAGCACTATTGTAAACCGAAAGTTACAAGAGACACTTACAACCCTTCCCAGTTGGTAACTCAACCTAAGGACTGCTCGAATCTTGTTGACAACTCGTCATTCACCTTCAACCGTGCTTGAACAAACTCTTCGAAATCGTCTTCAAGGATTCTCTACTTCAGGAGAGTAGTATGGATGCAAAAACCAAAGCTTGATCTTCAGCACAGCAAACTAGAAGCTTTGGAAGGATGATGGATCTCTCAGAGTCTTCTCAGATCAGTTGTATTGTAGAGAAGTGCTTTTGAATAGAGAGATAAAGGATATATATAAGCCTCAAAACGAGCCTCAAGAGTTCTAGTGTGATTGAAATAAACTAGTGCCCTTGAGAGAAAATAGGAAGTAGTTTCCGGATGGAATCTTAACATTCGCCCAGGTTCGCTCGAGCGAACTTGAGGTTCGCTCGAGCGACCTCTTTGCTGTTTATGATGGATCGAGCGAAGGCTGGGAGTGGCTCGAGCGATGAAGCTACTGTCTCGGGTTCGCTCGAGCGAACCAGAGTTCGCTCGAGCGACCTCTGTCAGGAAGGTATTCTTGAAAGGAGACTTGGAGTTCATCTTTTCTTGTGTTAGAGTTCTTCACTGAGTCCTTAATCCGAGCAATCCATTCTAATTAAAGTACAATTGATAAGGAACCCAGTTTTTGTCCATAACTAATGAATTAGCCAACTACTAGAATCCTAACAATCTCCCCCTTTGGCAATTCATGGACAAAAACTCCTAATTACATAAAAATATACCCATAAAAAGAAAAAGGAACTAATTCTCCAAGCAATCCTGCAATCACAGTCCATATCAATCCTGCAAGAACCTTATACACAAGATCAAGTGTAACACATCATAGAAATATGTAAGAACATGTTAAGATGTCTCCCCCTTTTTGGTCATAAATTGGCAAGGAAATACAACTGAATATTGGGAAAACACTATAACAAGTAAGCAAAAAGGGTAGCATTTTAGAAACTACATCAGCAAGAAATATAATATCAGCAAAAAAGATAGCAATGACAGATTGTATCACTGGTTTCCAAGGCGAGCAAGGATCGCTGCAAGAGATTCATCAATGGAGTTGAAGCGCATATCAAAAACATCCAGACGGCCATCTACAGCAGAAAATCTTGTATCCATTTGAAGGTGCATGGCCTGAACCTGTTCTCTGAGAAGAGTAAGTTGATCTGGAGCTCTTTGCTGCTCCCCCTGGACAGCTTCACCCTGTGGAATGTTTTCAGCCGGAGCCTCTGCGCCTTGAGCAATTTGTTGTAGATGAGCGGAGGATAGAGCCAATGTACGAGCATTGATTGGGTTCCGTATCCTCTGTGATGGCTCATTCGACTTCTTAGGAACTTCCTTCCATAGAAGAAATTCAGTAATGAAGGCCGCAAAAGGTAGAATGGAGTTACGTTTGGCAGACAACATGCGATAGAAAAAATTCATTATCACTTGAGGGATGTCCACATCTTTACCAGTTCCAATACAATAAAGGAGATAACCATTCTTGTGGCTGACATCCGATGTGTGTCCTCTTGGTTCCAAGTTATGACAGACAAAGCGATTGAGGAAGCGATATTCCTCGGTCAGATTTCCATGAGGGAGAAGACCCCCTGGCCATAAGGTGTCTCCACCACACAATATAGTCCCGATGCGATCATAGTCTATCTGAACCTGTGAGTTGTCTGCAAGAGGATAATCAGGGTTTGCAACCACCGGAATTTCAAGGAATTCAGAGATTTCCTTAGTAGAAAGTGTAATCCATTTCCCTCGGACAAAAGTCTTCAAGGAAGCGTCAGAGACAGTTTCAAGATTACAGTAAAATTCACGAACCCAGTCAGGATAGACTTCCTTGATGTCAAAATTAAATAGGGAATACCAATTCCGTGTAGATAGACAATGACATACATCTTTCTCAAGAAGTTCAACATCAATTTCTCTTTCTGTTTCAACAGTTCTTTTCTTGAATTGTTCTTCATAAAGAAGAGATTTAGCGAGTGATGGAAACCGCAGTCTGTCAAAAGATGGCTGTGAGGAGGAAGATGCAGCATGAGACCTCTTTTTAGAAGACATTGTTGACAGAAGTCCTAAACCAATGAACAGCATAAGAGAACAGTGAAGATAGGACCTCATTGTGTCACAATATCAGGCATACATCGTATCAAGGTTTCCAAGAAACTTGAAACAACCAGTTGATAATCAGATCAATATTCCATTCACAGAATCCATAGCAAAATCATTTCAGTGTATGAATCGAACGAAGGTTTCAACAAAAATAGAAAGAACAGTCCACATAGTTCGAATTCCTTACACCACATAAAACAACATTCCAAATCCTGAATCAACAACCGAAGCAAACAATAAACACCATATAGAAAGGATGCATGAAGGCCAAGAAAGGGTTAGAACAAAAATGGGAAAGAAGGAAAACGAAAATCCCCAAAAACAAACGGGAAGCAGTCGAATGGGAGAATGAAAAACAAAAAAAAAATCAAGAACGAGGGTGAGGAACAGGAATGTTAGTGATTACCTTGGTGAAATCCACGAGCAAGATAGTAGAGATTCAAAAGCTTGATGTGGACGAAAATGGGTGTTAGGGCTTGGAGGAAGAAGAAACAGAATAAAAGAATACAATCGCAGGTTTTAAGTGCTGATACTTCGCTCGAGCGGAGGTGAGTGGTCGCTCGAGCGAACGTGACAGATTTGTAAAGTTTTAAATGGGACGCGGCAAAAATTCTCTAACGTCTATTGTACGGTCAAATGACTCCATGATGTACAGTAAGAAAAATTTTCATTAATTTAAGCGCACAGTGAATTTGTGAACAGTATGACCAAGGAAAAATTTAAAAGAAAAAAAAAATGTGTGTGACTTGCTCCCCCTGAATCTCCTTGAGATGAACATAGATGTTGTATGGGGAGCAAACCCATCAACTAAAAGTTAGGCAATATAGCACGATATAGATATATATATGTGTATATATATATCTACTTCCCCCCCTTTTTTTTTTTTTTTTTTTTTTTGGTAAGGTAGCATCCCTTACATTTTTTTTTTTTTTTTTTTTTTTGTAAAGTAATATCCCCTTTTTTTATAAATATTTTCTATATGCAGGGCAGATTAAACCATCATGGGTGACTTTCACACTATCGTAAATGGTAGCCTTCTCCAAATGAAAATTACCAATCAAGTGGTAGCTATCACACATAAACGTAGGTAGCCCTGATCCTCCGGTTTAATCTGATTACCGTAACATCTCGTAAAGAATAAAGACGAAGAAAGTCGTGAGAGAATCGAAAAATACGATTCGTGAAGTGCAAAAAAATCTTGGTCAAGTGAAAATAGTGAATGTGCACTTAAATAAACAAAAAAAATATGGAGATTAGGGAATAAGAGAAATCCCTAGTGATTTACGTAGAGATTCAAACCGCGTTCCATCTAATGGTTTCGTAAAAATATCTGCCAATTGTTTATCGGTAGGAACATGATGCAAAGAGACAAGTTCTTCCTCCACAAGGTCACGAATGAAATGATGCCTTATGTCTATGTGTTTAGTTCGGGAGTGTTGGACAGGATTTTTGGAAATGTCGATTGCACTCTGATTATCACAAAACACAGTCATTGTTTCTTGAGCAATTCCATAATCTTTCAGCATTTGTTTCATCCATAGAAGTTGTGTACAACAACTTCCAGCAGCAATATATTCAGCTTCAGCAGTTGACAAGGACGTCGAGGTTTGCTTCTTACTATGCCACGCCACCAAGTTATTTCCGACAAAGAAACAACCACCAGATGTACTTTTCTTATCATCAACACAGCCAGCCCAGTCAGCATCCGAATAACCAACAATTGATGTGTTGGTATCCTTTGACATCCAGATGCCATATTCAATGGTTCCATTTATATATTTGAAAATCCGTTTGGTTGCTTGAACATGAGAGAGTTTTGGTTGAGACTGGTATCTTGCACAAACACCGACACTGTAGGCGATATCCGGACGACTTGCAGTAAGGTAAAGAAGACTCCCAATCATACTCCTGTAGAGTTTCTCATCGATGTCTATGCCATCTTTATCAAGGCTGATCTTGACAGTTGTACTCATGGGAGTTCTCGCATGTTTCGATGACTGCATGCCAAATTTTTTCAGCAAATCTCTAGCATATTTCGGCTGAGAGATAAATATTCCTGAGGGAGTTTGCTTGATTTGAAGACCCAGGAAAAAAGAAAGTTCGCCAACCATACTCATTTCAAATTCACTGGCCATTTTTGAGCAAACCTATTGGATAGGTGCTCGGAGGTTGAACCAAAAATTATATCATCAACATAGACTTGCGCTATCACCATGTTCTTCTTGTCTTTTTTGATAACAAAGTCTTGTCAACTGTTCCTCTTTTAAAATCATGCTCAATCAAAAACACTGTTAACCTTTCGTACCAGGCTCTTGGTGCTTGTTTAAGTCCATAAAGTGCTTTTCTTAATTTGTAAACATGATCCGGAAAAATGAGGATCTTGAAATCCTTTGGGTTGTTCAACAAATACTTCCTCATTCAAAAAACCATTAAGAAACGCACTTTTCACATCCATTTGAAACAATTTGATGTTCAAAAAACAAGCTATTGCAAGTAACAATCGAACTGATTCAAGTCTGGCAACAGGAGCAAATGTTTCATCAAAATCTATGCCTTCAACTTGAGTATACCCCTGAGCGACTAAACGTGCTTTGTTCCTAATCACTTGACCCATCTCATCGGTTTTATTTTTGAAAATCCACTTTGTACCAATGACATTTGTTTGATCGGGTCTAGGAACAAGCTTCCAAACACAGTTTCTTTCAAATTCTGCAAGTTCATCATGCATTGCATTTATCCAACAATCATCTACAAGAGCATCTTTAATATTCTTTGGTTCTAAAGAGGAAGCATAACAAAAGTGACTTACCTCATCACGTACCTGTTGTCTTGTTTTTAAAGGAGCAGAGATCTCACCTATCACTTTATCGAGTGGATGATCTTGAGAACTTGTCCTTTTTGGGATCGCGGATGGACAGAAGATGAAGATGCAGCTTTTCCAAGAGATAGATCAGAAGGTTTTGAGATTTTTGTAGCACTTTTCTCTTCGAATTGACGAATGATATCAGGCACAATTGATTCTGATGATTTGGTTGGACTTGAAGACGCAGCAGTTGTATGAGTTTCCTTTGTCGTCTCAGATTGAGATTCAGGTGGAGATGAATTGTCCTCATCGTTTTTGATAACCTGTTCAGATGAGGGAGTAAAAGTCATACCTTCATCGTCATCAGAAAAACAATCAGATGAACCTGCATCATCTACAACCACATTGATGGACTCCATGACGATTGATTTTTTAATGTGAAACACCCGATAGGCTTTACTTGTCAAAGAGTAGCCAAGTAGAATTCCATCATCACTTCGAGAGTCAAATTTAGTCAAGTGTTCTCTATCTCGTAGGATATAACACTTGCTGCCAAATGTTCGAAAGTATTTAATGTTGGCTTGACTCCAGTCCATATTTCATATGGGGTGGTTGTTGTGCCTGGCCGAAGATAGACACGGTTAATCACATAAACAGCTGTATTTACAGCTTCAGCCCAAAACCTTTGCGGAATGTTTTTGCTATGCAACATAACCCGCGCCATTTCTTGGACCACTCTATTTTTTCTTTCCACCACACCATTTTGTTGTGGGGTTTTGGGTGCTGAAAATTCATGTTTAATGCCATGTTTTGTGCAAAAGGTAGAGAAATCGGAATTTTGAAATTCAGATCCATGATCTGAACGAATTTTTGAGACTCCTCCAAATTGCTTTCCTTTTTCTGCAAGAAGTAAAGACCATAAGTCAGTAAAAACAGTAAATGTTTCAGATTTATCATGCAGAAATCTAACCCACGTTATTCTTGAAAAATCATCAACGGTTAAAAATATATATTTTTTACCACCAATGCTTTCAAACTTAGTAGGACCCATGAGATCCATATGTAACAACTCTAGTGGTCTTTTGGTAGTAAGAGAGTCAATCTTTTTGTGTGGGGCTCTTATTTGTTTCCCAACTTGGCATGGCCCACAAACACTATTCGGGTCTTTGTGAAGTGAAGGCAATCCCCGAACAAGTTGAAGTTTTGATAACTTCTCCAAAAGTTTGTAGTTCACATGCCCTAGTCTTTGGTGCCACAAATCAATGTCACTTATTGTTGTAGAGTTGCAAGATAGATCATTTTCTGTGGCAACAACATAACAATTATCAGAATTTCTTTTACCATGTAAGACAGATTTCCCCTTTTTATCAACTATAATGCACTCATGAGCAGAAAAGTGAACTTCATATTTGTTGTCACATAATTGGCTGATACTGAGAAGATTTGTCTTGAGCCCGTCAACCAAATAAACATTTTTTAAGTGAGACATACCTGGAATTGACACAGTTCCTTTACCAATTACTTTGGCCTTACCTCCATCTCCAAAACGAACAGTGCCACCATCATAGTCGTCAACGGAGGTAAATAATGCTTTGTTCCCTGACATATGTCTAGAGCAGCCACTATCCAAGTACCATACATCCGAGTCAGTTGCACTGAGTGCAGTTAGGACCACATTACAGCGCAGGTCAGATTTTCGAATCCAGATGGTTCTAGTTTTGACCTTTTGAGGAGAGACAGATTGCTTCCTCCGCTGATTTCGCTGAAAGTTTCTAAGTTTGTTACAATGTGGTCTTATGTGTCCTTTAATCCCACAAAAATGACATATGGGAACAAATTGTGATTTCGACACATATCTATTATAATGATTTGGCGGATGTGCAGTATTTGAATAATTTGGAGGCATTGCTGTCATAGTTGGTCCTTGAACGAAGATTGATTTACCTTTATCCTTTGATGAGGAAGTGCCATGAACAAAACCCAGTCCTGATTTTGAAGAAGTAGGCTGTTGGGATCCAAGAATCTCATTTAGCTTTAATGATCCTGTATTCATTCGATTGATTGAAGCTTTTGCTGATTCCAACTCAGAAAGGGCCATCTTCAATTTTCCAGCTAGATTCTCTTTTTCAGATTTGCAAGAGTTCAGCTCTTTTCCCAAGAGTGATAATTCTGATTCTGCCTTTTGAATTTTTTGTTGCATACGATCATTCTCTTGTCCTGCAAGAATCAACTTATCAGACAAGATAGTGCGCTGATCTTCCAACTGTTTTACCTTAGATTGAGAGTCAAGCAAAGTCGCTTGAAGTGATGTATTCTTTTCTTCAATTGCCTTCAATTTTAAGGCTATTTTCTCGCTTAGTTTTGACATTCTGACAGATTCAAGAAAAAGCTTTTGATAATCCTCATCATCATCTTGTTCGCCATCAGAATTTTCTTTGATTTCTAAGTCATCCTCTGACTTGGATTCCTGCACAGAAGAGTTAGAAAAGGCCACGAACGCAACATATTTTCCAGACTCACTTAAGGGTGAATCGGGTTCTGATTCTTCATCATCGGATTCTTCATTCCAAGCAACATTTAAGGCCTTGCCTTTATTCTTTTCTCTTCGATTTGCACACTTTGCAGCTGTGTGACCATATCCTTGACATTCAAAGCATTTGATTGGTTTTTGGTGTACCCTTAGATTTATTTTGTTCCGATCTTGGTACAAATTTTCCTTTTGAAAATGTCTTTGGATTCGAAGAGTCCTTTTTGATAAAAGGTTTCTTGTTTTTTCCACAGCTTCTTAAATTTTCTAGCAAGGTAAGCCTCAAGTTGTGCATAATCTAATTCACTGCCAGAATCACAATTTTCCGAGTCATCAACTGAATTTGAAGACATGAGTGCTATGTCCTTCCCCTTTTTCAGTTGACAATGATTGGCCTCAAAGGTTTGCAAATTTCCTACAAGTTCTTCAACACTTATAGAATTAAGATCATGATACTCCTCAATGGCAACAACTTTTGGACGAAACCGTTCTGGGAGGGATCTCAAAATTTTCTTGACTGTCTTAGATTGAGGAATAGGTTCTCCCAGGTTAAAACATGAATTCACAATCTTGGTGAGTTTTGTGTTGAATTCATCAAAAGTTTCATCATCTTTCATACGAATTGTCTCAAAAGCGGTTGTCAGATTTTGGAGTTTAGTTTGCTTAACAGTGTCTGTTCCTTCATGAACAGTTTGTAAAAAATCCCAGGCAGCCTTAGCAGTAGAGCAAGCAGAAATTCGATGAAATTCAGTAGCAGTAATTCCATTGTAAATTGCATTAACAGCTTTATTGTTGCAATTGGACCTAGTCTTTTCATCAGCAGACCATTGAGATTTAGGTTTGGGTCTGGTTTGACCTTCAACAACAATCGTGGGATCAGTGTATCCCTCCACAACTATGTCCCATACTTGATCATCTATTGCTCGAAGAAAAGCAATCATTCTTACTTTCCAGTAAGGATAATTTGTTCCATCTAGCAGAGGGGGCTTATTTGTAGATGTTCCTTCTCTATTGATATCCATTAGAGATTAGTGAAAATAGATCACACAATAAATTAGTGCAACCTGCTCTGATACCAATTGAAAAACCTGCCTTAATACAGGCTGAGGTCCCAATCACCAGATCTCTAATTGTTATCAATCCACAAGTAATTAAACTAATTATTAATCCTAAATCCAATTAAAAGCAATCAAACACACAGTAAATAAGACACAGGATTTTGTACGTGGAAAACCCAACTCGGGAAAAAAACCACGGGCCTTACTGTCTAGGCCAACAGACAACCAAGCACTATTGTAAACCGAAAGTTACAAGAGACACTTACAACCCTTCCCAGTTGGTAACTCAACCTAAGGACTGCTCGAATCTTGTTGACAACTCGTCATTCACCTTCAACCGTGCTTGAACAAACTCTTCGAAATCGTCTTCAAGGATTCTCTACTTCAGGAGAGTAGTATGGATGCAAAAACCAAAGCTTGATCTTCAGCACAGCAAACTAGAAGCTTTGGAAGGATGATGGATCTCTCAGAGTCTTCTCAGATCAGTTGTATTGTAGAGAAGTACTTTTGAATAGAGAGATAAAGGATATATATAAGCCTCAAAACGAGCCTCAAGAGTTCTAGTGTGATTGAAATAAACTAGTGCTCTTGAGAGAAAATAGGAAGTAGTTTCCGGATGGAATCTTAACATTCGCCCAGGTTCGCTCGAGCGAACTTGAGGTTCGCTCGAGCGACCTCTTTGCTGTTTATGATGGATCGAGCGAAGGCTGGGAGTGGCTCGAGCGATGAAGCTACTGTCTCGGGTTCGCTCGAGCGAACCAGAGTTCGCTCGAGCGACCTCTGTCAGGAAGGTATTCTTGAAAGGAGACTTGGAGTTCATCTTTTCTTGTGTTAGAGTTCTTCACTGAGTCCTTAATCCGAGCAATCCATTCTAATTAAAGTACAATTGATAAGGAACCCAGTTTTTGTCCATAACTAATGAATTAGCCAACTACTAGAATCCTAACACCATCCCAACCCAGCTCTCTCTATGAAGTCCTCACTAGCCCTGCTGTAGAATCCACCATTGATTGCAGTTGTCCCACCCAACACTCTTCCTCTATAATTTGCCACTCCATCCTCAGACACAAATGGCTGTGCGAATGATGAGGATTCATTGGTTATCAAGCTGTAAAGGCTCAAAGAGGACTCATCTTCGATGAGTTGGTTGCCGTATGGAGACCCTCCGCGTTCGACTAAGAGCACCGAGTAGCTTTTGGAGAGGGTGGCTGCAAGGGGGGCAGCCGCATGCGCCGCCTCCTACAACAATGTAATCGAACGATTTACCGGCGACTTCATTGACATCTGCAGTCATGAAGGGGCCAATGCTCGCTGCATTAATGTGGATAAAGCAACATATAGAGAGAGAAACAAATAGTAAAAAGTACAGCATTCTGTATGGGGGCATGGTTTAACGAAAGATTTGTTGTTGAAATGGTTTTGCTTCTCATTGAGAGAGCCTTTCATTGATGTGTTTGTATTTATAGCCCCTCAATGAGCAAAGAGGTAAAGGTCAAACTTCCAGTTTTACTTGGCCACGCAAAAGAAAGGATAGGAATGCAAGGAGTTACAATAATAAACAGCTGGGACGCCATTCCTGAACATGTACTTGATAAATTACATGGAGACCACGCGATCATTGTGTCCATAGTTCTTCAAAATCTTAATGTAGAGTTTCCTTAAGATTGTAGGCTCTACAAGAAAAAATGGGTTCTAAGATGAATAGAAAAACTGGAGGGTTGTCAAAGTGGGAAACGTGTCAGTTGGGGGCAGGCCGGCAGGGGAGGGGGAGTTTGGGTTGAGGTGTGGAAACACACAGGAAACGTACTTGGAGCCAACCTTTAATTAATTTAGTTGTTTCACAGGGCCTCAGCCTCCTTGGTTTGGCACAAGCCCATGTTTTACAGTACTGGTCCAAACATTATTCACCATTGGATTTCATCATAAAAGAGAATTAGATCAACTCATCTCCTTGGTATCTTATATTTTCATTGCTGGCCTCACTAGCTAGATTGTTATGCATCGAAGTAGGTCGCTTTGAAAGGGGAAATTTTTTCATGAAAAAATGCCAGGGCATTTTGTAGTCAAGCCCTATCAATATATTGTATATGCTCATTGAGTTGGTCAAGCTAATTAGCCCTTTAATGGGGTGAGCTGAGTTGAATGAAAAGGCCTACCTTAAACTCGCTTGTCCTTGGCTTGATGAACTCACAAGCTAGATTGTGTCTTATATGGACCGAAGGATTTCAAGGGGATTGGGTCAAAAGTGCCAGCTTCCAAATAGAAAGGAGGAATTGACGATTGTGATACGGACCGAAAGGATTTCAAGGGGATTGGGTCAAAAATGCCTGGTTCCAAATAGAAAGGAGGAACTGATGAATGTCATATATGCATGACATCCTCAATATATAAAGGCAAGTTTTCCAAAAGAACAGAAGTCAATGAGTTTCTCGAAGGTACACGTATGACAACCTTACCAAGTTAACTTTTACAAAAAAAAAAAAAAAGATAAAAGTCAAAAGACTATCTGGAATTCACCTGGATCCAGCAACAACTCATCGTATACACGCAAGGGCCATTTCGTTTGTTTTAATACTAGCAACAAACGCTCGTGCTAAGCTTGGACCCAAAAAGATAAATATATTAAAAATTAGAGACACATATCAAAAGAATAAATATTTAAAAAATAATTAGATAATCATTTTGAAATGATTTGTGTTTTTAATATGCACTCTAATAGTAAATATAGGAAAATTATTCTTAAAAACACTTTAATTTTTGCGGGATCACTAAACATGAGTCATATGCATAATAATATATTAACCCTTATATTAATGCTCACAACACTATCATGTGTTCAATCTAGCGGTGCGGCCGCACAAAAAATGTAGATGATCATATTCATAGCAACAGTATGGCATGGTAATGTATTTCCATTTGTATGATCTTCATGTGATTTAAAAATAAATATAAATAAAAACTTAATCTTTTATTAACTATAATTGGAAAGAAAATAAGATATACTAATTATCGAGAAACAGGAAACACCCAAGCGGTTAATGTGTCTCATCTCACACAATCCTCATAAAATTTTGGTTTCCCTGCAATAAAGGAAGCAATGCAACAACACCCTATCACAGTGGAAAGTAGCAAGCGTTCCTACATCAATCTGAATGAGTGAGTGTCAAGAAATTAGTCCCATGGAAGAGGAGGATTCAACTTGCTACTTGGAATATAGAAACTTAGACAATTGATTGATACCATGAAAATACGAAAAGTTAATGTAGCCTATCAACAGGAAACAAAGTGAAAAGGGGATAAAGGTAAGGAGCTCGTTGATGGCTACAAACTCTACTACATGGGCAAGAACAATGCCAGAGATGGATTGGGTATAGTAGTAGACACGGATTTCAAAGAAAAGACTTTAGAGATTGGTTTACAGACATAGGATATGCTAAACTTGTACCCTAAAAGTATCGATGCACATTCATACAAAAAAAAAAAATGAACAGATAGAAATAGATACTTAGAAAGTAAACAAACCTGTAACAAAAGTATGATGACCGCAAAGAGAACATTTGCAACCTCTGTCAAAAAGTTAACACTGAGGGGACTAAACTTGAAACTCCCATCCACCTTAGACATAAATACCAGAATGGGCTGCATGAAAGAACAAATTGTTTAAAATGTTAAATATGTAAAAGGATAGTAAATTTTTCATTCTTCAAATATGATGCTAGGGCCATGTTGTTAAACACAAAAGTAAGAAATTTCTATCCTGCCAAAAAAAAAAAAGAATAAAGAAAAATAAACTGAATCAACCACTTGAACCCACCAGCCCAGGTCATGATGATTGAGAGAGAGAGAGCAGGAGTCTAAATATGTTTCTACATACAAACTATGGATAGCTAAACGTTGGGCTGAAAATAAATTAGTAGGGTGAAATTATATTGTATAGAGATACTCCTACTTTTGCATGAATATACATAAAAAAATGGGTTAAGATTGAGAATCGATTACCTGAAGACCAACCAACATGCAATCGCCAACAACCAAAAGGACTTTGAGAGCACGATGTTTTGACGATATTTTACTCTTATGTCGATCATATTCATATGCCCTCACCATAGTTTTATTCTGTGTAGTAGACAACTTAGAATGGCATACACTGTATTCTACCATTCCGTTATTCATCGGCTCAACCACAAGTCCTTACCAAGAAAACTCTATATGCACAACACACAAAGCGTTCAAAATTCCCAGCAGGAACAACAAATAGAAGTACCTCAACGCAACTGAAAACATGAGAACACAAAGTTTTTTAGAATCCCTACAAATTGACAAGATATTTACTAAGTTTCAGATAATAGAGAGGAAAGAGAAGGGGTTGGGGGGGTTATCGATTTGTTTAAAAGAGAGGAATTACCAGACGTGAAAAAGAATCGAAATAATTTTAGATGTTCTGCCACTAGTGAAACATCTAGGAGCCTGGTAGGTATATTAGCTAGACTGCTAGAGACATATGGCGAAAATAAGAAAGATGGATGCCATTTGTGGATAAGAGCATATTGGTAAAAAAGAAAAAGGTACAATAACTAAATTGTTTAGAGAGACTGAAGAGGTATATTTCAATATAGTAAAACCAAATAAAGGGATTTCCATGAAAGAAGAACTACTAAAAGAGGGATAATAAGTACAACAAAGGGAATTGCCACATCTATTCCATCTTAATCACATGACATGTTTCTTGAATAGAAAAGGCACTAACCCAAAAGTCCTATGCTTAAGGAACCTCCGAATTCCTCTAAAGGGGAATGCTTGAAACAACAACATGGTGTTCAGTCTATGTTGAATATTCATGACTACTTTAGTTTGGCTCTCTTTTTTTTTTTGTTGAATTCTTTTTTTTTTTTTTTTGTGTTTCAATTCAAGACTCGTATGGTCTCTTCTTCCACTGGCATAAAAAGAGAGAATTCAACACAACATGGACTATCCACCAATGTACAGATCATAAGCATCAGCACCAGTTCTTCGTCATTGTTTTGATTGATCAGTGTTCAGCGTCATTTTCATTATGGACATGTCTGGCATACATCTAAAACATCAACACAGAGATGAGTCATACTCCAGGCATCATGCAGTTATTTGGGTTACATTCATCATTCATTGGCGAATTTACCAGATATATTCATGGCTACAAGTAACATAGTGTTGGGCCTAGGGTCCAGACCAAGTGGGTTCATGGACATGGGTATTATGGTAATTGTACCGGGCTTTCTTGTTGCCTAAGTTAGGGTTTCTTGGGGGTTAAGAAAGAGAGCATTATTAGTTGTGTAATGTGTAACCCATGAGAGAGGTGAAGAAGAGTGAACCTTAAGGAGAGGTTTTCTTTCCCGTGGATGTAGGCAAGATTGCCGAACCACGCAATTCTCTTGTGTGTGATTGATTGTTCTTGTGTGGTTGTTTGATTGCTAGATCGCTGATTCACGTTTCCGCATACACGCGCACAACAAGTGGTATCAGAGCCTATGGTTTACTAGGTTGGATTGTGCCGCGTTGCGATCGACAGATCGGATCAATTCCTTTGATCCGGATTTCTGCACGTTGCTCTTCGTTGCAGGAAAGAGACAGAGATTGGTTCCGATCTCTGCCAGGCCACACGGATCACACAGATCGAATTCCTAATTCGAAATAGAGAGATCGGTGCCTCCACAGAAGGAGAGGCTGATCCGGATTTCTGCACGTTGCAGAAAACAGGCAGAGAACGGAGAAGAAGTCTAAGAAACTGGGTTTCGTTGACTTTGATCATCGCTGGGGCCACGGAGGAGGATCGCTGCGCACTGGGCCGCCTTCTCGCTGGAGAAGATCCCCAGCCGTGCAGAGTCTGCTGGTCGCCGGATTCTTCCGGTCAACAACCGCGGCTGCCAGACTGCACAGATCATCGCTGGGCCACGGAGAAGGAGGATCGGTGCACACTGGTTTTGCTGTCATCAGATCTTGATTTTAGCAGCAGATCTGACGTCGTCCGTGCACCGTGCGTCGCCGGAATCTTCGCTGGTCCCTGCCGCTGCCGTGTCGTCGCCGGCCATCGCCGGTCTCCGCCGCTGCACCATCTCTGGAGACGAAGAACCAGAGGAAGCAAGGACATCTCCATCGTCCTCTCTGTACAAAACCAGAAGCAGAACCCATTCTGTTTGGGGAGAAGACTTTTGTTTGGGTTCACGGGCTGGGTTCAGGTCGGGTCAACCCAACCTGTTTGTAGAAGCCCAGTGCTTTAAGCCCACAGACAAGACCAGGTCAGGTCAGGTTTTGGGTCAGTTCCGCCTGACCCGTGACCTGGGAAAGCCCACTCCAGCATTCTGCTGACATCAGCGCCACGTCAGCGCACAGTTCGGACAACAAAAGTTTGACCAGATTGACGGCTGAAAATTGTTTCGTCAATATCTTGATCATCCGAGGTCAGATCGGAGATCCGTTTGCGCCTATAGACTCGTTGCGAGCAGATCTACGTAACTGTGGAAGAAGATTGGCAATTTGATGGTCAACAAGAAAGTTTGACCAATCGGAGCGCAAAAAATTATTTTTGCGATATCGGAGCCATCCAAAGTCGGATTTCAGATCCGTTTCTTCTGGCGTGCTCGTGGTGACGAGATCTACAGATTGGTGCAGAAATTGAGGTTAGTGACAGTTGTTTATATTTCTTGATTATTTAATTGAGATGGAGAACAACACTGTGAACACTACCATGATCAAACTCAACCATACCAATTGGTTGATTTGGAAACCTAAGATGGAGGATATACTCTATTGCAAAGACCTCTATGATCCCATTGAAGGGGATAGTGCCCGACCAAAAGAGATGTCTGAACCAGATTGGAAAAAGATGCATAGAAAGACCATTGGTCACATCAGACAGTGGGTGGATAACCGCATATTCCATAGCGTGTCTAATGAAACCAATGCGAGAACTATTTGGATGAAGTTAGAAGAAAGATATGAGAAGAAAACCGCCGTAAACAAAACTTTTCTGATTAGGAAGCTTGTGAACATGAAATTCAAGGAGGGTGGTAAAATTGAAAATCACATAAATGATTTTCAATGCATTGTGAATGAACTGGCTACAATGAAGATGGTCCTTGATGATGAAATGCAAGCTTTATTTCTTCTAAGTTCTTTACCAGATACATGGGAGACATTAGTTGTTTCCGTGAGCAATTCTACTCCAGATGGTGTGTTATCAATGAGTCAGGTTACTAGCAGCTTGTTAAATGAAGAAACAAGAAGAAAAACTGCAGGAACAGATAATGCACATGCCTTTGTTACTGAGAATAGAGGGAGGAGTAAGAGTAGGGGACCAAAGGGGGGTCGTGGCAAGTCCAGAGGTGGCAAGGAATCACAGACTAAGAAAAAGTCTGGAAAATGCTTTCATTGTGGCAAGGGGGGTCACATTAGAAAGAATTGTTTTGCCTTGAAGGAAAAGAAAGAAGTCAACAATGAGCAGAAGAATGACACTAACACTACTGCTACTTTGGATAATGAAGTAGTGATTCTGACCAGTGAAGGTGAAGAGTGTTTGAGTGTTGCAGATGATCAAGTTGAGTGAGTTGTTGACACAGCAGCATCCTACCATGCTACTCCTTCTAAGGAGATGTTCACAACGTACAAAGCAGGGGACTTTGGCACTGTGAAGATGGGCAACACAAGTCATTCGAATATTGTTGGGATCGGTGATGTCTGCATTTAAACCGATATTGGTTGCACAATGACGCTGAAAGATGTGCGACATATTCCTGATCTGCGGTTGAATCTGATTTCCGGGACTTCATTTGACCGTGCAGGTTATGAAAGTTACTTCGGAAAGGGCAGATGGAAACTCACTAAAGGGTCTCTTATTTTTGCGAGAGGGAAGGCGTGTAATACGCTGTACAAAATACATGTGAAGCTATGCAAAGGTGTGTTGAATGCTGTTGAAGACAGATCTTCTCCAAATCTGTGGCACAAGAGACTTGGACATATGAGTGAGAAAGGACTGCAGTTATTGGCAAAGAAAGATTTGATTCACTACTCCAAAGGTACATCCCTTGACCCTTGTGATTATTGTTTATTTGGTAAACAGCATAGGGTTTCTTTCTCTAAAACATCAACGATAAAATCTAATGTGTTGGATTTGGTATATTTTGATGTTTGTGGTCCCATGGAGGTGGAGTCATTGGGTGGCAGAAAGTTTTTTGTCACATTTATTGATGATGCATCCAGGAAAGTCTGGGTTTATGCGTTGAAATCGAAGGATCAGGTGTTCCAGATATTTCAGCAGTTTCATGTCATGGTTGAAAGAGAAACAGGAAAGCTCTTGAAGTGTCTCCGCACTGATAATGGTGGTGAGTACACATCAAACCAGTTTAAAGGCTATTGCTCAAAGCATGTTATTCGACATGAAAGAACAGTTCCTGGTACTCCACAGCACAATGGTGTAGCCGAAAGAATGAACCGCACTATTCTTGAAAGGATGAGATGCATGATTAGAGTGGCACAGCTACCCAAACCATTTTGGGGTGAAGCTATTATGACTGCCGTTTACCTGATTAACAGGTCTCCCTCAGCTCCTTTGGATTTTGATCTTCCGGAGAGAGTATGGACAGGTAAAGATGTTTCTTATTCTCATTTGAAGGTATTTGGGTGCAAGGCTTTTGCACATGTACCAAAGGAGCAGCGTTCAAAGCTGGATGATAAGGCAGTGTGCTGCATTTTTCTTGGCTATGGTGGAGCCGAGTTTGGCTACAGGCTATGGGATCTAGAGAAGAGAAAATTTATCAGAAGTAGGGATGTTGTGTTTCATGAAGATCAGTTCTTTGGAGATATTGAAAAGACTGAAAAGTCTAATGAAGTTGTTGATGGAGTGGTTGATCTCACACCGACTCCTTCTCCAGTGCAGATTACAGGTGGAGAAGGTGAACAAAACGATCCAGATCGTGATGAGGCGCAGGGGTTGCCACATGAACAGGGTGTTGAGCAGGGGGAGCAGTATCCTCAGTCAGAAACCACAGAACCTCAGATTAGGAGGTCTACTCGAGAGCGTCATCCATCAACAAGATATCCTGCAGCAGATTATATTTTGCTTACTGATGAGGGGGAGTCAGAGAGCTACCCAGAAGCAAAAACTCATGCAGATAAAGATGAGTGGATGCAGGCTATGCAGGATGAGATGAGTTCTTTGAAAAAGAACAACACTTATGAGCTGGTGGAACTCCCAAAAGGCAAGAAGGTTCTGAAGAACAAATGGGTGTTCAAGGTGAAGAGAGATGACGGTGGAAAACTGATAAAGCACAAAGCACGGCTAGTGGTTAAAGGCTTTGCGCAGACGAAGGGTCTTGACTTCGATGAAATCTTCTCTCCAGTTGTGAAGATGACTTCTATCAGAGTTATCTTGGGTCTAGTTGCCAGCATGGACCTTGAACTTGAGCAGATGGATGTGAAGACTGCATTTCTTCACGGTGATCTGAAAGAAGAGATCTACATGACTCAGCCGGAGGGGTTTGAGGTAGAAGGAAAAGAACAGTTGGTTTGCAGGTTGAAAAAGAGTCTCTACGGGCTAAAACAAGCGCCGAGACAGTGGTACAAGAAGTTTGATTCATTCATGGTGAGTCATGAGTACCGGAGGACAGCTGCAGATCACTGCGTTTATGTTCGTAAGTTTGGTAATGGCAAATTTATTATCCTTCTTTTATATGTAGATGATATGTTGATAGTTGGACAAGATAGTGAAATGATTGGCAGGTTGAAGAGGGACATGTCAAAGACTTTTGACATGAAAGACTTGGGTCCCGCACGACAGATTTTGGGAATGCAAATACGTCGTGACAGGAATGCTAGGAAGCTGTGGTTGTCACAGGAGAAATATGTTGAACGGGTGCTAGCGAGATTCAACATGGAAGATGCTAAGCCAGTTAGCATGCCTCTAGCCAGTCACTTCAAGGTCAGTAAGAGATTATGTCCTACTACAAATGAAGAAAAGGAACGGATGATGTCTGTTCCATACTCCTCAGCAGTTGGGAGTCTTATGTATGCCATGGTGTGCACACGGCCAGACATTGCTCATGCAGTGGGTGTAGTAAGTAGATTTCTTTCTAACCCTGGGAAAGAGCATTGGGAAGCAGTGAAGTGGATCTTCAGATATTTGAGAGGTACATCAGATTTTTGCTTGTGTTTCGGAGGCTTAAAACCAGTACTTGAAGGCTTTACAGATGCTGATTTTGCAGGCGATCTTGATCGTCGGTTGTCTACTTCTGGGTACTTATTTACTTTTGCAGGGGGAGCTATTTCCTGGCAGTCTAAGTTGCAGAAGTGTACAGCATTGTCTACAACCGAAGCAGAATACATAGCTGCTAATGAAGCAGGGAAGGAGATGATTTGGTTGATGAATTTCTTTAAAGAACTGGGTTTGAAGCAAGATTAGTATGTAGTCTACTGTGATAGTCAGAGTGCTATGGATCTTAGCAAGAACGCTACATACCATGCCCGCACAAAGCACGTTGATGTGAGATATCATTGGATTCGTGAGGTCATCGAGAAGAATCTCATGAAGCTGGAAAATATTCACATTGACAAGAATCCCTCTGACATGATGACTAAGGTCGTGTCTAAGGGAAAGCTGGAACTGTGTTCAGAGTTGGCAGGACTGGACTCCTAGTAAGGGGTTCAAAGGCGTTTTCCCCATGGTCTGGAGGGAGAGATTGTTGGGCCTAGGGTCCAGACCAAGTGGGTTCATGGACATGGGTATTATGGTAATTGTACCAGGCTTTCTTGTTGCCTAAGTTAGGGTTTCTTGGGGGTTAAGAAAGAGAGCATTATAAGTTGTGTAATGGGTAACCCATGAGAGAAAAAAAAAGAAGAGTGAACCTTAAGGAGAGGTTTCTTTCCCGTGGATGTAGGCAAGATTGCCGAACCACGTAATTCTCTTGTGTGTGATTGATTGTTCTTGTGTGGTTGTTTGATTCACGTTTCCGCATACACGCGCACAACACATAGGAGGTAGGAGATTAACCAGTGAGAAAACATGTATGAAGAAAAAACAGTAAGCACTTCAGTCCAAATTTCAGTCAGCTTTAATACTCAAAGTAAACAGCCAGATTTGATTCAACTTACCTCTCCTACAAGAACGCAACAGTCGTATGATGTTCACAGAACTGATACAAGCTTCCATTCCTTTAAAAGCATCAAAACTGTTTTCTCTTGTTTCTAAAAACCCTGTCCTTCTTTGCATAAACATAGAAGAAGGCAAACAAAATGGCGACATATACCGACAATGCAACCCACGGAAACGGTGGGTCTTTGAAACAGACAAGTGATGCCTCCAATTCCTGTGATGCTTGATAAACAGGTGAGTGGATAGCAAACAAATCATGATCAGAGGACTTCAAAAAATAGAATGCCTGATCATAATCCAAATGAGACATGGCGGAGATCACTTTATCCAGCTTGTACTTAAACAGATTCCACCTCTGCACAAATTCAACGTGTCTATTATGTAAGAAAAGGAAAGGGGATGATGGGGGAAGGGAGTGGGTAGGAAAGGAGAAGATGGCGAAGTAGAGGAAGACAAGAAAGAAGGAAAAAAAAAAGGGAAGGTGAGCGTGAGGGAGAGAAGAGAGGGAGCAGGGGAAGAGAGAAGAGAGTGTTGGATGGGATGGGCTGGAGGAAGAGTTTTCCGGATCTGGGACTCTCATTCCCAGATCTCAGAGGACTCTACTCTCATGTGAAAACAGTTGATCCCTCCCTCTTTTTCTCTTTTTTTTTTCTTGGGTATTTCTCTGAAAGAAGAGAATTTTCAGGGGTGAGGTGGCACCCCCACAGCCCACCTCCTCCTTTACTTTAATATATATAATATATAATGTGAGAATTACTATTAGGAGATACATAAATTCTCTAAGTTGTCCTCCAAATCATTTTGGAAGATGAAATTTAAAAAATATGTGAGGGGTCATTTCGTAACAGGTGAGGAATCTGTGAGACTTTACATGTTTGAGGTTTCCTCACTAGAGGGATTCTTCATTGAGGATTTGTATAGTGGAGGAATTTACATAGACATCGGTGCTTATTGATATATATATATATATATATATATAGTTGAGAAAATTGATATCAAGAAATAAACTTGAAAAATTGAGGATTTCCAAACACTATAGGGGAAGTCGAATCTGGAAATCCTCGAAACTAACCCAAAATCCTCTCAGATTTTCAATTGCCAGATGTGGATTTTCTATAACTTTGTTGAAATACATGGGGAGAACTTTTGGATTTGTTTGCCAAATGTGACCTAAAAGTCAAAAGTTACAATCCAAAAGGCTGGATTTTTCAAACCTAGTGATTTGTTCATGTAGTTATAAAGTTAAATCCTATTTCTTTATCATTTGAGAAATCCACGGTGACTAATGTTTAAAATGAGCTCTATGTCTTTCTAATTCCTTCGATACAATGTACAATTTGATGGCTGAGATTTGTGAGGTTGAACGGGCAATCAACAAAGTTGCAATTGTTGCCATTGCCCACCATTAAGAATAAATAATAAAAGCAGGATAAGGTGCACCAGTCCAACTTGGCTAAGCCAAAACCGGGCCTTACATGCTACAAATTAGGAATAAAGCTGATATATAGCGAAATAGGTGATATTGGTCAAAGACCATTCAAAACCCAGGTGATTTATATCCAAATATGTGATTAAGTCAGTTTTCATGAGAATGTTGATCATCATGCAACAACATTTATCTCTCTTATTTGATAAATTAACTGTATATTTTGTGCGAAGAAGATAATGCCCATAAATAGGTACCATATTCCGGAGGATGGTATTTCATTACATAATGTTAGTAAACTTCCAAGTGCTAAAACACTATGCCATTGGCCATGGTCATGTTCTCCCGAGTAACTCTTGCTTGCACCAATTTGCATAATTTTTCATTATCTTCTGTTTTTATATGGGTTTAGGCCAATAATCATTGACACGTCATAATCAGTTATCTGACCCAGGTTTGACTACATCATGTCATGCTTCAGGCTCATAATTTGTGACGGATCCAGGATTTTCTTTCAGGAGGGGCAAGCAATAGTTGACTAACAAAGGACGAAATAAGGATTTTTTATAGAGGGGATCAATAATAAAAAAGATTCATCCTCAAACAACTAAAAATAAAATACCATCATAACTCATTCATATTTAATTATTTCTTCAAAATAACATTCACTTCACTCAACTCTACAAGTAAAGCCCCCAAATAGGCCCTTTTTTACTCGTCATTTTAGGAGTGAGCATGGTTCAAAATTGCAGTATCGATCGAGGTATTCGTCGGGCCAAAAAACCGATATGGCATCAGTATCGGTCACGGTCGTCGTGGTGTGGTTTTCTTTTTAATCCAAAAAACTCTACAAAAATATCCAAAAAATTCAGATTATTAGAAAATGATGGAAAATAATATATTTTTTCCATTAGAAACTGCAATAAGTAAAAATATCGGTCCCTCTAAGTCACGACATCCTGTATCAATGTTTATTTATCACTAATATTAGATTTGAGTGTTTAATCTTGGGCCTGCCATTTTTAATTTTTCTGTTCTTCACTCTTTAGATTGACCACTATCTAACGCCTGAATTTGTAAAATTCCAATTTACATGTATTTCAATAAGTAATATGCTCATGACTCAATTTCTATTGGAATAAACTTTATTGATGACCCATTTAAGGTGTCATTTGTTTTGAACTACTTATAATTTTATAAGTGGGCCCTAATAAATGGCAATAGTCGAAACAAGTAGGGCATTTTTAATTGAGGGGCTAGATGTATATGATGTGGGCCCATTGTGATGCCCATGAAAATATTGCAAATCGTAAATCAAAACAAGTGGGCCATTGAAATTAGCATATTAGATCCACTAGAATGTGGGTCCCATTGTGGAGCCCCCAATTGTGAATTAAACCCTCCCATGCCAATGTCACATGACTCACATCTCACATGGATCGAGTAAAGAAAGGGAGTTCCCAATAGCACAGTGCACGGCAAACAAAAAGGTTCTTTGTTCCAAAGCAGCAACATGGGAGGGGATCAAACCAGCACAAGAGGAAAAGAAGAAGAGGAAAGAGAGGGAGAGAAGAGAAGGAGAAGCAGAAGAAGATGAGAGCAGCAACTGAGGTACGTCTCCTTGGATCATTCCTCCTCATTTTTTCCCCCAACTGTAACATCGATGTGCGCGCCCCCCCCCCCCCCCCCCCTTTTTCCTTCTTCGTTTCCCCATTATATTCTCCTTACCTGGATCTCTCCATGCTCCCACTTCCAACCGTTGGTCATGGTTATTGAGGGGTTCATGGCTTCCCTATCGTGGGCGGTTCCTCCCCTGGTTTGGTCTTCTCCTCCCTCTTTTCCGCCAGCTGTCCCCCATTTTCCCCACTCACTGCGCTGGGTAGTTGGGGCCAGCCGGGACAGTTTCTGCTGTCTGGGCCAGATCCAGTCCGGTTCCGGGTTGGTTTTACAAAACTGGTTTCAAGAGGGGCTGAGTCCTGAATGGATCCTCGGATCGAGTCAGCCGCTCAGGTCGGGTCGGTTCCAGCCGGGACCTGACTAAATTACCTCCTCCACGACCCATAATTAATTAATGAAACTATGTTAATTGGTTACTTATGATCATTTAATGGGCTATGATAACTACAGTATACAGGGATACTTAAAAAATCCATCAATTGATTACTTGTGATCATTTGTTGGGCTACTATACCACCGAAAACCATTAGCCAATGCCATAAAAAAGGCTAATGGGCACGTATCCATGATGCTTAGAATAAATGCCCTCTTCTTAAGTGGACTTCCCAAAATTTCACTCTAATTGGAGCTGATCCCACCATAAGATTAAATACTTTGTATTTTTAAATATAAATACAGTGAGACTGACTCCTCTTTGAATTCAAAGGATCGCCAATAAGTCAAAATTCAATTCGTTCCAAAGAAAGGAATAGCTCAAAGTGTCGTGGGAGAGAAATTGCTCTTTTGGAGAGAAACCTCTACTTAAATTATGGAGAAAGATTTACTTACCTTTTTTTTTAAAGCAAGCAAAGAAGAAAGTAGCCTCAAATATTTTTTTTTTAATTCTCTTCATTTGTGAAGAAACAAAAAAATGAGGTGGGGCAAAACTGAAAGAAACCAAAATGCCTGCAAACTTTTGCTCATATATTTTGAGGAAACAAAGAAATTGAGGAGGGGCACGAACTCCCCTCCCTTCGCCCCTACCCATTATATATATAAATATGTGTGGGATATTCCCGAGTTCACCTTGGTTTCGTCAGTCCCTCTATCTCGGCAGCAGCTCACCTTAGCTAGATGCCCCAATAGCGCCAGGCTGCTCCACTTCAGCCAGTCCCTCCACCTCTGTAGGACTTGGTCCCGGCCTCATTCATCCGGCTACATCTCAGCTCGGTCAGCTCCATCTCGGCCAAGTACTTCACCTCGGCACCTATGCCAAGTCGCCAACTAGGTCTCAGCAACACGCTCTGACCTCGGTCACACGCCTCAGTTATAGTGTCTCAGAGCTAGCCAAAGCATGGACTACCAGCTGTCCTCCTAAATACGCTCAATCACGTCACAAGGCGTACGGTTGATATGGGCACTGCCCATATCTCTGACAGAAGTGGCTTCCATGAATCCCAAAGTGCTAGGATAAGGCCTGATGGGACAGAAATGTGGGCCACGATGGGACATCCCCTGTCAAGTACAACCCCAAAGTGAAAGAGACTCTCTCTCCTTCCTCCCTCTCCTGTCGATAAAAGGACCAGCTCCAGACGCAGAGAGGGAGGCGAACACCACTCTGGTACGCCCATCTTCTTCCCCAAAAATCTCCATCCTATTGCTTAGTTCTCACACTAACTTAGGCATCGGAGAGCCTTGCGCTGCCACAGCCAGGGTCCTCTGACCTATTGTTCTTCCCCTTCTCAGGTTTCAGGCAGGCAGCAGTGTTCCTCTCAAGAGACTCGTCTCCACACACCCTCTCTTTGTGAGTGACATTTTTTACACTTCCAAAATATATAAATATATATAATCAATAGGGATCCTTGCTCTGGACAGTGCCATGTCAGCGCTCTCAATTTTTCTTTATTTTTCAAGGGCGCCATGTCAACATTCTAAAAAAATGACACATGGAATTACAAAAACATGACACATGGAAACATTGTAAGGTCTCATGCCTTTATTAGAGGGGCTTAGTCACTAATCACTAGGATTTAAGGTGCTTAATTGGGTTTAGTGGCCTAAGCACTAGGATTAGTGGTGTGTGGTGCATTAGGTAGTGGGTCATGCATATCATACTTACTTAGACCCACCTTGGCCTGGTGGCCCAAGGCACTCTCATTATGAGCTCATACCCATTTGCCGAGGACTTTCTTGTAAACTCCCTAACAACTTGGCCTTATGTGCAAAATTCCTAAAAGAAAACCCCCTTTTAAACCCTAAAGCCCCATTTCCCCATTTCATTTCATTCCTTTTCTTCTACAACCTCTCTACTCCTTCTCCCCCATTTCTCCACCAACCAAGCTAGGTCTTCCAAGAGTTTCCAATGCTTCCCCAAGGATCAAGAGTCTCCCCATCATTTCCTTCGTCTTCCTCCTTTCTCATTCTCATCAATAGGTAAGCAAACCCTCTCTCCAAATTCATGTAGTTTGCTTCTTGCAACACTAGGAGTATACATTGGTGATTTAGTGGGCTTTCCCATTCATTTTGGCATGTAGGAAGTGGGTTCTTTGCTTGGTTTGAAGTGGGGAGGTGTGAAGAGCAAGATTTGAAGTAACCCTAGGCTCTAAGAAAGGGGTTTTTGCTCAACTAAGCCAAAGGCAAGTGTATAGACATGATTAATGATGTAGGCATGTTCATTTGGTTGATTCTAATGCTTTAAGCGTGCTAACCTTCTCTACTATGTGCATTTATGATATTTGGGTTGGTGGGTGTGAATTTAAACTGCATTAATGGTGGATAGTTACATAAAACAAGATTGATAGAAATATTTGATTTATGCCATTGTAATTATACTCCTCTCTTGTTAAGTTTGATTGACTAACTCATTAGTTTATTACTAGTTGATAGATGTGTAGTTGCTTAAATTTGACTTTCATTTCATCATTGTTATATTAAGGTATAAGCAATATATAAAGAAGAGTGGATTGACATAAAACTTGATACCATTCTTGGGGACCAATCCTCTCTATTTATAACACCACTATAACCTTCAATCTAGGACTTTTAAATTACAAGAGTCACTAATATTGCATTAGTCACCAATATATATATATATATATATAGGACCGTTGACTTATATGAGTCACAAATACGAGACTAACACATTAGGCATGTTGATTATAAAAATAATTCATAACAACCCTCCCTTCTTGAATTAACTACAACAAGCCCATGGATGATTATGTAGTATTGTTAGGTATCATATGGGATTTCCCCCGTGGCCCACCATCCATGTATAGTTCAAGGATGAGGTGTGAAACAGTCCCAAGTATGAGATAATGAGTTCTGTCCACACCTTTTAGGAACATGTGGTTCCTTTTGGGATTCTAACTCAGCCACTTACTTTATACTAAACACAACAACCCCTTTGAATTATTTAATGATTCTTTTTCTCTCCTAATGATTGTGTGGAATCATATGATATCTTTAGGAATTCCCAAATCAACATGTTGACCTGCAACTAGATTAATCTACTATTTACATCATGATACGACCCGCTGAAATTTGGACCCTAGCCCCACCCGGCGTATGAATATGAATTGGACCTTTAAGTAGGGGTGTGTGTGGGCTTAGCACCTCATTGTGGATTGTGCGATAATGCACGTGAGACCTATGTTGGGTTATGTGGGTGGCGTAGTGCGTCCTTTGGGTGTCAACAACTTCAAAAGCACCAAATGACTACCAAAGGCATCTCGGACCTGCGTAACCACCGTGATAGACAACATGTGCCCTACATGTGATGTTTGACGACGTAGTTTGACTTGTCGAGCCTAGCGCCGTAGAACCATGCATATCGGTAGACTTTTGAGACTGTTACCTTTGGGCCTATAGCCCTTTTGTTTTGATGTCATGGTTGTGTTAGGCCTTAACTTAATTTAAGACATTGTAAACCTATTTGAACTTATGCACTTCTGTACTACTTCCGCTCTATCTTGATGGTTATGTTTTTACCATCTGCGCAAGTTGTTTGTTTCTTGATGCTTCCGTGATTAGATTATGGTGACTGATCATCATACATAACCTCACCATGGACTTCAATCCACCCAGAATTGGGGTCTCAAGTATGAATGGTGAGAAAATTTTTAATTGACCTCAATTCTCACACCCTTATGATCGGGTTGGGCCTGGCCTAATCTTGGGGGCGTGACAAACATTACGAAGACAAACTCCATCATCCAACTTGCTCTTAATCACTTTTGATTTGAATCCGGACATGATTCCTAAATTCTCTCATAAAAAACTTTTTTTTTTTTAATAAATGGATGATTCCTAAAATAAAATAAATATTCCTCTTATATTTCAAATCATTATTAAATCTTAATCTCACTTCCTATTTTGAATGGACTGACCTGTATATCTCTCAAAGACTTCCGAGAGAGATAGTAGGTTAAACTAAAATCACGCCAAAGATTATTATTTAAAAATTCTCAACGTAAATCAAAATTCAGAATATTGGTCCAACCAAATTCCTAAAATCTCTCTACCCTCATCTTAAATTACATCTATACTTAGTCTCCTCATATTCTCCTTCGTAAGTTCCTCCTCATCTCCTCTCCCACCTGCCGGCAATGCCACATTATTGTCATATCCCGTCGATCCACCTCTGATCTTTGCCCCACCTCATTGTTGAGGAGTTTCTGTGATAGTTTTCCTAGAAGACATAGGAGAAGAATTGCACCAAGACATATTAAAAGTATTGAACTGATCTTTGCCCCACACAAGATCCGTATTGACTCCTTTTTAATGGGTTCGTTCTAGTCGTGCACAAGAGTTTATGTGATCTTCTGTAGTTTTCTTCCTTATGTGGCTACTAGATCTCCTTCCTTTTATTGTATGGTGAGTTTCTTCGAGAAAAATATAAATTTATTTTAGTTTTTTTCAAAAGATTTTGTTTCAAACTCAGTTAAATTTATCTGAACTTCTGGCAAAACTCAAACAAATTTATTTGAGTTTTGACCAAATTTACAAACTCAGATAAATTTATATAAGTTTTGCTAGTCCCACGTGCAGATTTTCTAGATGATTTCTCCTTCTTAGATAAACTCATCTGAGTTTTGCCCAGCCCCACGTGCAGATTTTTTAAATGATTTCTTCTTATTTGAATCAGTTTTTTCCATTTTCTTTCTCGTATTTGTCATAATCCTTGATTTGTACAGTCAAATCATCTTCACGAACTTGACAAGTTTTCCCTCTTTTTTTTTCTCTCCAAATGAATCTTTAAACGAAATCACCTTTTTGCATACTGCACAGAGTGTATTAAGAGGGGCATTCTGGACTTTTTAACTGTTTAAAACTTGAAAAGGAACCTTTGCCTCTACGAATTAAAAAAAAAAAAAAACGTGAACCATTTGCAATAAAAACCGAAGTTGAGGGACCTCCGGCCAAACGTCCCTTGATTTTACTCAGAAAAAAGAAGTTCAATAACTGAGTCGATGCCTTAAGCTTAGTTTTTTTTTTTTTTTTTTGCTTAAAGGTAAACTTTGAATTAAGCAGAAAGAAGAGCTACAAGAGAGAGAGCTCCCAAAAGAAAAAACAAAAAATGGAGGCTAGAGGAAACCTGCAATGGCAGGTTACCTACCAGCCATGACACCGAAACAGAGAAAAACCAGAAGGAAAAAATAAATAAAAGGGCTACAGAAGCTGCCCAAAGAGAACTAAGAAACTAAAAAATTAGCTCTGCAGAGTGTGGATTAAGTCCTGAACCTGACAAAAATCAATCTAGCATTGGCCATTCCTTGTAGACAATCCCGGGCCCCGGCTGATAGACTTTGCTCTCTCTAGAGAGGGCTTTCTAGAGTTGAACTTGACATCATTCCTGAGGAACCATAAAACAGAGATAACCTGGAAGAAAATTGCTGCTGCACTCTTTCTTCCTAAGACATCTTTGCCTCTGGATAAAAGGTCGGTGGGGGGAATCCAAGTCCAGAGCTGAGATGCCAATTCGCATGAGAAAAAGTGGTGCACATCAGATTCCTCTTCCATATAGCTATTAGAGCATCTAGATGACATAGACCACCCCTTCTGTTTCACCCATATCTCTGTTGGAGTTTTCCTGAGCATTAACCTCCAACTGAAGCAGGTCAGCCTTGGGTTTATGAATTTGTTCCATATAAGCCCAGACCAAAGAGTTTCATTGTCCCTAGTCTGCAGCAGGTTCCAAGCTTCTTTGATAGAGAGATCCTCGGATGTGCTGTCCTGCCATTGCAGATAGTCCCCCTCTGAGCAGCTGCCAATGGAGATTGAGATGGTGGAGAGGACCAGTTATTCAATCAATCAATGGTGGGTCCAGGTTGCTCAACCTGCCCTAAATTTCTCCCCGTATGTTTTTGGATTACTTTTGATAAGGGTAAGAACTAATGTTATTTTAAAATTCAAAAGCTTTCCCAATTCAAATGTTTCCTATAACATTACTATAAAATGGTCTTTAAAATCCAATTACATGACTTTTTTGCAAATCCACTTCAATCAATCAATTCCAACCAATCTCCTATGTTCACTTGAATGCAGCAAGCCAAGGTAAGATCATCTGTGAAGCCCATTTCTACCTATGACGATTTCTCTTTTGACTTTATGAATTGAATTGATTCCTCTTAGTTCCCACATTAATCCATAATGGCCCACCATCTGATTGATAATAATCCCCTATCATACAATCAGGGCCAAATAACACCACAATCATTTGAGCCCACCTTCTAAATCTATCTATATCAAGACTTTTGGCTAAAATCTCCCTTGAAATCATTCTTCCATTTCATTCCCAGACCTACAATCTGTTAAAATATATACCCCCTAAATTTTCTGTAAAAATTACTAAAATTCCTCCCCATATGTTGTTGGATAACTTTTGATAAGGGTAAGAAATGATGTTATTTTAAAATTCAAAGTCTTTCCAGATTTAAATATTCCCTTACATTACCATAAAATCGTCATTAATTCCTGCGAGCCTAACTTTATCCCCTCCATACGATCTGCATCAATGTTGCCTCTTTCTTTCTATATGCATTCATGATAATGTCTTGCTAATTAATGATATAAGTGCCTTTTGTTTTGAATTTTTTTTTTATAACAAACAAAGTGATTCCACACTTACAAAATTATTATTTTTTTCTCTCACACAAAAGATTCTCTCACAATGACTTTTTTAGGTGTCTTGAGGCATTGTTTGGATGTACCCCAAATCAAACGTCATCAGGTATGTAGTTGGTATAACATTACTTTTCTATATCTACTTTAGTTATTATTATTTTTTGTTGCGTTGTTGAATCGGATTCAAATTTTGTATCTTTTTTTTTTTTTCTGATATACATATGCATCAATATATATTTATATGTACATATTGAAGACAAATATCTTTCTTTTTTTTTTTTTTGCTCTTTTTTTTCAAACTAATTTTGAAAGAATTTTTTTTTCCATAGCTTAGCACGGGCATTTGTGCATTTGTTGCTAGTAATCCATAAAGGGCCAAAGTGGTGATAGATTCTCCATGTACGAACAAAGATAAGCACGGTGTAGGATTTCTTATTGTAGCTAAAGAAAGATTTCCTTCATTGATTGTAATACATTAATTATAGCCTCAAATTGGTAAGTACACTGTATATATTTAGATCATCCCCTAAGTGGAGGGGTTGGAATCCATTCTCACAGAAATGTATCAATGAACACTTCATCCTTATTTATTCTTTTGTTGAGATTTCACCTTTATTACATACACATCAATCGTTGAGAAATACATGACTAGAAGACAGTGGGGTCAACTATTTATTATAACAATACAAGTAACAAGTTCAGATTAAGCAAATAGAGGCTAGAGCATTTTACTTGCGACCATGCCGTTCTCTTAACATCTTAATTCCTTGGTACCTTCCTAACATCATCACAGTTGCCATTGGATTTGTGCCTGGTGAGTCGAGAAATGTGGACCCATCGAGGACTCTCAAACCCTCGACTCCAAAAACGTTGTAATCCGCATCCACAACTGACCCAACTAAGCATCCACCATGATAATGGCCAATCGTCGATACATTTTTCTTACAAAGTCCTCTCAATTTCTCTTCGATGGAACCCCCTCCATCAACAATTCCACTCTGTTTCCTCCCTAGGAACTTCTCAATCGATTCGGTTCTTGCGGCTCTTTCGATGAGACGAGCCATTTGAACACACTCATCCAAGTCACTCTCCTTTTCAAAGTAGTTGAACTTCACCGACGGATTTTGCCTAGGATCAGTGCTATTTAGCTTTAGTTCCCCTCGTGACAATGGGTTAGCTACTTTAGCTGAAATGGTTTTGATGGTCGTGTTGAGGCTTATGGGGACGGTTGGTGACGCGATGATAATTCGAAAATCATTTGCTACTCCCACAATTTGAGCACCGGCTGGTGGCTGTTTTTGAAGAGCCTGAGAAATGTTCAAGACAAAAGCCAGACCTGGGTTGTCTTGTATGCCTTTGCCCACCTCGGTTGTGTTGACGAGAGGTGAGATGTTGAAGTGTTTGAGATGTTCATGGGGTCCAATGCCACTTAACATGAGGATTTGAGGACTGCCTAGAGCCCCTGCTGATAGTATTACATCACCCCAAGAACCTCCTCTGTTTGGTTGGTTGAGATAAACCTCATAAACATCACTATTGGTGCTGTGGCTCTTGATGAGTCTTATGCCCCTAGCTCTAGGCCTGTTACCATCACCTGCAAGTATTATGGTATCAAATTAGTTTTGATATAATACTATTTTTTTTTTTTTCAGAAATGATACTTGTTGAAATCATTCTTAGTTGTGTAATTCTTAATCATAGTTTATTTATATAGTAGTTGCTTGATGGAGGGTTATTCTGCTTTCATTATAAGCATTTGAGGATAATTAGGAACTGGTTTGATTGCTATTAGAAATGTAAGTAAAACAAGTGGAGTTGGGTGAATTTTTCTTTTTTTGATAGTCCGTCTGAATCATGGAACTTAAATGAACCCAACCCATTTACTTCTTTTGTAGGCCAGTATGAATCAGTAAGGACCCCCTTGTAAGGCTAATTAAATACCATTACTAGCCTGACTTTTCCTTAAACTATGATGTCAGAACATATGATTAAGCCAACTTTAAAAATGCCCCCTTTTCCAACCCCCCCCCCCCCCCCCCCCCCCCATTTTTTTTTTTCTGTTATGGGGTCCATGTTGAGTCAATCTAATCTTTTCATACAAACTATCCCCAATAAATAGTCACAAGTCCAAGTTTGATACTCATCCAACTTTTCCTTACCATTGTATTCAAATCATAATAAAATAATGCCTCTAAACCATTAGATTTTACGGCCATGGACCAAAGGTTAGGATGATCTTATGGACTTAGGGTTTTGCATATAGGTAGGCCTCATATGGATATTTCCATCCAATGGACTTCCATAATCATCATGCATCAGAGTGGGCCCAACTAGGGGAGGCATTTTTTTTCTAAAAAATGCCTGTGCGCTGTATAGCGCTCCCTTATAATATATTTATATATATTGGATTTATTTAGGTGAGAACTAGTTCTCATCTATTATATGAGAAGTTTCGGTGGGGCCCAACTGTGGGTCCCATTTGGGGATGGGACCAGGGATGATGGAAAGATCTATGTGAGATCACCCGAAGTATTAACTCTGACCCCAACTCCATGTCCCTAACCCCTTCATCCGTGGCCCACAAGTTTAATGGCTTCGTATTCAAAAAAAGATTCAACTCTCGATCCAACAATTCAGCCCATTTGGATGTGTGTTAATCCTTGGGATCAATGACTATCAGGGGGGGGTCCCTATTTGTGCATGATTTCGATGGATTGCTAGGTGAGCCCCACCAATAGTTCTCACGGAAGCAAAACCCCTATGAATTACATCGGTCCAATGGTTTGGCACCCATCATAATGGACTGGACCGTTGGATTGACAATATACACTTTTTATGGGTTTAAAATTTGTCGGCCGTTAATCAAGGGGTTAGGATGATGAGCTGAGCCCCGTATTTTATACACAGGTATGCCACAATTGGGTCTTTCAATCCCCTCAGCCTCATCCCCAAATGGTAGGAATTGTGTGTGTATAGGGTTTTTCACCTTTTGACCCGTGTACCTTGTTGTCCGGCCCACCTTGGGCCCAATCAACTAATGAGACATAGAGGATAGATAGATCTGGATGGGCCCTACCTCCTTATAAAATTTAAGGCCCATCAAATCATTTGAAACCCTTCTTCTGTGGCAAACAAGTTCAATGGTTTTATGTCAAACAGAGAAATAGACAGTCGATCCAACAATCCAGTCCATTTATTGCTGTAAAAAACTAAGATCGGCTACTGTTAGGGTACGTATATGAGTGGTCAATTAGGATGGGTGATGAGGTGGGCCCTACTAGGAGGTGTGTACCATAAGTTTCATGTGCATGGTGTACACCTCCACACACATATGTATGAGAGAGAGAGAGAGAGAGAGAGAGAGAGAGAGAGAGAGAGAGAGAGAGAGAGAGAGAGAGAGGTGAACCCCTACGCACATTGGTGGTGTGGGCCCCCCTCTATGGGGACCTCCCTGCTCCACTATATGGGGCCCACCCGCGAGCCTATCCAATCAGTGGGAAGAGTGGAGTATGGAGATTTTTATGGTCCCTACTTTTCTATAAATTTCTAGGCCCATCAGATCATCTTAGCTCCTTGATTCACCCACAAATTTAACTTTTTAAGGTAAAAAAATCAAAGTGAGTAAGTGACAGCCGATCCAATCATCCAACCCATAGAATCAAGTGACATATTTCTTGGGCATGGGGTTTGAGGTGGGGGCTGTGGCCCACTGGGATTGTCGACCAGGCGGGCCCCACTAGAAGATGCTATAGGAAGACAAGGATCAACAACTGATTATCCAAGTGAGATGTGCATGGGTTGCCATCCAACTGTGCAAGTTCTGCTTCAGTGAGGTACTTATTCAAATCTTGTCTAAATATTGTAGCACCTCCTGGACCAAGCTAAGATCAATACAACTCCCTCTTACTTTACTAACCACATGAATTGACACTACTCTGAATTATAGATTGAATTTCATAAAATATACGACTCAAGAAAACATGAAACTTTAGGTCCCTAAATCAATGATTTTGTTTGAAAAGTAAGTAAAATTTTTTAATAGTAAGTATTAATTTTTTCCTAATGCTAAGTACTATTTTTTTTTTTTTTTTGAATAGCAAGTGATTTTAAGGGAAGAAGAATTTAGTTACCTGTATGTTGGAAGATAACATTTTGAACTGTTGCATTCAGAAGAACAGTGAGTCTCTTGAAGTCCCCTAATTTTAACAAATCAGCAGAGGTATGTCTCTTTCTATTTCCATCAAATATCCTGCCTCCTACCTTCGTTCCCTCCACATGCTCCAAGGTAAAACCATTGAAGGGTGTAACTCCTGCCTCAAGCAAGGCCTCTTTTGCAACAGATTGCCATGAGGTCAACTTATGGGGCCTGAAGACAACCTTGGACTCCACCCATTCATAAGCATCCTTAACCAATTCTCCATCCCAACCAGCTCTCTCTAAGAAGTCCTCACCAGCCCTGCTGTAGAATCCACCATTGATTGCAGTTGTTTCCACCCAACACTCTTCCTCTAACATTGGCCACTCCTTCCTCAGAAACAAATGGCTGTGAGAATGATGTGGGTTCATCGGGTAGGATATTATAGAGGCCCAAAGAGGACTCATCTTCGATCAGGTGGTTGCCGTATGGAGACCCTCCGCGTTCGACTAAGAGCACCGAGTAGCTTTTGGAGAGGGTGGCTGCAAGGGGGCAGCCGCATGCGCCGCCTCCTACAACAATGTAATCGAACGATTACCGGCGACTTCATTGACATCTGCAGTCATGAAGGGGCCAATGCTCGCTGCATTAATGTGGATAAAGCAACATATAGAGAGAGAAACAAATAGTAATTAAAAAGTACAGCATTCTGTATGGGGGCATGGTTTTAACGAAAGATTTGTTGTTGAAATGGTTTTTGCTTCTCATTGAGAGAGCCTTTCATTGATGTGTTCGTATTTATAGCCCCTCAATGAGCAAAGAGGTAAAGGTCAAACTTCTAGTTTTACTTGGCTACGCAAAAGAAAGGATAGGAATGCAAGGAGTTATAATAATAAACAGCTGGGACGCCATTCCTGAACATGTACTTGATAAAATTAAATGGAGACCACGCGATCATTGTGACCATAGTTCTTCAAAATCTTAATGTAGAGTTTCCTTAAGATTGTAGGCTCTACAAGAAAAAATGGGTTCTAAGATGAATAGAAAAACTGGAGGGTTGTCAAAGTGGGAAACGTGTCAGTTGGGGGCATTCCGGCAGGGGAGGGGGAGTTTGGGTTGAGGCACAGGAAACGTACTTTGAGCCAACCTTTAATTAATTTAGTTGTTTCACAGGGCCTCAGCCTCCTTGGTTTGGCACAAGCCCATGTTTTACAGTATTGGTCCAAACATTATTCACCATTGGATTTCATCATAAAAAAGAACGGTGTACTGTATTTATTAACTTTGATGACTAAAATTAAGAATTAGATCAATTCATCTCCTTGGTATCTTATATTTTCATTGCTGGCCTCACTAGCTAGATTTTCATGCATCCAAGTAGGTCGCTTTGAAAGGGGCAATTTTTCATGAAAAAATGCCAGGGCATTTTGTAGTCAAGCCCTATCAATATTGTATATGCTCATTGAGTTGCTCAAGCTAATTAGCCCTTTAATGGGGTGAGCTGAGTTGAATGAAATGGCCTACCTTAAACTCGCTTGTCCTTGGCTTGATGAACTCACAAGCTAGATTGTGTCTTATATGGACCGAAAGGATTTCAAGGGGATTGGGTCAAAAGTGCCAGCTTCCAAATAGAAAGGAGGAATTGACGATTGTGATACGGACCGAAAGGATTTCAAGGGGATTAGGTCAAAAGTGCCTGGTTCCAAATAGAAAGGAGGAACTGATGAATGTCATATATGCATGACATCCTCAATATATAAAGGCAAGTTTTCCAAAAGAACAGAAGTCAATGAGTTTCTCGAAGGCACACGTATGACAACCTTACCAAGTTAACTTTTACAAAAAAAAGATAAAAGTCAAAAGACTATCTGGAATTCACCTGGATCCAGCAACAACTCATCATATGCACACAAGGGCCCTTTCGTTTGTTTTAATATGTGAGAATTACTATTTGGAGATGCATAAATTCTCTAAGTTGTCCTCCAAATCATTTTGGAAGATGAAATTTAAAAAATATGTAAGGGGTCATTTCGTAACAGGTGAGGAATCTGTAAGACTTACAGGTTTGAGGTTTCCTCACTAGAGGGATTCTTCATTGAGGATTTGTATAGTGGAGGAATTTATATAGATATCGGTGTTTATTGATATATATATATATAGATATAGTTGAGAAAAATTGATATCAAGAAATAAACTTGAAAAATTGAGGATTTCCAAACACTATAGGGGAAGTCGAACCTGGAAATCCTCGAAACTAACCCAAGATCCTCGCAGATTTTCAATTGCCAGATGTGGATTTTCTATAACTTTGTTGAAAAAACATGGGGAGAATCCTTTTGGATTTGTTCGCCAAATGTGACCTAAAAGTCAAAAGTTACAATCCAAAAGGCTAGATTTTTCAAACCGAGTGATTTGTTCATGTAGTTATAAAATTAAATCCTGTTTCTTTATCATTTGAGAAATCCATTATACTATATTAAGCTAGAGGCTTTTTAGATAATTTTGACCATAACTGCATATAACTTCTCACTTCTTATAACCACTGCTCACTTCTTGTAAGTACCCACTACCTTTTTTTTTCTATTTTTTTTATTTTTACAAAATCACCTTTTTGCCTACATCTCCTATTCCATTTCTACCGCTACTTTTTTTACCTCACTACTTTTTAATTTCCTTTCTACTCTCCCTACTTTCAATTCTAAAAATAGGTACAATCATTTTTTTTTTCTAAAAATTCATTCCTATGCATGAATATTTTATTTATATTATATGAGTGAATATTTGAATTGCATTGTATGGACGTACGCGTGCTCAGCACGAGTACTTGTGCTAGTGGTGACTTATGTTTAAAATGAGCTCTATGGCTTTCTAATTCCTTCGATACAATGTACAATTTGATGGCTGAGATTTGTGAGGTTGAACGGGGCAATCAACAAAGTTGCAAGTTGCCATTGCCCACCATTAAGAATAAATAATAAAAGCAGGATAAGGTGCACCAGTCCAACTTGGTTAAGCCAAAACCGGGCCTTACATGCTACAAATTAGGAATAAAAGCTGATTTATAGCGAAATAGGTGATATTGATCAAAGACCATTCAAAACCCAGGTGATTTATATCCAAATATGTGATTAAGTCAGTTTTCATGAGAATGTTGATCATCATGCAGCAACATTTATCTCTCTTCTTTGATAAATTAACTGTATATTTTGTGCGAAGAAGATAATGCCCATAAATAGGTACCATATTCCGGAGGATGGTATTTCATTACATAATGTAGTAGTAAACTTCCAAGTGCTAAAACACTATGCCATTGGCCATGGTCATGTTCTCCTGAGTAACTCTTGCTTGCACCAATTTGCATAATTTTTCATTATCTTCTGTTTTTATATGGGTTTAGGCCAATAATCATTGACACGTCATAATCAGTTATCTGACCCAGGTTTGACTACATCATGTCATGGTTCAGACCCATAATTGTGGTGGATCCAGGATTTTCTTTCAGGAGGGGCAAGCAATAGTTGACTAACAAAGGACGAAATAAGGATTTTTTATAGAGAGGATCAATAATAGTTTTTAGATTTTCTACTTATCATTTAAAAATAAATTTATTTATTTTTTATAGAGTTTTATACTTACATCTAAAAAAATCATAGATTTGACAACACCTAATATTTTAATAACATAAATCTTTAGGAATCCGAGGACAATTAAAATACAAAAACAATAGGACTACCATAATGAACCTAAACGACTCAAAATAATCCTTTTACTCGTCATTTTAGGAGTGAGCATGGTTCAAAATTGCAGTATCGATTGAGGTATTGGTCGGGCCAAAAAACCGATATGGTATCGGTATCGGTCACGGTCGTTGTGGTGTGATTTTTCTTTTTAATCCAAAAAGCTTTTCGAAAATATCCAAAAAATTCAGATTATTAGAAAATGATGGAAAATAATATATTTTTTCCATTAGAAACTGCAATAAGTAAAAATATTGGTCCCTCTAAGTCATGACATCCTGTATCGATGTTTATTTATCACTAATATTAGATTTGACTATTTGAGTGTTTAATCTTGGGCTTGCCATTTTTAATTTTTCTGTTCTTCACCCTTTAGATTGACCACTATTTAACGCCTGAATTTTTAAAATTCCAATTTACATGTATTTCAATAAGTAATATGCTCATGACTCAATTTCTATTGGAATAAACTTTATTGATGACCCATTTAAGGTGTCATTTGTTTTGAACTACTTATAAATTTATAAGTGGGCCCTAATAAATGGCAATAGTCAAAACAAGTAGGGCATTTTTAATTGAGGGGCTAGATGTATATGATGTGGGCCCATTGTGATGCCCATCGCAAATCGTATATCAAAACAAGTTGGCCATTGAAATTAGCAAATTAGATCCACTAGAATGTGGGTCCCATTGTGGAGCCCTCAATTGTGAATTAAAGCCTCCCATGCCAATGTCACATCTCACATGGATCGAGTAAAGAAAGGGAAGTTCCCAATAGCACAGTGCACGGCAAACAAAAAGGTTCTTTTTTCCAAAGCAGCAACATGGGAGGGGATCAAACCAGCACAAGAGGAAAAGAAGAAGAAGAAAGAGGGGGAGAGAAGAGAAGGAGAAGCAGAAGAAGAAGACAGCAGCAACTGAGGTACGTCTTGTAAGGTCTCATGCCTTTATTAGAGGGGCTTAGTCACTAAATACTAGAATTTAGGGAGCTTAATTGGGTTTAGTGGCCTAAGCACTAGGATTAGTGGTGTGTGGTGCATTAGGTAGTGGGTCATGCATATCATACTTACTTGGACCCACCTTGGCCCGGTGGCCCAAGGCACATTCATTATGAGCCCATACCCATTTGCCAAGGACTTTCTTGTAAACTTTCTAACAACTTGGCCTTATGTGCAAAATTCCTAAAAGAAAACCCCCTTTTAAACCCTAAGGCCCCATTTTTCCCCCATTTCATTTCATTCATTCTCTTCTCTACAACTTCTCTACTCCTTCTCCCCCATTTCTCCACCAACCAAGCTAGGGCTTCCAAGAGTTTCCAATACTTTCCCCAAGGATCAAGAGTCTCCCCATCATCTCCTTCATCTTCCTCCTTTCTCATTCTCATCAATAGGTAAGCAAACCCTCTCTTTAAACTCATGTAGTTTGCTTCTTTCAACACTAGGAGCATGCATTGGTGATTTAGTGGGCTTTCCCTCTCATTTTTGGCATGTAGGAAGTGGGTTCTTTGCTTGGTTTGAAGTGGGGAGGTGTGGAGAGCAAGATTTGAGGTAACCCTAGGCTCTAAGAAAGGGGTTTTTGCTCATCTAAGCCAAAGGCAAGTATATAGACATGATTAATGGTGTGAGTATGTTTATTTGGTTGGTTCTATTGCTTTAAATGTGCTAACCTTCTCTATCATGTGCATTTGTGATATTTGGGTTGGTGGTTGTGAGCTTAAAATGCATTAATGGTGGATAATTATATAAAACAAAATTGATGAAAATGTTTGATTTATGCCATTGTAGTTATATTCCTCTTTTGTTAAGCTTCATTAACTAACTCATTAGTTTATTACTAGTTGATATATATGTAGTTGCATAGGTTTGGATTTCATTTCGTCATTGTCATATCAAGGGCCCCTGCTTCCACTAGATAGGGGATTTGATCTAATCATATGAAGGAAGCACATGGGCAACCTCAATGGTCTGGTCCCTTTGTGGTTGGGGCCCATCTGGATCCACCATCCAGCCAACCCATGAATGGGAGGCGTGAGTTCCCATTTCCTTAAATATGGGAACAGTTGTTCCTCACCTTGGTTGTGTCATGTGACAACCTTATAAATTCATAACAACCCTCCCTTCTTGAAATAATTATAACAAGCCCATGGTTGATTATGTAGTATTGTTAGGCATCATATGAGATTTCCCCCATGGCCCACCATCCATGTATAATTCAAGGATAAGGTGTGAAACAATCCCAAGTATGAGGTATGAGTTGTGCCTACACCTTTTAGGAACATGTGGTTCCTTTTGAATTCTAACCCAGCCACTTACTTTATACTAAACACAGAAACCCCTTTGAATTATTTAATGATTCTTTTTCTCCCTAATGATTGTGTGGAATCATATGATATCTTTAGGAATTCCCAAATCAACCTGTTGAACTGAAACTAGATTAATCTACTATTTATGACATGATACGACCCGCTGAAATTTGGACCTTAGCCCCACCTGGCCTATGAATATGAATTGGACATTTAGATAGGGGGTGTGTAGGCTTAGCACCTCATTGTGAATTGTGCGATAATGCACGGGAGACCCATGTTGGGTTATGTGGGTGGTGTAGTGGGTCCTTTGGGTGTCAACAACTTCAAAGCACCAAATGACTACCAAAGGCATCCCGGACCCGCGTAACCATCGTGATAGACAACATGGGCCCTACATATGATGTTTGACCTTAGCTTTACGTTGGTTAGTACCTACTCCCCTTGGCCCTTGACCATATGATTCGGTTAGATTAAGGTTAGCTTAGGACTCCCTATATATTACATGATTAGTGTATACACCCATTTCCTTCGTTAGCTTATAACCCATACTTTTATGCTCACTTGGTGGCCTTCCCCTTTAGTTCTGTTGACGATGTGATGAGGACACCCAATGAGAGGCTAACCAAACGCCTTGTTTTGGGTATATGTGCATGCGTGGGTTTGAGTGTGTGTGTGTATATGTGTAGGCTTGTGTGTATATGGTTTGTACTTACCGTCTGCAGATCGGGGGTGGACGTACGCCACTATACCGGGTTCGCCTGGGTTGCATTTGTTTGACCAGCTCGTCTGGGTACCGGGTTCGCCTGGGTTGCATTTGTTTGACCAGCTCGTCTGGGTACCGGGTTCGCCTGGGTTGCATTCGTTCTGATGACATATGATGGTTTGATTATTTATGGGTTAGTTTATTATTATGTTTCGTTTATTCAGTGTTTACGTATTTTATCACATATTGGTCTCGATTGGCACATGTTATACCTTTACTCATATCTATTTACTTGCCATTTATTGATGGTGCTACATTTTGGTGCTTAGGGTACCGTTGCCCCCGTCGAGCCGGGGGGCGAGGCGGGTCAGGAGGTTCCGCAGGATGACGGACTTGTTGAGTGGAAGCGCCGACAACGTAGTTTGACTTGTCGAGCTTAGCGCCGTAGAACCATACATGTCAGCAGACTTTTGAGACTGTTACTTTTGGGCCTATAGCCCTTTTATTTTGATGCCATGGTTGTGTTAGGCCTTAACTTAATTTAAGACATTGTAAACCTATTTGAACTTATGCACTTCTGTACCACATCCGCTCTGCTATCTTGATGGTCATGTTTTTACCATCTGCGTAAGTTGTTTGGTTCTTGATGCTTCCGTGATTAGATTATGGTGACTGATCATCATACATAACCTCACCACGGACTTCGATCCACCCGGAATTGGGGTCTTAAGTATGAATGGTGAGAAGAATTTTGAAAAGTTTTAATTGACCTCAATTCTCACACCCTTGGGATCGGGTTGGGCCCGGCCTAATCTTGGGGGCGTGACACGTCTCCTTGGATCATTCCTCCTCATTTTTTCCCCCAACTGTAACATTTACATCGATGTGCCCCCCCCCGCCCCCCCTTTTTCCTTCTTCGTTTCCCCATTATATTCTCCTTACCTGGATCTCTCCATGCTCCCACGTCCAACCGTTGGTCATGGTTATTGAGGGGTTCATGGCTTCCCTATCGTGGGCGGTTCCTCCCCTGGTTTGGTCTTCTCCTCCCTCTTTTCCGCCAGCTGTCCCCCATTTTCCCCACTCATTGCGCTGGGTAGTTCGGGCCAGCCTGGGACAGTTCTGCTGTCTGGGTCAGATCCAGTCCGGTTCCTGGTTGGTTTTACTAACTGGTTTCAAGAGGGCCCGAGTCCTGAATGGATCCTCGGATCGAGTCAGCCCCTCAGGTCGGGTCGGTTCCAGCCGGGACCTGACTAAATTACCTCCTACACGACCCATAATTAATTAATGAAACTATGTTAATTGGTTACTTATGATCATTTAATGGGCTCTGATAACTCCAGTATACAGGGATACTTAAAAATCCATCAATTGATTACTTGTGATCATTTGTTGGGCTACGATACCACCGAAAACCATTAGCCAATGCCATAAAAAGGCTAATGGGCAAGTATCCATGATGCTTAGAATAAATGCCCCCTTCTTAAGTGGACTTCCCAAAATTTCACTCAAATTGGAGCTGGTCCCACCATAAGATTAAATACTTTGTATTTTTAAATGTAACTAAAGTGGAACTGACTCCTATTTGAATTCAAAGGATAGCCAATAAGTCAAAATTCAATTCGTTCCAAAGAAAGGAATAGCTCAAAGTGTCGTGCATGGGAGAGAAACTGCTCTTTTGGAGAGAAAACTCTACTTAAATTATGGAGAAAGATTTACTTACTTTTTTTCTTTTTTTAAAGCAAGCAAAGAAGAAAGTAGCCTCAAATATTTTTTTTTATTCTCTTCATTTGTGGAGAAACAAAAAAATGAGGTGGGGCAAAACTGAAAGAAACCAAAATGCCTGCAAACTTTTGCTCATATATTTTGAGGAAACAAAGAAATTGAGGAGGGGCACAAACCCCCTTCCCTTCGCCCCTACCCATTATATATAAATATATTATATATATTAAAGCAAAGGGGGAGGTGGGCTGTGGGGGTTGCCAGTTGCCACCTCATCCCTAAAAAGTCTTTCCTTTCAAAAAACTACTTATAAAATCATGCAGAGCTTTGAGTTTAATGTGGGCCACTACACTCCTCCCAAACAAGTCTCCTCCTTAAAATCTCAATCCAAACAAATCTCCTCAAATACCCTCCCTTAATCTTAGGAATAGTTATAATCTTAAATCTTATCCCTTAAATCTAGATCACACTACTATTTCTAGCAACAAAACTCCTTAGATTTGTTCTCCCTAAAATCTTAATCACTCAATTTGACACACCTTTAAATATTTGGGTATGGGCATATCTTTAGATGTTACATCATGTGACCCCGCTGAGGATCCTCGGAATGACACTTCACTTCTCATTTTATATCAAAGATAATAAATTTCTTTCTTTTAGACGTATTTTATCTTAATAATATTTTAAAATAATTCTTAAATTTTAAATATATTTTTATTTTTGGCCCGGGCTTAGCACGGGCGTTTATCCACATAAAGTAGAAACAACAGATGGATTTGTGGGGACCACTTTGATCTCCTGATTGATAGACACCTTCAAAAGGCACCACCATCCAGCTTGGCCCATCAAACCAACGGCACGGATGATGCAACACCCAACAAAAGGGACCAACCAATATGGAGTTGTATCAAGACCATAAGTTTCATGATTTAGACCATTAATTACAAGGTGGAATCCAACGTTCAACGAACCAAATATTCAATTGGACATACCTTTAGATATTTGGATATGAGCATATCTTTAGATGTTACATCATGTGACCCCACTAAGGATCCTCGGAATGACACATCAGCAAGGTCCCACTGTCCAATTGGACACACCTTGAAGGAATTAGGATATGAGGCCTACCGTTAGATGTTACATCATGTGACCCCACCAAGTTATTTTTTTATTAAAGTTATATATATAATAAATATAAACTACTTATTTATTTTTATAAAATCTGTTCTTTTCCGATAATATCTCAGAAAAGAATCACATATTTCATTATATTTTTTTAGCCCGGGCATCATACCTCTCTATTTAATCCTATAAGTTTACACTTATGGGGCCCACCCTTGGTCCATTTAAATGAACTAAACACACGACCTCCTTAAATTGTATATGTCCACTAGCTTTTGGTTAGATCCGGATTTACTGGACCGTTGGATCGACTGTGTACCGATCCGAATGAATTGTTGACCATTAAACTTTTGGGGCTAGATGGAGATGGTAGAAACCGCGGTTGGGAATAATTTTTTTAAAAGAGAAGGGTCCCAGGGAGTCCTTGAAATACCCCTATCACCACCCCCATGTGGGTCGCCAGGTGGGCCCCACCACAAACTTGAGCTTACTTTAACCTAAGCTTTATCTTAGAAGAGCTACCCTTATATAAACACACATTCATACTTGTGTAATGGTCAATGTCTTTAAATTCAAGAGGTCGTTATGTTATGTAAGTTTACTTCTCATTTTATATTTATTTTCATTACATGTTAAAAGATTCTAATATTCAAAGATAATAAATTTCTTTCTTTTAGACTTATTTTATCTTAATAAACCAAACCAAATCAAACCAAGCCTTTTCCCACTAGGTGGGGTCAGCTATATGGATTTGACGACGCCAATCAAATCTGTTTAGGGCCATGTCCTCCGTTAGATCTATGTAGGCAAGGTCATATTTTATCTTAATAATATTTTAAAATAATTCTTAAATTTTTAATATATTTTTAGTTTTGGCCCGGGCTTAGCATGGGCGTTTGTTGCTAGTATATATATATAATCAATAGGGATCCTTGCTCTAGACAGTGCCATGTCAGTGCTCTCAATTTTTCTTTATTTTTCTAGGGCGCCATCTCAACATTCTAAAAAAATGACACATGGAATTACAAAAACCTGACACATGGAAACATTGTACGGTCTCATGCCTGCTTTATTAGAGGGGCTTAGTCACTAATCACTAGGATTTAGGGTGCTTAATTGGGTTTAGTGGCCTAAGCACTAGGATTAGTGGTGTGTGGTGTGTGGTGCATTAGGTAGTGGGTCATGCATATCATACTTACTTGGACCCACCTTGGCCCGGTGGCCCATGGCACTCTCATTATGAGCCCATACCCATTTGCCAATGATTTTCTTGCAAACTCCCTAACTACTTGGCCTTATGTGCAAAATTCCTAAAAGAAAACCCCCTTTTAAACCCTAAAGCCCCATTTCCCCATTTCATTTCATTCCTTTTCTTCTACAACCTCTCTACTCCTTCTCCCCCATTCCTCCACCAACCAAGCTAGGGCTTCCAAGAGTTTCCAATGCTTTCCCCAAGGATCAAGAGTCTCCCCATCATCTCCTTCATCTTTCTCCTTTCTCATTCTCATCAATAGGTAAGCAAACCCTCTCTCTAAATTCATGTAGTTTGCATCTTTCAACACTAGGAGCATACATTGGTGATTTAGTGGGCTTTCCCATTCATTTTACCATGTAGGAAGTGGGTTCTTTGCTTGGTTTGAAGTAGGGAGGTGTGAAGAGCAAGATTTGAGGTAACCCTAGGCTCTAAGTAAGGGGTTTTTGTCAACTAAGCCAAAGGCAAGTGTATAGACATGATTAATGATGTAGGCATGTTCATTTGGTTGATTCTAATGCTTTAAGTGTGCTAACCTTCTCTACTATGTGCATTTATGATATTTGGGTTGGTGGGTGTGAATTTAAAATGCATTAATGGTGGATAGTTACATAAACAAGATTGATAGAAACATTTGATTTATGCCATTGTAATTATACTCCTCTCTTGTTAAGTTTGATTGACTAACTCATTAGTTTATTACTAGTTGATAGATGTGTAGTTGCTTAAATTTGAATTTCATTTCATCATTGTTATATTAAGGTATAAGCAATATATAAAGAATAGTGGATTGACATAAAACTTGATACCATTCTTGGGACCAATCCTCTCTATTTATAACACTACTATAACCTTTAATCTAGGACTTTTAAATTACAAGAGTAACTAATAATGCATTAGTCACCAATATATATATATATATATATAGGACCGTTGACTTATATGAGTCACAAATATGAGACTAACACATTAGGCATGTTGATTATAAAAATAATTCATAACAACCTTCCCTTCTTGAATTAACTACAACAAGCCCATGGATGATTATGTAGTATTGTTAGGTATCATATGGGATTTCCCCCATGGCCCACCATCCATGTATAGTTCAAGGATGAGGTGTGAAACGGTCCCAAGTATGAGATATCAGTTCTGTCCACACCTTTTAGGAACATGTGGTTCCTTTTGGGATTCTAACTCAGCCACCACTACAACAACTTGCACTTTTAGCCACGTTTTTTAGCCACGTTTTTTAATTTCGTCGGCAAAAGTTATGCTTTTATCGACGTTTTTTAAATTTCGTTGCTAAAATTAAACTTTTTACCGACGTTTAAAATTTCGTCGGTAAAAATATACTTTTACCAACGTTTTTTAATTAAACGTCGGTAAAAGTTAGAATTTTACCGACGTTTTTGAGGAATGCGTCGGCAAAAGTGGATTCAAATATATTCTTAATTTAAAAAAATTATCTATTTACCGACGAAAATAGAAACGTCGGTAAAATATTAATTATTTTTATTTTAATTATTTACCGACGTTTAATTTCGTCGGTAAATATTTTTTCCATTTTTTATTTTACTTTTGTCTATTATTTTACCGACGAAATATAAAACGTCGGTATAATAATATTTATTTTTATTTTCATTATTTACCGACGAAAACAAAACGTCGGTAAATGTTTTTTTCCATTTTTTATTTTACTTTTTTCGATTTTTTTACCGACGAAATATAAAACGTCGGTAAGATATTTTTTATTTTTATTTTAATTATTTACCGACGAAAGAAAACGTCGGTAAATGTTTTTTCCATTTTTTATTTTACTTTTTTCGATTTTTTTACCCACGAAACATAAAACGTCGGTAAAATATTTTTTATTTTTATTTTAATTATTTACCGACGAAAAGAAAACGTCGGTAAATGTTTTTTCCATTTTTATTTTACTTTTTTCGATTTTTTTACCCACGAAACATAAAACGTCGGTAAAATATTTTTTATTTTTATTTAATTATTTACCGACGAAACAAAAACGTCGGTAAATATTTTTTCCATTTTTTATTTTACTTTTGTCGATTATGTTACCTACGAAAAATAAAACGTCGGTAAAAGATTATTTATTTTTATTTTAATTATTTACCGACGAAACAAAACGTTGGTAAATATTTTTCCATTTTTTATTTTACTTTTGTCTATTATTTTAGCGACCAAAAATAAAACGTCGGTAAAATATTATTGATTTTTTATTTAAATTATTTACCGACGAAAAAAAATGTCGGTAAATGTTTTTTCTATTTTTTATTTTACTGTTGTCGATTATTTTACCGACGAAAAATAAAACGTCGGTAACATATTTATTGTTTTTATTTTAATTATTTACCGTCGAAAAAAAACGTCAGTAAATTCCTTGTCCATTTTTATTTTACTTTTGTCTATTATTTTACCGACGAAAAATAAAATGTCGGTAAAATATTATTGTATTTTATTTTAATTATTTACCGACGAAAAAAAACGTCGGTAAATGATTTTTCCATTTTTATTTTACTTTTGTCGATTATTTGACCGATGAAAAATAAAACGTCGGTACAATATTATTTCTTTTTATCTTAATTATTTTCCAACGAAAGAAAACGTCGGTAAATGTGTTTTCATTTTTTATTTTACTGTTTCGATTTATTTTACCGACGAAAATGTAAACGTTGGTAAAATATTTTTTTACTTTTATTTTAATTATTTACCGACAAAAAATTAAGGGGTCCAAATGTATACAAATATATATCCCCAAGGCCAAAACCATTCCCTTTCCCATCTCTTCGATCTCTCTCTCTATCCCTTGTGTTTTATTCATTGTTAAATAACTGTTATATGGGTACCAACTGCCTATCTCATATATTTACCACACATAAATGCACATCCTGCAGTACCCATTCCTGTTCATGTTCCTCTTTTCCATCCTCTGCTTGCGACCTGTATAATTAGGGGTGTACATCGAGTCGGGTCCCGGGTTATCGGGCTGGGTTTCACCCGACCCGATTATGTTATGCACACTGGGAACCCGACCGAATACCCGGTAAGCTCTATCCAGGTTTGCCGGGTTACCGGGTAACCCGGTTACTGTTTTTTTTTTTTTAAACGCCATAAATCATTTGACCAGTGCAATTATTTACTCATGTGATTTGTGGAATGCACTAATTAAATGCACAGTTTAGATCGACAGAACAAACTGAACGAATGGGGTTTAATTAGATCAACGATATGGACACTCCACCTGTGAGGGTGCGATTTGTGCACCATGCACCCAGATCACTAATTATTTTATTCATTTAGTATTTCACTAATCAAATTCATATAGTATTGTACAACTCTAATTACATAACTCACACACACCAACTTTTAATCCTTTACAGCATGCTTCCCATCATCTCTGGCTTTCCTTTTTCTTCCTCAAAACCCCTCCATCTCATCTCTGGCAGTGGCTCAGTCTCTGCAATATAAAGCTCATTTCGGACATCCAAAACAACCGATTCCTCTTGAAAAGAACACTTGCCATTTCCTATGTCTGCAGTTTGCACTGCTTCCGTTTCTTGTCTGTCTTGATGTTCTCCTGGGGGGTCTTTTTCTTTCTTTGTAGAGTGGAGAAACATCTCTTTGTTTCCTTTGCTTCTTAGACTTTTGGGGTTAGAGAGACTCAAAAGGTTTGGTAGCAAGAGCTTGTCAGTCTTGCCTTGCTTGAGGTCTTGACAGAACCAGACCGCATACCAGACCGGACCACAAAAACGGACCTATCCAGATTGGATTTGTGGTTTTAGTGGTCCAAATTCGGTCCGGTCCAGACCGGACTTGAAAAACCGGTTATATCCGGATTGACCGGACCGGACCGGATTTGGACTACTAAAATTCTAAAACCATTAAACCATCGTTACTTCGAAAATCTCCATCACCATCTCCTCAACATATCCATATCGATCTAGGGATTTGAACTCGCAAAGCATAAATCCTCTTTTCTCGCTTGATTCGGAGAACATTTCTCGATCTCGAACGCCGTTTCCAGTGTTTCTAAAACATCTCTTTCATCGATCCCTTCAAAAAAAATGCAGAGGTAATCTTTTTAAACTGATAATCTCATGAATGCCGATTCCAACTCGATGGTAGGGCTTGACGTTTTCCCCCTAATCTGGGAGAGTTTTGAGTAGGCGAATGGAGAATCGATGTGCTGTTTCTATGTGGTTGTGTTGTCTATTTCGAAGATTAGTAGCATATTGGTTGTTTGTTTATTTTCGTTATGATTCTGTTCATTTTTTGTTGTTTTATGGTTGTTTGGTGAAGTGTTGAAGGCAGGGTATGCAACTCTGCATCATCTCTTATAAAATTTGTTGTCAGGTGACTGGGGTGCTTTGAGATTGTTCGATAGTGAAGATCCCTTGTTGTTCACCCATCTGGGGTGGGACCCACATACGATTGGTGTCATTGATGCTGCCCGAACGGGAAAATGGGGGGTCAACAAATTGCAGAATGCATATCTGAATAACAAGTATGAATTACGAGATGCATAGCTGAAAGAAATTGATGCCCCTAATTATAAATCAACCATTTATAATTGGTTGAAAATTTTAAACCGGTCTGGACCGGTTTAAGTGGTCCAACCGGACCGTTTTGGACTGGACCAGACCGGATATGACCACGTTCAAGTGGTCTGGTCCGGTCCTTCATTTTCGGCCGGACCGGAAATCCGATGCTTCCGGGAACCCACGGCGGGCCGTTTGTTTGAAGAATTCGAAACCTCATTATGATGAGTACCGGGTTGAGATGTGCAATGCCATGTCGATTAATGATGAATCCAAGAACATAGTAACTAAGCGAATCTACAAGAAAATATAAGCAGGTAACTTCAGAAGATGCATCATCGATCTCCTCGGTTTTTGTTTGATGCCTCCCATGTCATGCAGTTGTATTTGTCAAAAGCGGAAAGATGCAGTGCTACATTGCCCAACTCAGGCAACCCAAATTCTATTTTGTATTTTTTTTTAATTATAAGTTCCTGTGTGATAATCCAAACCGTTGTTTTTTTTTAGGATCGTTTGTCGTCGCGGTGGTGCCGATCCTCCGCGTCGCGACTGCTTCTATGCTTGTGATCTCGATTTCGATCGTGCTGGAGATCGAGGTCTTTGTGATGGTCTCTTTCCCGATCTCGTTCGTCTCTGTACTTTCTGCTCGATGTCTTTAAACCCCATTCTGGAGGACTCATTCACAAGATAACAGATTCGAACCCATCTATGCTCCAAACCCACTTCAACAAATCCAAACAAGAAACCACAGATTGCAAAATAGCATTCAAAGATTTCGATGTCAACCGAAAAAGGAATCATTGTAGAAGTAGAAGAAATCCCAAAAACCCTAAGCAGAGAAAGTTGAGAGGTATCTTGAGATGGTGAGAGTGAGCCGAGAGATGCAAATTGGTGACTTGAGGCAGATATCATCAACCAGCCAACGATGGTACGTAGTTTCTTCCTGGGTTATCAGGTCACCCGAAACCCGAACCCGATAACTCGGTAACCCGGTGACCCGGGAACCCGATAACCCGGTTTTACTTAACAGGGTTATCGGACCGGGTTCAGAGGTCTTAAAAATACCGGGTCGGGTCAAATCCGGTCCGATAACCCGGAACCCGACCGATGTGCACCCCTACTCGGCGGGCCGTTTACGAACCTAATGGTTGGAAAATCCTATGCTTCCCTTATAATTGTATAACCGGGAGTCCTTGCGAACCGTCAATTCCGTCAAGTTACCTTACCCTTGAGAAAAGTGCTCTCGCAAGTTTTCACATTTTTTCGGGGGTCGTTTCCCGTTTCGGACCCCCAGCGGGCTGAAGTGTTAGGAAATCCTGTCCGAATTTTATTTTACGTCAGTAAAAACTATCAGATACTATTATCGACGAATTATATGACGTTCGTTAAAATGAACATTTACTGATGTTATTTGTAAAACGTTGGGGTAATGTTTAATTTAATTTTTAGAAAAATTAAAAATTAGAGTCCTTTAACGATGAAAAATTATCTACCGACGAAAATCAGCGTTGGTTGGTAGAGGATTTGAGAGGTTTTCAAATAATAAAAATAAAATAGTTTTTCTCGACAAAAAATATATTTGTGATGAAAAAAAAGTGTGGAATAATCCCCCCTCTATTTTCCCTCTCCCGCCAACAGAATCCCCTTTTCCCCCTTTTCTCTCTTTCCCTCGTCTTTCTCTCACTCTCTGCGCTCTCACTCTCGTCCCATCTCTGCTATCTCACTCTCGCTCCCTCTCTGCTATCTTCTATTCCTCTCTCATCTCTCTCGATCGGGCGATCTCTCTCTCTCTCTCTCTCTCTCCATCGGGCGATCTCAGAGCGTCGATCCGGCGTTCTCAGTGCGACTGCAGTCATCTATTTCTCTCTCTCTGTCGATCGGGCGACCCTCTCTGTCTCTCTGTCTCTCTCTCTCTCTCTCTCTCTCGATCGGTCGAGATCGGTGGGCCGTCCCCTCTCTGCTATCTCACTCTCCCCCTCTCTGCTATCTTCTATCTTCTCTCTCTCTCTCTCTCTCTCTCTCTCTCTCTCGATCGGTCGAGATCGGTGGGCGTCCCTCTCTGCTATCTCACTCTCGCCCCCTCTTGCTATATCTATCTCTCTCTCTCTCTCTCTCCTCTCTCTTCTCTCTCTCTCTCTCTCTCTCGATCGGTCGAGATCTGTGGGCCGCTCTCCATCTCGCTTTTCTCTCTGCTCTCTCTCTGTTCTCTCTCACTCTCTCGATCTGCTCTCTCTCTCTCTGTTTCTCTCTCTCGGTTGAGATCGCTCTCTCGATCTGCTCTCTCTCTGTTCTCTCCTCTGTTTCTCTCTCTCTCGCTCTCTCTCTCTCTCTCTCTCTCTCTCTCTCTCGGTCGAGATCGGTGGGCCGCTCTCCATCTTGCTCTTTCTCTCTGCTCTCTCTCTGTTCTCTCTCACTCTCTCGCTCGCTCTCTCGATCTGCTCTCTCTCTTGCTCTCTCTCTGTTCTCTCACTGCTCCCTCCACTCTCTCTCTCTTCTGCCCGACAACGACCGTCGCTCGAAGTGAAACCGGACTCTCGCCGCTGTCCCTGCTCGGTTAGAGAATCTGCCATTGCATCTCTCCCCACTCTGCAGGTAATGTCTCATTCTCATCTCTTCTCTCTTCATCCCTATCTGATATGGTTATTTGGTTGACAGCCGCCCCCTCAACTTGTGTTTTTCCCTTTCATAACATGATGGAATTGGAGAAGTTACAAAGGTTTTGCCTTTTGCTTGTTGCCGTTCAAAATTCAACAAAGAAATGTTTCATCAAGAAGAGGCTATGATGCTAGATGATTCAATGCAATATCATCTGGTTTCAGAGATTGATGATGCATTCATTTCAGGGGGTATCAACTTGAAAACCAATTCAGTATAGTAGCTTGGTGGCAATGTTTTGATCATGCTTTTAAAACAAGGCTTTGTCAAAGCTCTTATCAAATGTTAGGCTAAATAACTCCATCAACATGCCACATAATGAGCACTGCAACACCAATGTCACTTTTAAGTTTGCTTATTATTTTCTTATTTTAGAAAGTGTTGATTAAAATGTTAAGCTCAACTCATATGCCTGTTATCAAGGACATGGGGCACAATAGATGGCCCACATTTTGGATGAGAAATGACAATAGTTTTTTGCAAGAATAGGACATTTGACCATTTCAGTGATTTTTTTTTCTCTTTCGAAATTATCGCACTGGGATATCTTCAACTGGTTCCATTGAAATATTATCAAGAGATATCATGGAAAGTATTTTATTCTGAGTTTCTCATGATTTTGTCTTGGTATTTTGTTCAAAAGTGGAAGGATTTTCATGCCATTGCTCTTTATGCATTTTATTCTTAGATTTGTGTTTAATAGAATTTTTTAAGTAGGTGCTTGTGGGGCATTTTCCCTTGCTGTGGAAGGAATTCACCATATGAAGATAAGAAAGTAAGAAACAAATCCATGCTGAATAGTGCAAGCACTGGGAATTGGTACCATATAATCAGAGATGGATTCAAAATATTGGATACTTAGGAAGAGAGAATCAAATATTGGATGATTAAGAACTATACAAGTACCACCCATCTAGCTGTTTTTTATTCTTTTTTCCTTTTCTTTTTACACTTCAGCTTTGCAAGAAAATGATACCCTTACCATTGCAGAAGCTCCAATCTGTAGATATAAATTTGAAATATTTAATGCATTAGCTAGAATCTCTAGATTTCTTTTTACTTAAAAAACCATTTACACAGATCATTATAAAACATAGTATTAATTGGAGATTATAGAATATCTGTCCAATCAAAACAATAACAGAGGAAAATCATAAAATTAATGTCAGTTATGGGATCCAACCTCTATTTGAGGATGGAAGAGAATGCCCCAATCCCACGAACAGGCTGGGTTTTGATCAGTCTACCGTTTCAACATTTTCCATCCAACTTCATTTCATTTGATAGAGCTTAACAATCCTAATGAGGCCAATTTCTTAGATATTAATGTACTAAATCTCCGTTTATGTTAAGCCCCATCTTATACAAGAGCACGTTTAGGATTAATCAAGAATAATAATAATAATAATAAAAAAAAAACTGTTCCTTACAGCTTGCTGTTTGGGGTGCTAATTAGTGGGACGTCCATGCGGCCATGCGGCCATGCACAAGCAAGGGATGATGATGTATCAGAAAATGCATAAAACCTAATGCATATGAAACTGATAAACACAAACTGATAAGGATTGTCGCTTCATATTCTAGGTCCCCCATTGTTTCCAGTGTGACGAAGGTTTCTTTCTATCTTGGGTTGTTCCTTCAATAGACAGTGCCAATCCAATTGCAATCCTAATGGGCCAATATAGTAACTTGTAGGCCCGATTAATAAACAGTTCAATTCAACCCTAATTTTGATATTAGGAGGTGTGTTAATGGACTTGTCCCCAGCACAACCGAACCCCTCCCTGTCTATCGGTGGCTAGTTTTGGGAATAAGTATCAGCCCAATATTCTGAAATTTATTTGATGTAATCTATGGTTTCATAGTCTCTAATATGAGGGCTCATGTATTAAAACAATATGACATGTTCAGTTTAGAAACCCGTTCAAACTTCACTTATTAGGAGTGAATTTTGAATAGTCCCCATTTTGGGACTGTTCTTGTATGTCATGCTCCCACTTAGGCTGGTGTCAACTACTGAAGCAAATGTATTTGTTTGTTATAAAGAAATTTTGCTTTGTTTATCTTCTATTGTTCTCCGGGTGCATACTTAGACTGTATAAATTATAGTCTATTTCGTGTACTCGGAGACCGATGGGAGATGCTGCCGAAATTCTTTTGAACAACAGATGCATTTGTTTGCGTCGTTGACATTAGTGGGACGTCGCATACAAGAATGGGGTAGAAGCCTGACCGGTGTAATAAGGGTAGCGACATTTAGATAGGAACCTGGTTATAAGAGTCCTGGAAAGAATCTTGATGTTTACTTGAGACCTCTGATAGACGAGTTTTGTGAAACGAAACATGTGAGTAGAGTTGGAGAATTGTTGAAACCCCAAAGCATGCACATAAATGCTCAATATCTAATTGCTATTTACTTGGGATATGACCAGATATGGACAGGAGTTGGATATTACGTTATCAGAACCGATTTGATGCGGAAGTACATAGATGGGGTGATCTCATTTATTGATTTGCAAAGGCGAATTCGGGCGGTGCGGTGTTGATTAGGTGCCCGTGTAATGATTGCTGTAACCATATGATGCAGGACTATGATACAGTGAGAAGGCATTTGCACATTAACGGAATGATGGTCTCATACATGCGGTGGATATATCACGGGGAACCCATAGTTCAACCCGATGATTCGGATGAGAGCGAGGCTGAATCAGAAGATAATCATGATGAATACGATGAGTTGATAGAGGACCATCGTAGGGGAACTTATTTGGATGAAGATACTCGAGAGAGGGATGATGTGCATGATTTTGAAAATTTGTTGGAGGCTTCTCAGCGTGGCTTGTACCCAGGATGCAAAAGCTCGGATACTTTGTTATCGTTTGTCATCAAGGTATTGCATGTGAAGGTAGAAAGTGGGTGCAGCAATAAGTCATTCGACAAGGTTCTGCAGATTTTTAAGGACTTTTTACCCGAAGGTCATGTGGTGCCGGCATCGGTTTACGAGGCGAAGAAATTATTGCGTGACTTGGGCATGGGATACAAGAACATAGATGCTTGCAAACACAATTGTGTGCTATATTGGAAGGAGAATGCTCAATTGGATAAATGTCCAGAATGCGAAGAGCCTAGGTACAAGGTCAGTGATGGCAAGCGAAAGAAGATCCCTCATAAGGTGCTCCGTTATTTCCCATTGATGCCGAGGTTACGCAGATTGTATATGTCAAGGAAGACAGCCACAGAGATGAGATGGCATAGTGATAAGCGGGTTGATGATGGATAGCGCGGCATCCGGCTGATTCAGTGGAATGGAAAGAATTTGATATGAAATATCCAGAGTTTGCCCAAGAGACACGTAATGTGAGACTGGGGTTAGCCACCGATGGATTCAATCCTTTCGGTAACATGAGCACCTCGTATAGCATGTGGCCTGTCATACTTATGCCTTATAATTTGCCACCATGGATGTGCATGAAGGAGCCATTCTTGATGATGTCATTACTCATTCCAGGACCTCACTCACCGGGAAACGATATCGATGTATATCTGAGGCCCTTGGTTGATGAGTTGAAGGAGTTGTGGGATCATGGTGTATCTACTTATGATGCCTCCACTAAGGAAATCTTTCAAATGCATGCGGCTGTGATGTGGACGATAATGACTTTCCTGCATATGGTAACTTGTCTGGGTGGAGCACAAAGGGTTATAACGCTTGCCCCTCGTGTAATGACAGCTCGTTAGGGTGAAGTTGAAGATAAGATTGTTACATTGGCCATCGAAAATACTTGGAACTAAACCACCAATGGCGTAGAAGCAAAGCCTTCAACGGATCAGCATGAGCGTGAAAAGAATTCTTTGGATCTACCGGGCAGAAGGTACTGGACCAACTCGAAGAGCTAGCGCCGGTCAAGTTTGGCAAGAATAACAAAAGACCGCGTGACTATGGAGAACTGAATTGGACAAAGAAAAGCATCCTATTTGAATGGCCTTATTGGAAGTGCAAAAGACTCCGACACAACCTTGATCCTATGCACATTGAGAAGAACGTCTGTGTAGCTTTGGTTGGAACATTTTGGGCATCAAGGGCAAAAACAAGGACACCGAGAAAGCGCGTAAGGATTTGAAAAATATGGGCATCAGACCAGAGTTGCATCTAGTGGAGAGAGGTGATGGATCAAGCTTGAAGCCGCGTGCCTCCTACACTCTGGAGCCAAAACATAGAGATGAATTTTTTGAATTCTTGAAATCCATCAAATACCCGGACGGGCTATGCGGCGAACCTCTCGAGGTGTGTAACATCGAAAAATGATAAATTAGCTGGTTTGAAAAGCCATGATTGCCACGTCCTTATCCAACGCATCCTTCCTATTGGCATGCGCGGCTTTCTGAATAAGGATACCTGTACTACATTGTTTGAGTTAGGCAGCTTTTTCCAAGACCTATGCTCGAAAACACAGAGACAAGAAGATTTGAAAAAATTGGAGGAGCGGATAGTTTTCATATTGTGCAAGCTTGAGAGGATCTTTCCTCCTGCTTTCTTTGATGTGATGGTCCATCTATCGGTTCACTTGCCACGCGAGGCCATGCTTGGTGGACCTGTGCAATATCGGTGGATGTATCCGATTGAAAGGTAATAGTTGATGTGATTGATTAATTATTTATGTATTAATTCTATTGTCTTCCATTGGAAATCATAGTTGTTATCATTGATTGTTTTAAAGGTTTCTGAAGACCTAAAAGGGTACGTTCGCAACCGAGCTCGGCCTGAAGGTTTGATTGCGGAGGCCTACATTGTCAAAGAGTGTCTCACTTTTTGCTCAATGTATTTAAGGCAGACTGATCGAGTAGATCGTTATGATGATGGTGGCGAACGTGGCCCAGGGATGTCGGTCTTCACACAAATTGTCCGTCCCATTGGGTTGATGCCAAGGGCACATGATCCTTCTCAAAAAGCTCGTGACATGGCTCATTGGTTTGTGCTGAATAATTGCCCCGAGGTGTTTGCCATATCTACAGTATGTGCTTCAATCTAAACATATTTGTACAATGCTTGTTGATTCCTTTATTCATTATCTACTTTTATTTATTCAGTAAAAAACTATCTTGAGTAGGGAACACAAGAATTTAGTGCAAGATCAAGATGTGGAGATGTCGGGCAGATACAACGAAGAGAATTTTCAAAATGGTTCAAACAACGTGTAAGACATATAAAATATGTTCATTTTAATTGCTAGTTATTATTGGATTTGTTTTAAATAACATTAGTTCAATGCATTTGACTTAATCTTCCTATGTAGATGAATCAATTGCGAACCCTAGGTGCACCAGAAGCTTCTGATGAGATGTGGTCATTAGCAAATGGCCCTAGGTCCCAAGTGAATCTTTATCAGGGTTGTGATTGCAATTGTGTCCGATACCACACTAAAGACCGTGAGAAAGTGTCGTAGGAGCCAGAAGTAGCGGCGTGGTCGTGGAAGGGGAATACGAAGGGGAGAAACATGACTACTATGGCTACATTTGTAAAGTCTGGGAATTGTCCTATCGACACGGGGGTAAGGTGGTCTTATTTGAATGTGAATGGTACAACACTAGTACCAAGCACAAGGTAAACATCGAAGACCATGTTACAAGCATTGATATCACTGGTCGTTGGTGTATGGATGATCCATTTGTCCTACCAAGTCAGGTGACACAAGTCTTCTACGTCAATGACACCAGCAGGGGAAAAAATTGGAGGGTCGTAGAAATGGGTCAAGCCTCGGGGAGCATGGGATGTACCTGCTAAGCGGGATGACGACGACGACGATTGTGATGTGCCTGTTGATGCATTTCAGCAGGACGAAACGACATTTGTTGTCCCAGTCCTCGTCGATGGGTACTAGTGTCCAATATTCTATGGGATGATATAGATCCTGAGATCGTTCTCGGTGATGAGTCAGCGGACAAGGATGACCAAGACGAGGATGAAACACCTGGCGGAGTACGAAGATGAAGAAACTGATGTTCATAGTGAGGAAGATGATGGACATTGAATATGACATGTAGTGTTTGTTTCAAGGTTTGCACATGTAACGATTAAGTAAATTAATAAAGATCTTATCTTACATAATGACATTGTCTTCAATTTCATTTTCTCTTCTGATTTGTTCATATATGGATAAAAAGTTTTTTACATTTCACATTTTAATCCTATTTATATATATCATAGTTGCAAGAGATGCCAAACAGAGGGAAAAAATGGGTCAAACCAGGAGAGTTGTCACGTCAAGTGCAAGCTTCCAATTATTTATTAAAGAGAAAACAGACAATTAAACAGAATGCGACAAAACTTGCATCTCTAGGGCTCCAACGGACCGCACGTGCTATATTTGGTTCGGTTAAAGGACAAACGAGAAGGGAAAGAAGAATGTCATTGGGAATGATAAGATGGAGAAACTACATTCCCACAGAAGATGATGATGTAGATGATGATACATCTCGGTCTCAATCGGATGAGGTAATCGTTATGTGAATGTCATGACATGTACTTTAAAAATATCATTTTTGATGTTGAAACTCGTGCTAAAATGATTTCCATTTCCATTTAATGTAAGTTGTTGACGTTCACTGTACTAATACTCTTGATTTTTGCTATTAATTATTTATTTTCCTTGTCACTTTGCTCTAATCCAGATTGCAGATATGCCTCGGGCTAGTAGGGTGAAACGTGCTCGGACTATTGCAGCTGCACTCGGTTTAGCTGGTGTAGAGAGCACACATGAGCCCTTACCGACTCAGCCTCCGACCACACAACCCTCACAGACACAGCCTTCGACCACACAGCCCTCATCGACTCAGCCTCCGACCACAGAGCCCTTACCGACCCAGCCTCAACCGTCCCAGCTGCTGCTGAGTCCTCATACAGTGAGTAGCAGCGTAGGTGAGAACATTATGACATTTTTAAAATCATGAATTCACTTCAATTTAATGATATCTGTTCACTAACTCATTTACCGTTGTAATTTTAACAGCATCAGCCCCACTCTCTTCGCCACAGACTCGTGTAAGGGGTGTTACGCGAGGAAGAATGCGACGAAGCTTAGAAGACAGCTGGGTCATAACATCCACGTTCCGATCTCCATCTCCAGCCATAGGCCAGAAGGGGAACATGCCCCATTACTGGTTAACCATCTTGGGTTAGCCATTAGAGAGGTTGCTCCGGTAAGGCCTCATGGTTGGAAGAAGCTTGAAAGTGGGATCAAGCATGCAGTTATTGCTACAGTTCAGGTAAACTGAAGCATAAGATGTCTACCCAAATTATTATAGTTGTGCGCCTCATTACAATATCTGATTATATTTTGTTATTACTAATCTTTGTATGGCTCTCCCCTAATTGCAGCAATTGTTTGATATCGGGGATTACGAGGGTGATATGCAGATCAGGGCGGACATTGACCGCCAATGCGGAGTTTTGTATAAGAGTTGGAAGTACGAGCTGCACAGTCACTACCTCGAGTTGTTGGAGCAGGGGGTTCCCCGACCCCAGGACCACCCGGCATCGGGTTGTGATCCAGCTGATTGGCAAGATGATGATCTCACAATGCTGGGAGTCACCATCTTGGAAGGTAAATTCGGGATGTTATCTACAACAATTAATTATATTCCACGTAATTCTATTAGTAATGATTTTATAAATGACTGCTATTGTATTATTGCTTTTCTATGTAGGCGAAGTCTAAAAAGGCTCAAGAGAGTCGAGCCAAGTTGCCATATAATCATACGTGGCTCCAGATCATTTGCATCGAGGATGTCTATGATGGTACTGATTATATTCATATGACGAGCATTGCATTAAGTTTATTAATTTATCAATATGTAGCTAGGTTCATATCTAAACAAAGCCTTTTCAATTAACAGATGTCACAGAATGCCGGTCAAGCGCCGCCTATTACTCAGTTCTTCCGCGACACCCACTACAGACAAAAGAGTAATGAGTGGGTAAACGGAGTGGCTGAGCAGAGACATGTACGTTTGCTAATAAATAAATTAGAAATCGGAAAATAATGATCCTAGCTAAGCATTCTAAATCCCTTGTTGTTTTAAATGGCAGGATGCACTGGTGCAGCGGATTGAGGAGCAGTCGCAGCCCTCAGTCACAACTCCTATGAGCGAGGAGGAGATTGCTGTTGATGTGCTTGGGAAGAGGTCTGGATACTTAAATGGATATGGGATATATACAAGATCCTCTGCACAGTCTCGGGCAGCGCATTCTGAGGTGATTGCCTTGCGGGAGCAAGTGGCTGATCAGGCTAGGAGGCAGGCTGAGCAGGACAAGAGGCAGGCTGAACAAGACAAGAGGCAGGCTGAACAAGACTTGAGGCAGGCTGAGCAGGAGAAGAGGGTGGCTGAACAAGACAAGAGGGTGGCTGAGCAGGACAGAAGATATCATGCACTTGAGGCAATCATTAAACAGTTGGCATCTGCAACAGGGATAGACCCGACCGGCTTATTGGACATCACGAGAGGGACCACTTCTGCTGGTGATGGCACAACTATTGGAGATCATGATGCAAACCTGGGTGGTGGGGGCGCTCACCTAGGCCCATAGGTAAAAATAAATAAAATAAAAAATTGCATCTAAAAAATATATATTACAAAACGTAATCCTTATATTGTGCTTTTTTATATCTTTCCGTTTCTGGGTGTCGATCGATTTTGTTGATTTTATGGCTTTTGGTTTTATATTCTCACTTTTTATCCGGTGTGATTGGTGAGCTTTTTAAATGGGTTTTCTTCCTTTTATTCTTTTATTTAGTATTGTTAGGATTGGTGAGCTTAGGATTGTCACAATTGTGTGCTATATTGGTAGAATAAATTAAAGCATCTAATGGACAGCCCTAGTGAACCGTAGTGCTTGTTGTTTGGACATGGCCCATGTATGGTGAGGTCCATTATATGAATGGCTTGGATTTCTTGCGTGTGTCATGTTATGAGAAGATCACTGAAAAAAGTGACTTGCACAGTAGCTTCTGTAATCATTATAACATCAGTTCATTCCATTAAGTTTTGATTATTGGATATTTGTAAAAAGGGGCAACAAGTAGACCTCAGGAGCTTGATGAAGCTGCTCGTAGACGACTTACAAAGCGACTATACATTCCTCTCCCTTCCTCAGGTGAGTGATCTTCATGTTTCCTCATTTAAGAATTATTTAGAAAACAATTTTATAATGTTTATTGTTGGTGAAGAAGCAAGAGCCTGGATTATCCATAATCTTTTGAAGAAGGATGGGTTGTTTAAGCTTTCCCTTCCTCAGGTGAGTGATCTTCACTGTTTCCTCACCGTTCACTAGCAAAAACTTCTATTGCCCCTGAAACCTGGGTTTACTTTTGCTGCCTCATCTAATGTCTAAGTTGATGGGCTAGTGGCAACTTGCAGACTACATTAGGCAGTAAAAGTGACCAGGGACTACCTATTAAGATCTGCACCCCTCAAATCAAAATACTGGTCCGCCACTGAAAGTGACCTGTCTATAAACATAAACTTCATTCTACAAACCATTGGAATTTTCCATGTATTTATTCTCTTTTGACTGAACTTCTACATGGCTAGTAGAAATTCCAACATCCTGTGTTCACCATAGGTACCCCCAAGTCTCTAATTCATAATACATTTGAATTAGTTTTTTTTTTTTAATTTGTAGCCATTTGTTTTCAGCATTTGAGATTGTGAAAAACTCATAATTCACTCTTGCTGGGATAATGTCTTTTAAGTTTAGTATCCCTATTACAATTCCAAAAAGAAGAAGAAAAAGAAGAGGAGGAGGATGAGGTTCTATATCCTCAATCAATAGCAATCATTGATGTCAACATCAACCTAAGAAGTATAAGGCAGTATGCACCCATCGAAGAAAAGTACATAACCCATTTCAAAAAACCAAGTATAGAACATGATGTCAATTCTTAATTACTCTCCACTATATAACTGAATGACAGAATATAAACTATCAATTCTGCCAAAAAAATAACAAAAACTATTGCAACTCTGGGGTACAAGACAACAACCAAATACACCCTAAAACTTGTATGATCCTTCCTCAAACCAGATTATGACTGTCAAGATTTGAATCTTCTTCTCTTTTTTCCTTCTGACATAATTTTACCACACAAGGCAAAAAAAACTAATCTATTTAAAAAAAAATATTGTGAACTTATGCATGGATTGATAACTGTTGCGAACCCATTAAACAGTAAGAAATGGGGTTTTGCAAACATGGGTTTTAAGGAGTCCTTTCCCTAGATACATTGCATAAATAATACAATCAAAACGAACTTCAATTTTATGTAATAGGATTCCATGTGGCAGAAATCTGAAAAGGGGATGCCGCCCTTATTTGTTAACCAACATAATTCATTAAATGGTAACGAAAACGATAGGACGGTTGGCAAATAGGACTCCCGGTTATAGAATTACGAGCGAAAATAGGATTTTCCAACACTTTAGGCTCGAAAACGGCCCGTCGGGGGTCCGAAACGAGAAACGCCCACTGGAAAAATCAAAAACCGACACGAGCACTTCGCTCGAGGGTAGAGTGAGTTGTAGGAACTGACGGTTCATGAATTGGATTCCCGGTTAGAGAATTACGACAGAAACATTAGATTTTCCATCACTTAGGCTCGAAAACGGCCCGCCGGGGGCCCGGAACGGGAAACGGCCGCGGGAAAAATCGGAAACCGGCACGAGCACTTCGTTCGAGGGTAGAGTGACTTGTAGGAACTGACGGTTCGCAAATTGGACTCCCGGTTAGAGAATAACGATCGAACATAGGATTTTCCAACACTTTAGGCTTGAAAACGGCCCGTCGGGGGACCGGAACGGGAAACGGTCTCCGGAAAAATTGAAAACCGGCACGAGCGCTTCCCTCGAGGATATAGTAACTTGTAGGAGCTGGCGGTTCACAAATAGGACTCCCGGTTAGAGAATTACGACAGAAACATGGTGTTTTCCAACACTTAGGCTCGAAAATGGCCCGTCAGTGGCCTGTAACGGGAAACGGCCGCGGAAAAAATCGGAAACCGGCACGAGCACTTCGCTCGAGGGTAGAGTAACTTGTAGGAACTGACGGTTCGCAAATAGGACTCTCGGTTAGAGAATTACGACAGAAACATTAGATTTTCCATCACTTAGGCTCGAAAACGGCCCGCCGGGGGCCCGGAACGGGAAACGGCCGCGGGAAAAATCGGAAACCGGCACGAGCACTTCGTTCGAGGGTAGAGTGACTTGTAGGAACTGACGGTTCGCAAATTGGACTCCCGGTTAGAGAATAACGATCGAACATAGGATTTTCCAACACTTTAGGCTTGAAAACGGCCCGTCGGGGGACCGGAACGGGAAACGGCCTCCGGAAAAATTGAAAACCGGCACGAACGCTTCCCTCGAGGATATAGTAACTTGTAGGAGCTGGCGGTTCACAAATAGGACTCCCGGTTAGAGAATTACGACATAAACATTGGATTTTCCATCACTTAGGCTCGAAAACAGCCCGTCGGGGGACTGGAACGGGAAACGGCCGCGGGAAAAATCGAAAACCGGCACGAGCACTTCGCTCGAGGGTAGAGAGACTTGTAGGAACTGACGGTTGGCAAATAGGACTCCCGGTTAATGAATTACGACAGAAACATTAGATTTTCCATCACTTAGGCTCGAAAACGGCCCGCCGGGGGCCCGGAACGGGAAACGGCCGCGGGAAAAATCGGAAACCGGCACGAGCACTTCGTTCGAGGGTAGAGTGACTTGTAGGAACTGACGGTTCGCAAATTGGACTCCCGGTTAGAGAATAACGATCGAACATAGGATTTTCCAACACTTTAGGCTTGAAAACAGCCCGTCGGGGGACCGGAACGGGAAACGGCCTCCGGAAAAATTGAAAACCGGCACGAGCGCTTCCCTCGAGGATATAGTAACTTGTAGGAGCTGGCGGTTCACAAATAGGACTCCCGGTTAGAGAATTACGACATAAACATTGGATTTTCCATCACTTAGGCTCGAAAACAGCCCTCACTGCACTGTATATCAGAAGAGGCTTGGCCTATCTAGGATCAGCTTTATTCAGCTCAACATAATTTAAAGTCATGCTCTCATAAATTTACGATATATCAGGCCTTTTCACTAGTTTATTCAATGTACTTAGTAATCCTAATTTCTTGATCAACTCGCTACTCTTTAAAACATGAGATTGTTTATCATGAGTTGTGTTTCCCCAAACCATTTTAATGAAATTCTTGATTTTTCGTTGTTGCTAGAGCTGTTGCGAATTTTCTTTTTATCTGCTCATATATCCTTTACTATAACACCTTACATCAATCTTAGCATTGCTTCTCGGATGAATATGTGGATCTACAAGAGAGGATAGAATTTATAACTGGATTTCGCCTAGATTGCCAAAGCAGTTATTACTAGTTTGGATGTCAAAGTTTGATCAGTGTAAGGATGAGGTATTTTGTTTCTTTTTATATTTTCAAAATCACCATCAAAAACCATCTGGAACAGAATACAAGTTGAACTAGCTCACAGCCAATAGTGATCTGCGGGTGATATAATGGTGACCCAGATGTAGTTCACATGGGGCAATAGCTATCCAGCCGTGAAAAGTCCTGGCTAAGGCCAAGGCTTGAGTTTGACAATTATGAGTAGATGATATATATGAGCTCACAAAAGAAATTGCAACACCTCTTTTGCTCCCCCTCATACAGAACTCCAAACATAGATCACATCACTATGATATTGTTAATATGTGATACTATCTATTTTTAACTGAACAGGACTTCTCTAGAACAAATCAGCTGTGAACTCTGCCATTACTCATATGATACTCAGATGATGAAAGTGACCCATGAGACCTATAATTGTGGGCCACTAAATCACAATCCGTGCAAATAGAATCATGCATCGATGATTGAGACTGACTGCAGCCTTATCCTTGGGGCTTTTGTTTGGAAAGAGGGAGAGATAGGCCCACCATTGCCAGGTAAGAGCAGGCGCATGTGACTGCCGCGTGTTAGATAGGACTCCAATTCTCTGGTACAGAGAAACTAAAAAGGCAACGACATGACACAAATTGAGGGGGGGGACCTAGCTACCAGCTTAAAACTTGTGGATAGCCAATGAGAATATCGTGAAGGAGACAATCATCTTGAGTTGAATCTAGAGATCTATGACAGAGATTGAAATGTAACTGTCAACCCCAACCATGCATGAAGCTTCTACTGACACTTAAAAGCTTGTAACTGCAATTTTGCAAAAGGTCAGAGAGAATCTTGTTATTGATACGGTAGGTGTAGCCGTGTTGCTGCCACATGGAGAAACTGGATTGTAATTCTTTGAAGAGTAAGATGATAGTGGTCCAATTGGGGTCCTTGTTGCAGCCGAGATGGTCCCAGATTGTGAAGGAGAGGGCTGAAAATAGGGGAGCAATTTGCTGCTTAGGCTTGTGCCAATGTTGGAAGGACTTGATCAGTACATGTGATTTCCTCATGGGCTAGAAAGCGAAGGGGAGTTGCACTTAGATTTGGTTTTAGCTACTTGTCATTGTTCATTAAATGGCAGCCATGGTTGACAGAAGTCATTTCTGGATTACATTCATGATCGTCAAATAAAACATGATTGAACTTAGAGTCATGCAGCCTCTAGATATTTGGGTTCATGCAATGACAAATTTTATACAACTTAACCATGTGTGTTTTTTTTTTTTTGTCCTTAAAGTTGTAGTAATTGACTCATTTTAATTCGGCTATATTCATCTGGTCCGGTGCGGCCCAGCCTGATTGTAGCAGGCTTCTTGGGCGTATCAGGGCTGGACCTAGGTTTGAGACACAGCCCGTTCAATAAATGGGAAGGAATATAAGCTACAATAGACCCATTAGGCCCATTTATGTATTTGGACAATTTCACAAATGGATTGACCGTTCAGGAGCGCGGAAGGGCAAGCCCTGTGTCGCCCACTTGATAAATGCCAGTCACTGGGATCTGTTTGGTTGCTATGAGCATGTCTATTGTTACTTGTGATCTCTCCTTCCCCTTGCAAGACAGTGAATTGCCATCGATTTGAATTGACCTCATCAAACTGGCCTTACCGTTGCAGATAGATCACACATTCAAAACAAAAATAAATTGGAGAGTATTCATGTGATAGATTGCAATAGCATAGAAATTGCAGTAACTTGCAGAGAAATAAAAGAAGTGCCTTGGAATGTCTATGTCTATATGAAGATCTCAATTATTTCTCTTGCTTGCTTCTTTCAGGCAACATTGTTTCAGTGCTAATCTTTGCTTCTCCCATGTAAGTAAGAAAGTTATATTGAATGGATTTTGTGATCATGGGTTGTCTCATAAATTAAGATGATGGATTTGTACCTCTCCCTTAAACATTAATTCTACAAGTTGATGACACGAGATCATAAAATGTCAGCAGAGTCGCTTGACTATGTTTGATTTATAATTTAATTCATTGAAAAGAATTTAATGTTATTTTTGTCATTGCAGATTGATAGACGCTTTGGGGTCGGTTGCTGACTTGTGGGAGTGTAGGACTTTTTTTTGGTTTATTTGTATATATGTATGTTGGACATTTGTTATATGTTTATGTTTGATTTATAATTTAATTCATTGAAAAAGAATTTAATGTTATTTTTGTCATTGCAGATTGATAGACGCTTTGGGGTCGGTTGCTTACTTGTGGGAGTGTAGGACTTTTTTTCGGTTTATTTGTATATATATGTATGTTGGACATTTGTATGAGACGGTATCATTATTGATTGTAATATTTGTTTAATGAGATGAATGAAACAATTGAAAAATGGAGATTTGTTTATTTAGTAATGTTTTATTTCATTGCATTTTTTATGTTGAATATAGGTATATGAACAGATTTATTTTTATACAGGTGTATGAACAGGTTTATAGAAAAATATAATGCAAATACAAGTAAAATTTTAAAAAAAATAAAAGACCTTTGCCGACGAAATTTTCGTCGGCAATATTCAAAATCGTCGGCGAAGGTATAAAAAAAAGTAAAAAAAAAAATTTTAAAAATGATTTTGCCGACGAAAAGGATCGAAAAATTTCGTCGGGAAAAGTAAAAATTATAAAAATAAAATTATTTTGACCGACGAAATAAAAACGTCGGGAAAGTTAAAAATGAGAAAAAAAAAATAAAATTATTTTCCCGACGAAACAAAAACGTCGGAAAAGTTAAAAATGTTAATGAAAAGAAAATAAAAATATTTGGCCGACGAAATAAAAACGTCGGCAAAATTAGATATTAAAAATGAAAAGAAAATAAAATTAGTGTCCCGACGAAAACAAAACGTCGGAAAAATTAAATATAAAAAATTAAAAAAAATGAAATATTTTGGGCGACGAAAAATAACGTCGGTCAAATTAAATATTAAAAATAAAAAAAAATAAAATTTTTCCGACGAAACAAAAACGTCGGCAAAATTAAATATGAAAAATTAAAAATAAAATAAAATATTTTGGGCGACGAAAAAAAACGTCGGTAAAATTAAATATTAAAAATCAAAAGAAAATAAAATGATTTTTCCGACGAAACAAAAACGTCGGCAAAATTAAATATGAAAAATTAAAAATAAAATAAAATATTTTGGGCGACGAAAAAAAACGTCGGTAAAACTAAATATTAAAAATCAAAAGAAAATAAAATTATTTTCCCGACGAAACAAAAACGTCGGGAAAATTAAATATGAAAAATTAAAATAAAATAAAATATTTTGGGCAACGAAAAATACGTCGGTAAAATTAAATATTAACGTCGGTAAAAAGTTTTATTTTGCCGAAAAATAATTTCGTCGATAAAATGGATTGCTGACGGTGTCTTACCGACGTCTTGCCGACGAAAAAAATTTCGTCGGTAAATATTATTACCGACGAAAATAGACTTTTGGCGACGAAAATATTTCGTCACCAAAAGTTCATTTTCTTGTAGTGATACTGTTATGTTTACTTACTGAGAAGTAAAGATGAGGCCTTGAAAATTTTCAAACATTACAAGAATGAGGTTGAGAATCAACTTGAGAAAAAAATTAAGGTGATAAGAAGCGATAGAGGAGGTGAATACGAATCACCTTTTGGTGAATTTTGTTCACAACATGGTATTATACACCCAACTACTACTCCTTATTCACCTCAGCAAAATGGTGTTGCTGAAAGGAAAAATAGAACTTTAAAAGAAATGATGAATGCTATGTTAACAAGTTCTGGATTACCTCAGAATTTGTGGGGGGATGCTATACTCTCCGCAAATATATTCTGAACCGAATACCTCAAAAGAAAACAAATAAGACCCCTTACGAATTGTGGAAAGGCAGAATGCCTACTTACAAATACTTGAAAGTGTGGGGGTGTTTGGCTAAAGTGGCGGTTTCTACACCTAAAAAGGTTAAAATAGGACCAAATACAGTTGACTGTGTTTTCATTGGGTATGCTCATAATAGCAGTGCGTATCGGTTTCTAATTCACAAATCTGAGATTCCAGATATGCATCCTAACACTATTATTGAGTCAAGGAATGCATCGTTCTTTGAACATGTATTTCCTAATAAACCCTCGCAGGAATCGAGTTCTCTTAAACGAACTCAAGATTCTGCTAATAGCAGTCATCAAAACCAACAAGAGATTGATAAACCTAGACGGAGTAAGAGGGCTAGAACATCAAAAACGTTTGGTTCAGATTTTCTAACATTTCTGTTAGAAGATGAGCCTCAAAGCTTTAAAGCAGCGGTGTCCTGTCCCGAGGCACCATATTGGAAAGAGGTAATAAACAGTGAAATTAAATCCATTTTGCAAAATCATACGTGGGAACTAGTGGATCTTCCACAAGATTGTAAAACTCTTGGGTGCAAGTGGATATTCAAGAGGAAGATGAAAGCAGATGTATCAATTGAAAAGTACAAAACCAGGCTTGTTGTTAAAGGGTACAGACAAAAGGAAAGCTTGGATTATTTCGACACTTATTCACCAGTTACGAGAATAACATCCATTCGAATGTTAATTGCAATTGCTGCCATACACAACTTCGATATACATCAAATGGATGTAAAGACCGCTTTCTTAAATGGTGAATTAGATGAGGAAATATACATGGAACAACCCAAGGGTTTAATGCTCCAGGACAAACCAAGAAAGTTTGTCGACTTATCAAATCTCTATATGGATTAAAACAAGCACCAAAGCAATGGCATGAGAAATTTGACAGTTTGATGCTGTCAAATGGGTTTAAGATCAATGAATATGACAAGTGTGTATATGTCAAGAGCACTAACAATGGCTGTGTCATTATTTGCTTATATGTTGATGATTTGCTGATTATAGGTAGTAATGATGAAATCATTCAAGCTACCAAGAGAATGTTAAACAATAAGTTTGATATGAAAGATATGGGTGTTGCCGATGTCATACTAGGAATAAAAATTTCTAAATCATCGGATGGACTGATATTTTCTCAATCGCACTATATTGAGAAAATACTCCAGAAATATAATCAAGATAATAGCAGTCCAGCGAGAACACCTATAGATATTAGTATCCATCTATCCAAAAATACTGGAAAAGGCATATCACAACGCGAATATGCGCAAATAATTGGGAGCCTAATGTATGTCATGAATTGCACTCGTCCTGACATTGCATATGCTGTTAGTAAATTGAGTAGATACACAAGTAACCCAGGTTCAGACCATTGGAAGGCCATAGTCAGGGTTTTAAGATATTTAAAATACACCAAAAACTATGGATTGTGACATTGAATATGTTGTTAGTAAATTGAGTAGATACATAAGTAACCCAGGTTCAGACCATTGGAAGGCCATAGTCAGGGTTTTAAGATATTTAAAATACACCAAAAACTATGGATTGTATTACTCGAGATATCCAGTAGTACTTGAAGGCTACTGTGATGCCAACTGGATATCAGATACCACCGATTCAAAATCCACAAGTGGATATCTATTCACACTTGGTGGTGCAGCGGTATCATGGAAATCTTCTAAACAAACATGCATTGCTAGATCCACTATGGAATCTGAGTTCATTGCACTGGATAAAGCTGGCGAAGAAGTGAATGGCTTCGTCAATTCCTAGAAGATATTCCAATGTGGTCAAAACCTGTGCCTCCTATCTGCATTCATTGCGATAGTCAATCAACAATTGGAAGGGCATAGAGTAAAATATATAACGGTAAATCTCGACATATTCGTCGGAGACATAATACCGTGAGACAACTGCTCTCTAATGTCATTATGACTATTGAGTACATAAAGTCCATGGATAACATTGCGGATCCCTTTACCAAAGGTTTAGCAAGAGAGCAAGTAAATCGGTCATCGAAGGAAATGGGCTTAAAGCCTATGAATGACAAGTCGCCATAATGGCAACCCAACCTAGTTGACTGGAGATCCCAAGATCTAGGTTCAAAGGGACAACCGAATTGTGGTGAACTGGGCCGATTCTATGAGAACTCTTGGGCTGGACACACCCTTTCACAATTGAAAGGACACACACTTCTTGGACACACCCCATTTAATAAAAAAGAAATGTTTATTTTAATAAAAATTTCTTCAAAAAATTAATAATGGGTAGTGTGCCGAGCCAGGCCCGACCCGCGCGTGAAGCCTAAGCTTGAAGCGAGGCGCACGCGTGTGTGGTGGTGACCCAACATAGGTCTACGTCCTCCCTCCTCCACAAAAGTGGGATGCCCCTTAGGGCTCATCTTATACCACTAAGGTAAACATATTTATACCAAAGAAATGTTTTGCTCTCAAGCAATGTGGGAGGGCTCATCTTATACCACTAAGGTGAAATATTTATACCAAAAAAATGTTTTGCTCTCAAACAATGTGGGAAGCAAGTTTTTCACTTCCTTTTCTTTCCATGTTTAACATGTTCAAGTAGTAGTGTTTAGGAGGCAATTTCTCATTCACTCCTTAATGGATTAGAGCAACCCAATACATGTCTTTAATCTACTCATGGAGGAGATTACATTCCCATGTATTCCCACCTAAAAGAATAAGTGGGTCCCACTTTTAGTTTGGCTCAAAGATGACCAAAATAGTGGGTTCTCTAGCCATTTTTTCCAACATACTTTTCCCCTCATTTGATAGTAAAAATATTTAGCGACTTTGGAGATCTTTAATTAGCCACCGTGATTTTCTTGGCTAATTATCAAATTCCTTGTAATGACTACTTGCTGGCTAAATTATTCAAACATGACTTTAAAGAAAACATATTATTGACCCATCTATTAAAATTCCAGTCGTCATCACGTGAGTTAGTGTTACGTATTATCTACCCCTTTGAGCCCTTCGTTTATCTCCACGGCACCTAATCTATATCTCCATGTCATTGCGACAACAAGGTGCTGACGCAGGCGGCAATGACGTGATCAAATGACCTGTAATGCCATACGTGAAACGCAAAGCGGGCGTAACCCACGTGTTGACTGGAATGGAGCCTATTTTTGTCGACTATGCAGTTGTTGGAGACTGATTGTTAAGACACTTAGACCAGCTCGGTTGGCACAAGGCAGGCTCATTCTCCCCTCTATAAATACCACCTTTGCATCAATCTCAAATTCAACCTCAACCTCAAACATCAAAAAAACTTCAAATTCAAATTCAAATTGATCAAACTCTCGGTAATGGCAATGTCAAAGCCCATTCTCACAGAGCAGCTCAGTAAGAATGGCCATGTTCCTCCTCAGTACATCCGACCCTTATCCGACCGTCCAACTCTCCTCTATGTCGTTCCATCCGAGCCGTCCATTCCCTTGATCGATTTCGAAGGCTTCAATGGCCCCAATCGGCCGAGAATCATCAACGAGATTGGCCTGGAATGTCAAACTGATGGCTTCTTCCAGGTATTTCCATAGATCAATATTTAGCATGGTATTGCATGAAACATTGTCTTTTTTTTTCTTCCCAGTTGCCAACCAACTTGGTGGGTTTTTCTGCATATAAAGAACCATGGGATACCCAAATCTGTGACAGAGGACATGGTGTGTGTTTCTAGGGAGTTCTTCAAGATGCCGGAATCTGAGCGATTGAAGAGTTACTCCGATGACGCTACGAATTATCGACTCGGCTATCGACTAGTTTCAATGTTAAGAAGGAGAAAGGTCTCTAACTGGAGAGACTATTTGAGGCTCCATTGCTACCCTTTGGAGGATTTTGTTCATGAATGGCCTTCTAACCCTCCAGCATTCAAGTAAGCCTGTCATTTCCACTTGGTCTCATTTCATTATTAGTAGCTTTGAATTTCCCAATGCCAAATGGACTCAGACTCAGGTCAAGGAGCATCCTCATGATCTTTATTCCTCCATAATAAGTGATTCTTTGTAAGAAAACAATAAGAGGAATATTTTTTTAACTTTTCTTCACGGTATCCCATGATATCATGGGATAGTCCCATGATATTACGGGATTTATCCAATTCACTTTTTTTTTAAAGAATTGTTAAGTAAGGGGGATATTTCCGTGCATCCTTTCCTCACCATACTTAATGGGGCTCACTTAGGGACTCACTGATCATGGGACTTGTGGGGGATGGGAAATGACATCTTGGATGAGACCATATATCAAATTTTGGGTCAATCTCATGCCTCTAACATCTTCATCCGTGGCTCACAAATTTAATTACTTTATATTAAAAGAAATAAATTAACCCTTGATCCAACGGTCCAATCCATTTGAATATGTGAAAATTCAATGGGTCTAGTGTACTTAAGGAGATTCCATATGTGTGGATGGTTCAGATGTATTATAAAGTCAATCATACTATGTTGTCTCTCACCGTAACATGGTGAGAGATGGATGCACATGAATATATCCCGTTAAGTAAATACACGTATGATAACTATTATTAAGTTTTATCATTTTGGAAAAAAAAATTAAATCTCCCTAAAATGCCACATAAAAGTCATAATATCATGGGATTAGAGGCAAATAAGTTTTTTAAAAAAGTTGACCAGAGTCTAAGGACTCTAGTGACACTAAAATTAGAACATCTTAATTTAAGGATAACTAATATGTAAAAACCCCTAAATTAAAACTTGTTAAACCACATTTTAAGCTTTCCTTTTAAAACAAAAGTTTCAATAGGCCTTCTAGCCAATTCATTTATGAATGATAGTAGTATTATTTCCACCTTGACCGGGACATTGTTAGTAAGTACAGTACAAGCGCAAGAAGAAGCAATATCAGAGAGCATGGGGCTCGACAAGGATCGCATGGAAAAAGCATTGGGGAACCAGGACAGCACATGGGCATTAATTACTAGGGAAAGTCCACATGACCCGAGGCTTGTGCCCGGGCCATAGCACGGTCCCCGAGGACCGCCCAACGGCACCACGAGACGGTGCCATGGGCGGGGCATAAGCTCGGGCCATGTAGCACGGTTGTAATTACTATCCCCAATGTCCACAACCAGAACTGACATACGGGCTGCCAGGTCACACAGACCCGAATGCCCTGACTGTTCTTCTTCAAGATCAAGTGGCAGGCAAGTTCTGCGAAATGGGCGATGGGTGGCTGTCAATCCCATTCCAGATTCCTTTGTTGTGAATATTGGAGACCAAATTCAGGTGAGTGTGAAATCTTGTCAAAAGAAATAGCAGTAGATTCCTTTGTTGTGAATAGTGGAGACCAAATTCAGGTGAGTGTGAAATCTTGTCAAAAGAAATAGCAGTAAACTCCATGTGACTCGCCCGAGAGTTACTGATTCAAAACCTTTTTCAGTACCCCATCTGACTATGACCTAAAAATGCTAAAAACTTATTTCTTAGTATTTTGCTGAAAATCCCATCATCCCATCCCATTCCATCCATTTGCAATGAAACCATGGGACTTGAACATTGTCAGAGTGGTGTTAGATCTCCCAATAGCTTCTACTCGCTCCTAAAGATTTGTAGCTAATAGTGTGGCAATATCTAACCCGATCTGCTAAACAGAACCCTGCCCGGTAGTCAGGGGTAGACCTAGGAAATTCTCCTTTGAGAGGCTATATGTAAAAGAAATTAGGGAAGGGCAAATTTTAAAAAGAAGTGTTAGAATATACAATGGCAAAAGGTCAACAAAAACGGCAGCAGGGGGTTAAAAAAAAAAAGACAACAGGCGATGTCAGAACATAAAAACGCAGTGGAGGCAGAATGCACTCTCGCTATAGCGAGGGTACGCGCTGAGTCACAGTTGGTTCCGGACTCTGTGTAAAAGTTTGAGAAAGACTTTTTCTAAGTGGATTATAATTATGAGTCTTAAGCACGAATTAGGGGCTATATATTGGGTGTTTCTCACAACCCAAAGGAATACAAGATCATCTCTCAAGTTCTGAATTAGTGATCAAATTGAGAGAAATTTTCTCTAGAGATTTTTGAAGAGTTGTGCTGCCAAGTACTCTAAAGAGCAAGTTTCTTCTGTATCCCTTGTAGAAGATCATCTTCTTGCGTAGAAAATTTAAGGAGTCAAGCGCTGGATCTGTTGCAATCAACGGTGTGATGTTGTTGAAGCGTGATGCGACACAAGGTAACTTCAGTCTTTAGATAAGGGATATCTAGGGAAGAAATCTGAGTTTCTTGTAATTGCGAGATTCATAGTGTTTGATTAGATCCAGTACGAATCGGTGGTTTTTTACCCGATTTGGGTATTCCACCTTAAATTTGGTGTCCTTGTGGTGTGTGCTTATGATTTTATTTCCGCTGCGTAGTTTTATTTTTGCACACTAGGGGTTGATTTATTGAGTGGACCAATCTAGAGATCTCAAACCCTAAACCCTCAATTGGTATCAGAGCGGGTTACACTAATTTACTGTGTTTGATCACAAGAGATTTTTAGAATGATGTTCAATCGAGAAGGGACATCAACTTCTAAGCCCCCTTTGCTAGATGGTTCTAATTATGCATATTGGAAGCAAAGGATGATTGGGTTCCTTAAGTCCACTGATGATGATGTTGGGATATTGTTGAGGAGGGCTACTCCAGACCAACAATTGTGGTTAGTGGACAATCTGTTCCTAAACCTAAAGCTGAATGGACTAAGGATGAGAAGCATGCATCCAATTGTAATAACAAGGCGGTGAGTAGTATATACAATGGAGTGTCTGCTGAAGAGTTCCGTAGGATTTCCACTTGCAAAACAGCAAAAGAAGCGTGGAAGTCTTACAGACAGTATATAAGGGTACAGACACGGTGAAGCAATCTAAATTGCAAAGGCTGACTAAAGAATTTGAAACTATCGTGATACAAGAAGATGAGACCTTTGAGCAATTTTATGCAAAGCTGAATGATAATGTCAATTCTGTTTTCAATCTGGGTGAGGAAATTCAAGAAAACAAGATTGTCAAGAAAATTCTGAGGTCTCTACCTTCGAGGTTCGATTCTAAAGTTAATGCTATTGAAGAAAACAAGAATCTTGATACCCTCAAGGTAAACCAGCTGGTTAGAAATCTTCAAACTTTTGAAGCAAACCGTTTGAATAAAGGAAAATCAAAAGAGAAAGGTATTGCTTTGAAATCCATCTCAGAATCAAGAAAGAAGCCTGAAAAGAAAATTACGTATGATTCTGAGTCTGAGGCTGAAGATGATTTGGCTGAAATGTTCAATTGCTTCAAGGAGTACATGAAGTCAAAACAAGTCAAGTGGAAGGGTTCTAAATTTGCGAAAAAGGATTCTGCAAAAGGAACTAAGTGTTTTGAGTGCCATGGCTATGGTCACTATGCTAGTGAGTGTGCTAACAAGAAAAAGGGTACATGAAAAGGCTATCAAACAACTTGGGAAGAACAGTCATCGGAAGAAGAACAAGATCCTTCAATTGCAACTTCTGAAACTGTGAATGGCAAGTTTGTAGCTTTCATGGCTAATTCTCTATCTGACAATGATACTGATGAAGATCATGCTGATGAGATGTCAGATCAAGAGAAAGATTATGAAGCATTGTATCATAAAATATATGCTGATTGTGTTAAGATGTTCAAGTATGGCTACAAGATCTCTATCAAGTTTAAAACTGCTCAAGAAGAAAATTCTGCATTAAAAATTGAATTAGAGCAAGCACTTGAAAAGGTTCATCTCTTGGAAAGTTAGAAGATCTGCACGGCTGAAACTTTGACCATTGAGAGTCAAAAACTTGAAAAGGCTGAACAAGAGATTGAGAATATGAAGACGGAGTTGCAGACTGTTAAATTTGAAAAAGAAGATTTGCAATGAAGACTGAAGATCACTTTGTCTGAACTAGAAGTGAAAAAAGCTTCAATAAACAAGATGAACACTGGTTCGAAGACTCTTACAAATATCTTGTGTAGTCAGAAGTCTCTTTTTGACAGAAGCGGTCTCGGTTATGATCATGGTGCATCCACTTCAAATGCTAAAGGTAAAACAATTTTTGTTTCAAGTGTTGCACATGCTACTCCACATACTGCACATATACATAATGTGTCGAGTAGTTTCAAGAAAAAGAATGTGTCACGCAATGCAAAACATCCACTTGTCACCATTGTGGAAAGAAAGAACATATTCGTCCCCATTGCAATAAGCTGCAGAGTCTACCAAAGACCAAGCAATGGCGGAAGAATTTTTCTCCACCCAAGACGACTCCAATTAATTTGGGTTAGAAAATCTGATTTGCCTAAGGAGTTTGCTCACACTTTGCAGAAAGTTCAAACTACAAATGTGTGGGTGGCTAATCATAAAAAGCCCTGATCAAGGAGGTCAAGTCCCCACCCCTAGTGCTGATACGAAGATCATAATGAGGGGGAGTCAAAATCGAGGGGAAGCTACTGCATCTAGATTGACGGAAGCTGTATGATTTTTTGTTTGTCAATTATGGACAAATTCAGGGGGAGAAGAATGAAGCCAGGGAGAGTTATACAAGCTAAGACAATTCAAGATCTACAGTGTTGATTTTTTTTGTTTTAAAAAATTCATTGTATTTTGGGTTTTCTTTTGGGTAGATCATATTGTATTAGGGAGATTTGTCCAAGAATTGCCAAAAGGGGGAGATTGTTAGAATATACAATGGCAAAAGGTCAACAAAAACGGCAGCAAGGGGTTAAAAAAAAAGGACAACAGGCGATGTCAGAATATAAAAAACGCAGAGGAGGCAGAATGCACTCTCGCTATAGCGAGAGTACACCTCTCTATAGCGAGGGTACGCGCTGAGTCACAGTTGGTTCCGGACTCTGTGTTAAAGTTTAAGAAAGACTATTTTTCTAAGTGGATTATAATTAGGAGTTTTAAGCATGAATTAGGGGCTATATATTGGGTGTTTCTCACAACCCAAAGACACAAGATCATCTCTCAAGTTCTGAATTAGTGATCAAATTGAGAGAAATTTTCTCTAGAGACTTTTGAAGAGTTGTGCTGCCAAGTACTCTAGAAAGCAAGTTTCCTCTACATCCCTTGTAGAAGATCATCTTCTTGCGTAGAAGATTTGAGGAGTGAAGCGCTGGATCTGTTGTAATCAACGGTGTGATGTCGTTGAAGCCTGATGCGACACAAGGTAACATCAGTCTTTAGATAGGGGATATCTAGGGAAGAAATTTGAGTTTCTTGTAATTGCGAGATTCATAGTGTTTGATTAGATCCAGTACGGATCGGTAGTTTTTTACCCGGTTTGGGTTTTCCACCTTAAATTTGGTGTCCTTGTGGTGTGTGCTTGTAATTTTATTTCCGCTGCGTAGTTATTGTTTTTGCACACTAGTGGGTTGATTTATGAGTGGACCAATCTAGAGATCTCAAACTCTAAACCCTCAAGAAGGCATATTAATTTTCAGAATTTATAAGGTGTTTTAAAAATTGTAATCTTTTTTAAAATTTGGGAGTGTACTTCAGCCCCCACTAAGTCCGCCCCTGCCTGAAATTCATGTCACGGTTGACCCCTTCTGCTTCCGAATTTAAGTTGGCATTTCCAACAAAATTAAGGAACAGGTCAGACACGGGCTTGGTCCATATATGGCTTTTTGACCTGTTAATCCAATTTGAGTCCTACTCAAGTCAACTTACTACACCCTGACCTGCCAATCCAACCCGAACCTGAAGTCAGGTACTTCAGGTTCGGCGTGGGCCTGTAGATATGCTGCCTATACTGGACAACCCAAATCGAGCACAACCTGATCTGTCCCTTGCCACCCTAACTGGGGGTCTTTATTGAAATCTTTTGTTATGCAAGGTACTAAGCAATGGGCGCTACAAGAGTCTACTTCACAGGGTGTGGTGAATAACAAGGATGAAAGGATCTCCATCCCGACTTTCTATTGCCCATCTCAAGATGCTGTCATTGCACCTGCAGAGGAATTGATCGACGAGCAGCACCCTGCACTTTATAGAAGCTTTGCTTATGGAGAATACTACAAAAGTTTCTGGGACCAGGGGCTTCATAAAGAGAACTGCTTGGAGCTGTTTAGAGCCTTTTAGTACTCATAGCTTTTAATTTAGGGACTTTTATGGAATTATACCTCTTAAACTTGATTTCCTCGAGATAATTGAGATATGATATAATTAACGGGCTCCTTCAGCTGCACTCATGAGCGCACGTTAATTATCATGCACTCAAGGCGCTGCCCATTGTTCAATGGGATGTGATGACCTACGTCTTCTCATATGCGGTTTGTTTTGCGCATGATAAGGTGCGCTCATGAGTGTACCTTAAGGATTCCCTTGATATAAAAATGTCACTAGAGTGCTTTGGAATGCACTTTTTCCTCTCACAATCATCCCTCTGAATTGCAATTTTGTGGGTCACCATCGTTATTTTAGATAATATGTGTGAGGATTGCGAACCACGATAATATGGGTGAAAAGTAAGATCATCAAAAAGTATGGCGAGGGCACTATGGTGACATTTCATGTCTTTTATCATTGGCCGGTGGAAGTTAAACGTAAGAGGTACTAATTTGTAAAATCCCAATTTACTTAAAACTTGTAAGAACCTTCAATATCATACCTGCATCTTACTTGTCACGCTTTTATTTGGTCTTCTGTTGTGTTAATGGTTTTGTATCCATCTATTTTTTATGCCCAATCTACCCACTTAAATCAATCTAGCTGCCTAATTTATTAAAAATGATGTTGCAGGTAGATATATTGTGTAATTCACTACTACAATTTAGCTTTTTTGCGACGCCAAAAAAGCGTCGTAGATATTGAAAAATGCATCACAATAAGTAAGCGTGATGCAAAAAGCTAAGCATCACAAAGGGGTCGCAAATAATACGGTCGCAGAAAGATTAGCAACACTAAGGACGACAGCGTAGCAATATGATAGAATATTTGCAACGGTTTAAAAGTGCCGCTAATAAGTATCATTCACGACGTTTCCTAACCATTGCAGATAATGATTTATTTACAACTGTAAAATTGCATCACCAATAATTTTTATTTGCGACGATTCAAAAGCGTCATTAATATATCATTAAGGGCGACACTTATAAAGTTGCAAATAATCTTTTTTTGCAAATCTTCTGTGGTGTAGTAAATAATATTCATCTTGTTACACTTGATTATTTGCAACACAATAAAAGCGCCTCGAATAATAATTTTTTGAGAAAAATAAATATTTTTTATATTTTCAAAAAATATTTATTTTTCATTTTTGATACCCTATCAATACAAATATAATCTCATCATCCATTCACAATCCACCCATTCACAAATCTTTAATGCAAAGTAGCAATTCAGGTATGAAAATAAGACTCCATCGATGTAAAAACATAAACTACATTATTCATTCAATTTGAGTGTCAATTG